>BPLS01000658.1:231055-259076 GCA_019656275.1 Rhododendron kiyosumense
AGAGAGAGAGAGAGAGAGAGAGAGAGAGAGAGAGAGAGAGAGAGAGGAGGAGGAGGAGGATGGGTTGCACTTCCGCCGGCCGTCGTGCAAGCAACTCGCTTTCCGACCCAATACGTCGATCTGGCGAAGCAGGGGCGAGGTTACGGCTAGAACAGTAGCCGGAACAATGCCATTTTCACTGCCACAGAAGGAGACGAAGCGGGTGTAGATGGAGGTACCGGCCTTGTAGGTGAGATGCTTGTAGACGATAGATTTGGTGAGGGCGAGGAAAGGGGGGTGGGTGGCGGAGTTGAAGGTGGGGGGGAGGTGGAGAGAGATTACAGGAGAGAGGAGGAGGTCGGCGGCGCGGAGGCGGCGGAGGGCGGCATCGATCTCGCCGTCGCAAGAGAGGGATCGCGCAGCGGCGACAGCGACGATTGGTTTCTGCTAGAGGCTTCTTCTTCTTGGCTGATTTCTTTGGAGAGAGAAGCAGAGATTAATGGTATATATGTGTACATATATATATAGGCGTATGTATATATGTGTCGGCTGGATTGAATTTGTGGGTTTCAACTTCAATTTGTTGAGTGAATTTGATTTGTGGGTTTAATTTTAAGGTTTGATTTGGTTCTTAAGTTTGATTTTGTATTTGTGGGTTGAGCTTTGTGGATTGGTTTTGTTTTCTCTGTTGAATCAATTTGGTTTGTTTTATTGTAGAAGGCCATGAATAGAGGGTTTGCTGGGTTTGTGCAGAGAGAGGGAGAGAGGATTGATTTGGGTTTGTGCAGAAAGAGTGAGGGAGGATTGATTTGGGTTTGTGCAGAGAGAGAGAGGGAGGGATGATTGATTTGGTGCAAAGGGCATTTTTGTCCAAAAAATGCCCAATTTGCTGACATGTGACCTCACAGCAAACAGTTCAGAGACGGAAGGGTGTTACTTGGGTAACGGGAATAGGTGAGGGGGTCTCTATGGGCGCTTTTAAATGTGAGGGGGTGTTTGCGAGAATCAGTGATAGTTGAGGGGGTGTTTATGTACTTTCACCAAAAATAAAAATAAAAGTTCAAGCTTATATAGTGTGGTGTTATGAGCAACTGATAGGCAACGGAACCGGAATAGCCGGTTATTATCCGGTGGGAGCTCCTTTGCAGGGGAAAATATATGAAATTTATTTATTTATATTTTTATGATCATCAAATATATCCGTAAAAAAAAAAAAAAGTATCATCAAATTTGCAAATCTATAAATCGTTCCTACTGTTAGTATTTTGGCAAATCTATATAGGAAATTTAGGGCACGAGTTTATTGGGCGCCAATTGTCACAATCACTTGGGCGGGACTCTGATTTCATCTCATGGAGCCACGTGTACTTTAAAATCATGTGGACCGTCGAATTGGATGACAGTCTGGCACCGGCTAAAATGCTGTGCAAGAGTGGGACCAAGCAATTGACGATAAAAAAAAATGTGGGACCAATCATGGTTGTTCGCATTTTTTTTTTTTGATTGATTAATCTGGAAAGGAGAGCTGCGTGCAGAAGGCACAATTTCACCGTCCAAAAATATTTTGGACGGTTCAAATTTTAAAAGAATTAATTCCACAGAAGATTTTGGACAATTCAAATTTTAAAAGAATTAATCCCACAGAAGATTTTAAAATCCAAATCACTAATTTTCAAGATGGAGGTTCACAGCTGCAGGCTGCTGCGTTTGTTTATAGCAGCCTCCGCTTTCGATTAACCTAGGGCTGTATGAAAAATTCGATGTGAATTGTAAAACCGTGTCGAACCAAACCATACATTATGGTCCTGATTCGTGAGTTAATGGTTCAGATACGGATTTAAAAATTAGAAAACGGTGAGATATGATTTGATTAACCGAATTGAACTGTGAGATACTTTTTTTTATCTCTTTATAATAATAATAATAATAATAATAATAATAATAACAATAATAATAATAATAAAAAAACGGGATCCTTTTTGAATAACATATAAATCTGACACTCTATTTCAAATCCTATGATTAAGATACCACTAAAACTTTTTATAAATCACAGTCATCCGTTTCATTATACAATCAATTCGATGGCTATGTTGATTTTTAAATAAAAACCTGAATATTTGAAATAATCTTCTTCTTCTTTATCGAATCGCTTTTTTTAAATTGACCATATTTTTTAATATATAATATTTTTTTAATAAGTTTTGTATAATAGAACCAATTGGAATCTATCAAACAATATCTATATTGCGTATTTTTCACGATATATGAAATTTTAGATGACACTACTATCAGATTTAAGGGTTAAGATGCGACTATTTTTTTTTTATGAAAAATCATGGCCGTCTATTTTCTCTTTCAATAAATCTAATGGCTAGGATGGCCCTCCCTCCATCTCTCTTTATATTTCCATGGTCTTATTTTCGATTATTTCAGATTAGCTTTCCAACGAATTATACATAAAACAATTTAGTTTGGATTGAAAAAAATTTATTGGTAACTCAAAACAAAACCCCCAAAAGATTTTTGTCTAAGAAAGTTTTAGTCTTTTCCAACTATGTGCCTTGACACATATCGTGACTCGCAGATTGATTCGGAATCAAATTGTAGGACTTTTGATCCGAACACATATTACAGTGTCTTAGAAGTCCGTGCGCAGCCATAGATTAACTAGACCATGGGGTATTGTTTATAGGGTGTGAGGGAGACCATCATGGTTAGTTGCGCCGGTACCACCCATATAGATGTCTCACTCCACGCAAGGAAGAGATTAATGATCTTTTGTTTAGAGATAGCTGCATGCACAAGGTGATGTTATGATGTTTCCTAACACAAAGAAAGGAAGATAAAAGAAGTATATATATACATTGAGCTGCTCGGATCATCAAAATTTGATCGAAAATTATGAGGTGTTTTTTTAGGTGTTTTTTTGTTGCCTCTTGAACCGTTCCATATATATATACGTATCTCCCAAAGCGCTTTTTCGGCCCCATATTGATGATATACAGAGGAACTTAACCCATTTATGGCCTCCTTTTGGCCCAACTTTTGTATTGTTTTAAAAATCAAGCGATCATCTCGACGACATGATTCTAAAAATAAAATTTATGATTATAGCTAAAAATTTATGAAAGACAAAAATAATCTTTTCGAACATTTAAGACAAAAATAAATAAAAATACTACGTATCATTTGAATTATTTTTGACTTTTCTAAACTCAAGTTTCGTTTGTGCTTTTTATTCTTAATTTCTCCCGTCGACATGAATCCAAAAAGTTATATGATTTGAGTAAAATTTAGAAGAAAAGTTCAGGGGTTATTTCCAAGAACACCCCTTCAACAATCACGTTTTGTCAACATGACCCCCTCACGTTTAAAACTCATCAACCTCACCCCTTCAATTTTTATTTTCCATCAACTCCACCCCCTCCGCTCACTTCCGTTAAAATTTTGGACGGAAACAAAGAAAAAGACTAAGTTAACCTTTTTAAGTTAAAATTAGTTTTGAACTTGAAAAAAAATTCAACCCAATCTCCTCTGCTCTCTCTCTCTCTCTCTCACGCCGAATTGGATAACTACTCCACCGCCGTGGTGAGGTGCCGAGGTCGGCATCTGCGAGGGGGCGGACGGCAGCGAGGACATCGGGGTGGTGGAGGAGGGCAACGAGGATGTCGGGTTGGTGTACCAAATCTACCAAATCCCAATTTCAGATTTGAAACCAACTTCAGATTCATCCGAAACCCAATTTCCTTATATATCTCCATCTTCATGTTTGAAACACACAAACTCGTACATCTGATGGTGGCGGAGGTGGTCGGTAAACAAACCTGATATTTGGTGTTGGTGGCGGTCGATAATGGCGGCAACGGCGGAGATACAGCAGTCAGAGGCAGAGAGGGCTTTGATTTTGGGGGAAGAAGGGTGGACTGGGATCCTCTGTCCCACTCTCTTTGTCCGACCTCTCTGTCCCAGTGCTGCAAAAATGACATCTGTTCATCACACAAAAAACCCCATAGACTAAGTCGCACCCAATCCACCCTCATCATCTTCCTCTTCTTGTATATATACACACACACGCATAATTGTATTATATGCATCTGAAGTTTTAAAAATCTTTTTCGTATTCACTTGTTTTCTAGATTAGATTGTTCTACAAATTTGTTGGCTTACTTAGATTTCCAGATTCTTCAGAGTTAAGTTTTCAATTTCTTGATTTAGGGTTTTTTCTCCAATTGTGGGTTTGGGAGTGAGAAAAAAAGGACAGTGATGGCAGAGGAAGCGGGGCATGAGGGGAGGTCTGGGGAGTTCAACCGTAAGGGAGGTGGAGATTTTGGATGAGAAAAATAGGGTTTTTCGGCCACAGTAGAGAGAAAAGATTTGGTGTAGTGCAATTTTTTGTTTTTCCTGCATTGGGTGTGATTTGTGTTCAGGTCAAGTGTTTGGATTATTGTGCATTTTGTTGATTAATCTACACCCAAAATTGATTGTCATTTTACTGTTGTTAGAATACTACTCTAAATTTTTCAAAGAAATTGGATGATTTTATTTGAAAAATCCGGATTGAAATTTGGGTTTGGAGTTTGGAGGGGATAGAAGATGAGTGGGGGAGGAGTGGAGAGGAGATGGGAGATGACAAGGGCATTTTAGGGTTAAATTTGTTTTTTCCGTCCAAGTTGTTTTTCGTCCAAAACTTTAACATTTCTTAACAAAAATGGACGGAAGGGGTGTAGTTGATGAGTTTTGATAGATGAGGGGGTGAGACTGATGAGTTTTAAATATGAGGGGGTCATGTTGACAAAACGTGATAGTTAAAGAGGTGTCCTTGTAAATAACCCAAAGTTCAGCTAGCTACCACAAAATTGAGTCACTAACTAAAAAGGTACGGATAAAAAAAAATACTAAAACAGTTAGTTAAAACAGTCAAAACTTCACCACCTAATGTGATTGGTTCCTTATTCTCTCCCTCTCTCTTAAGGGAGATGTTTTGAATTTGAGGCCACATGAAGGAGGTGCTGGACTCCGGTTGTAACTACTAACAACTAACCCTGACATCCTACTGTATGCCAAAAAAAAAAATCAGTTCCAATCCTAAAAAAATGTGGCCGAAAGTTGGATACGCCCGGAACACCACTTTGCAATACGTTAAACAATGTGTGCTTGAAAATTTGGAAGGCTTGAAATTTTTGTTTCCTATATATCTAATGTGTGCTTTTTCTTCGTGAGAAATGGAGGAGTACCCATGTACCTATATTGAGCACCCCGCGCTAAGGATTCTTAAAAAATAGTAAGTATTTATTTGTGATTTTCAAACTTAAAAAATATTGTATTTGCGAAAATAATTTTTTACTTTTTTTTTTTTCATAGTTCAAAAAATCTTATCGAAATCTATTAAATAAGATTCATATTGCATAAAAAAATTATTTCAATAAATTTATTATTTTTAAATATTAAAATTGCAAATAAATACTTAATTTTTTAAGAACCATAAGCGGAACACATTATCCCTGTCAAATCCATCGTGCACAGTTAGGAAAAATAACCAGAGTCTAACTAGTTGGCACGCGAAGAACTTTCCAACTGAACACAGATGAACAATTTCGGTCAACAATTGATTCCCAAAGAGACAAGACAAAGTTCACATGATGCTGAATTCACAACAAACAACAGCCAAAAGCAGGGCTGGATACCAACTCCTGGAAAATGAAACCAAACAACAACACTAAGCACACATACATCTTCACCACTTTTCGAGAGAAGAGAGGACCCCTTGGAGGAGGAAAGCTAGAGACAGAGACAGACAAACAATAATTCTCAGTAGTCTGTGGTGGGGAGCTCATCATGAGTGCTTGGGGATATGAAGATGACTTCATAGATGACGGCGGCGATGGCAGAACCCACAAACGGGCCGAGCCAGTAGACCCAGTGGCTGTCCCATGTCCAGCTAACCACAGCTGGGCCGAAAGACACCGCTGGGTTCATGGATGCACCGTCGAAGGCACCTCCAGCTAAGATATTGGCGCCCACTATGAAACCAATTGCGATGGGTGCAACAATGCCTACGTTACCCTTTTTGGGGTCCACGGCCGTGGCATACACGGTGTAAACCAGACCAAAGGTCATCACTATCTCGAAAACCAGTGCGTTCCACACTGAAACACCAGATGATAGGGAAAATGCTGATGTTTCCTGCAGTAGGCCAGAAGATGAAATTATTAGTGTGGTAGTATAAATTAATTTGTGCATGATTTTCTAACTCTGTCATGTGTTATTTTTGTTAATTACAAGTCATCAAAATTACCATACCCCACTTTTAACAATTTGTTACAATGTGGCTCCGCCCTTGAGTTTGGGGTTGCATTATTTAAAATATCAACCGGTATCTCAAAATATTATTAAGATGCCGAATATTAGCCGAAACCGCCAGTTGACTTTGTTAGAGTGCTCTTACCTGTCCACCAGTTGCGAACTTGAGAAGCAAGCAAGCAACGACTGATCCGAGGCATTGGGCGATCCAATACAAAATGCTTCTCAACAAGGTTATGTGACCACCCAAGAAGGCACCAAACGTGACAGCAGGGTTCACATGACCTCCAGAAATGTTGGCACCAACCGAAACTGCCACGAACAGAGCAAAGGCATGAGCTAGGGCCGCCGCAACCAGTCCGGCTGGTGTGGTTGACCCATCGTCTGTTAGCTTGTCTGCAAAAGAGTACCAATGACGACAATTACCAAATTGTTCACACCTTACGGCAAAAATTACCGGAACAAAAGGTGGGAAAAACCAAGCTCAATTGGTATGGTGATCAGTTTTATTTATTTATTATGGTCAGTGAACTGGTTACAAGATAACTGTAATTTTATACACAATGTAGATATCAATGTCTTAATTAAGATTGTCGTATACATGCATGTATTTATGTAGCGTACGCTAAGAAAAATGTTAGTGAGCCTTACTAAAAGCCATGCCAGCGCCTTCACCAGCAAAGACGAAAATGAGCATGGAGATGAACTCAGCCAAAGCGGCCCTTAGAGCATCTGGGCGACTTGCTTCGGATGTAGTTCCAACGGCAATTCTCGAAATCGGCATTTTTCAGAACTTTTTTTTTTTTTTTTTAATTTGGAATTCAAAACTTGGAAAAAATAAAGAGCTTTTTTTTTTTTTTTTGAAAACCCTACTTCTTGCTCACTCTCTTCTTACTTACTTTTGCATCTTCTCTGTTCAAGCTTTGGTGACTTATATAGTGTGTAGTTATGAGCAATTGACAAAGGCCATGGAACCGGAATAGCCGGTTATGAATCCGGTGAGAGCTCCTTCTCAGGGGAAAATAGGAAAATTTTAGGCACGAGTTTATAATTTATTGGGCGCCACTTGTCAGGATCCGTTTGGCGGACCTCCATTTTCATCTTGTGGAGACACGTGTACTTTAAAGTTATGTGGACCGTCGAATTTGACACCGGCCAAAGAGTAATGATTGTTGCAGTATTGTTTTTGTTTTTGATTTATGAACCGACCATGGGATTGTTTATAGGATGTGATGGAGACCGTCATGGTTGGCTGAGCCGGCACCGCTCTTTTATCTCTCTCTCTCTCTCTCTCTCTCTCTCTCCACGTAAGAAACGGATTAATGATCTTTTTGTTTATAGATATAGATTAGCATGCAAAAGGTGATGTTATGGTGTTTCTTATGTAATTACAAAGAAGGAAGATAAAGTAATATACATATGGTACATAAAGATGATAAATTGATTGTGTAAGCAGCTGCATTTTTTAAGTTACGGCAGGTTAATCTTGCTCCGTACCTCTCAAAATTAGTTTTTTGGTCCCACATCGATGGTTAGAGAGGAACTTAACCCATTTGTGACTTCCTTTTGGTATTTTGTAGTATTTGTTTTTAAATACTGTTAGTTTTGTGTTAGATTCCTTAAATCAAGTATTCTTATTAATGAGAGATGAGTCTCAGAAATAAAATTTAAAATCATAGCTGAAAAATTTACTGAAGATCTACAAAATAGTACTTTTTTAACATCAAAGCAAAAATAACTCTAAATAGACATGTAGTTTGAATTATTTTTTGCCTTTTCTAAACTAGCGTTTCGTTTAATTCAAACCCCCCTAAAAACCATCCCTTCATATAAGTGAAGCTTTCGCGGAAGAAATATTTGCATTTTCATGCATTGACATGAATCCTAAAAGTTAAATATTTCGAGCAAAAAAAAAAAACAATGTTTATATAGGCACGACAAAAAAGAGTCACTAATTAGTAAAATAATTAAAACATATATAGTCGATCATCACGACGATAGATGATGAAATTAGGTTCTTCTAGCCATGTGTGAAAGGTTGTGTAGCAAAAAGATTCCTCGAGTCCATCCACAAGTGCAATTACAATTTCCTGTCACAAAAAACCATTTTTTAAGAACCGATATTATAGTCCAACGAATTAAGTTGCGTGGTGGGTCAGTCTTGATCTAGCTTGCTGATACAAGAATGATTCTATGGTATGGAGCTTTGGATTTATCTCCATATTATTCCGAATTAGCAACCGTCCAAGAGGGTTTTGGATAGTTCGGATGTTAAATGAAACTCTGAAAAAGTTTCATTTAAATCCGGACTGTCTAAAGCCGAAAAGGACGGTGAGATCGTGCAGCTCCGTGAATAAACCAACCTTTTACGAATAACGGTTTGACAAGCAACAGAATTATTTGATAACACAGCAGGTGAAAGTTACGTGATTTTCTCACTTTATGATAAGTTCTGTTTCTGTCTAACCTTTGTCTTCTTCCAATTGTCAAATAATCAACGGAAGAAGAATGTATTGATCGAAATTGTAACAATACAAGGAGGATGGCAAACCAAGAACCAAAAATCCCCCCAAAAAAGCTAGTATGTGAAACAGGAGCTTAGAAGATCATTTAGAAACAAAAAAAAATTAAATTAATCGGATATAATTAACCTCTTTGTGAGACAGGATTTTTATTCGAAAATAAATAGTCAGTACAATTTCAATTTATCGTAATCATGTGAGTGTCAATGTTCAACTAATTTTAATTTCGGTACAGTTATATAATTTCCAACGAATTCTACAAACATAACATATATTTCAAATCTCAGTGATAGAATTTGCTTAAGTCCACCAAAGTGCACTACACCCAATAGTGTATTAGCTCATTACGGGACCATTCTCAACAGGGATGGAGTCAGGGAGGGATCAGTAGGGGCGGTCGCCCCTGCAAGAAGAAAAAAAAACACTACTATTATATGTAAAAAAAAAAATTTCCTATGAAAGTATATAGGCTCGCCCATGTGTGGTCAGGGCCGGCTCAAGACTTTCGGGGGCCGGAAGCGCACTTCAAAAATGGGGCCTTTATGCATTTTTCTACTCCCTCTGTCCCAATTTTTTTGTCCACTTTTTGACTTTTACTTGTCCCAAAATGTTTGTCCACTTTAGTCCCTTACCATTTGAACTAAAGTAATTTTTTTCAAAAAGTTTGGAGGGCAACTTTTGGAAAGTTGATCATTTATTGGTGCAATAATTGTGTTCCCTTAAAAAATTGTATTTCCCAAATTGGACAAACAAATTGAGAAGAAGGGAGTAGTATTAAAAGAAATCAAAATAGCAAATTCCAAACAAATAAAAAATATGTATTTGCTATAGAATACGCCTTATTTTCTTATTTTCTTTTTTAACGCATTAGTGTTTCTAATGAGTAATTCCACAATTTGGGCCTATTTTGTGGCTCCTAAATTTCAATTTGGCCTATTATGTGTAAAGGAGGCTAGTGCAATTTTTTTTGGGACCATATATACATACACACACATATATAGGGATCCTAAAAATTTGGGGGCCCTCGTTTTTTATTTTTTTGGGGGCTGGAAGCACAGGCTTCCCCGGCCTTAGCTATAAGCCGGCACTGTGCGTGGTGAAATTTCTAGCTTTGTCCCTGCTTCTCAACATTTTCAAGACTGAGGTTATGTTACTTTTTTTTTTTTTGCTCGGCCTGAGGTTATGTTACTTGCCAAATGGACTGTGATTTACGACATACTACTACTAATTAATAGCATTTGATCTAACCCCAGCCGGGTTGATCAAATGGGAATGCGGAAAGAGGCTCACTTTCCCAATTTCGTAAGTTCGATTCTCACCGACGGCAAATTTTTTCAGTTAAATAGAATATTTAAGTTGGTAATGCGTTCATATACTGGACCTGAGTGTTCTCTATTTTTTAAATGGCAAATCCCATGTATGATTTTAACAAACCGACCCATAACCCGAAGTTGACATAATGGTCAAGACTTGAAATTTACGAGTTTGCTCTCTTCTTAAATTATAGATTCAAAATTTTTTGGATGCTATCAACGACAATTACTTTTGAGCCCATTCATACAAAGCTTTGCTCTGCTTTTAATTGACCTACCTACAAGTGGGTGGTGAGAGTGGTCTCTTCGGATTAATCTAGATGCGAGTAAATTTGCTCGAACACCTGAGTTATAAAAAAAAAAAACCAAGACCGACAACATGTACACCTTAGCAGATTTCGAAGACTAATGAAATGATTGTTTCTGATTGATATCATAACAGAAACTTAAAATAATCCAAAGTGCAAATCACAAGTGTTTTTGTCCAAGAGCATAATTAATTGATCAAGTCCTAGGACCTTCAACGAATATCTCTCATCTACATGTATAATTAATTCATCGATCTTATCTGATAATTAATTTAATTTGGGCGGCTGAATGGGCTGGTTCCCTTTTTAATTTTCCATAGCTTTTTATTCTGTTTGGCTCGTCAGATTTTGTTAAAGGAATATGGATACATTTTGGTATTTCGAGAGTGATCGAATCATGATCATTGATCAATACAGACAAAAAAATACTATGGTAAAAAAATGGAGACCAACAGACATTCCAAGGCGTGGATCTGTAACATCTGTTAAAGGCTAGCGCTTAGGATTAAGAAAAACCTACCTTAACAAACCAAGGATATAGAAAAATCAAAAAGTAGAATTTTACTGTAATATAAATATGTAAAAACATGTGATATTACCTTACTCTACCATTAGTTAAATGGAGTTAGCTAGGGTCATCTTTAGCAAGTTAATTACGGCCATATCATTGAGAATGTGAAAGAATTGTTTGTTGGCTTCCCCCCATGTCGTTTTCTCATGAGTCATTAGTGAAAACTGTTTAAGAGTTTGTGAAGTGTGATATGCAGTAAAATAAATGCCAGTGCATCTAGACCCACAAACACTACCTATTTTCATTGAATCATTCATCCATTTGTAAGGGCAAAGTCCACTTTTTATACCTCATGTGGTTTGGCCCATGTACGGATACATCCCAGGATCAGTTTGAGTAGCAATTTTTTGAACAAAATCCTCTCTCCTATTGACTAAGAGAAGATAATGGTACCACTCTTAACCCAACCCAGATTAGTTTTACCTGCTATTCTATCTCTCCAATTCTAGACAAACCAAACTTATGAAGCACTCTACCCCATGTATAAGCTGAAAAGGAGCAATAAAAAAAAGGAGCATATGGGTCTCATGCACACTATGACATAGAACACAGAGAGGATCCACCACCGTGCCTCAAGAGAGGAGTACTCTATCATTTGTAAAAAGTCTAGGTAACGACCCGGATTTTCAAACATTACGATATAAAAAGAACACAATTTGACTTTTATTCCATGAACTATATAATTTACAACTATCTCTAAAGTAAATAAACAACAACCTATTCTCGCAGCAACTCAAACAAGCTCGCACCATCGGCACTTGACCCGCTAACCAACTTGCAAGTTGGAGTCCAAAGGACATCAGGAGTGTATGTGTGAGACATAATAATGTGTACAATATTAACACTAAATCAATTGCACAACATCAGCCACAACGCATTAACACCAACCACGAATATAACACATTCCACATAAATGAAACCACATATCCGGTCTTCCTCAGTATATGACAGCAGGTGACATACGAACTCACTAGCCTCACCACAGCCCATTAGCCAACTTGTCTTTTGGCATAGCTTATTAACCTATCGTCACATACCATACAGTCACTGCACATACCATAACCACCAAGAGGCCAACATTAATATTATACAAGAAATATGTATCTCACACTCACTGTCACTCGGATCCCATAACAACGTTGGATTTCCAAATCCACTCCTCCTCATGGTTTCCTCTCAAACTTCCTTACTATTCTCTCTTTATCAGTTAAGTACGTAAACAACTTCTTCTTTATACAAAGTGTATAAATATACTAGCTAAGTAGACTCATCAAAGTGTTGAACAAAATGATGCCTACTTCCCAGCTAGCACCTCACGTGCACACATCTTCACTTATACGCCACATATTAATTACATGCAAAAATCAATACTTTTAATATACTGGGGGTATTACAATCTACCCTAGCACACAAGCCACATTATGAAAGCCCATCTAGGAATACCCTGCATAAACCAAACAATAGGAGCCCACGGCACTTTAGGAAGAGGAGCCCCGAGAGCTTCCCAATCAGTTTTAACAGAAAAACTTGCCATTTTTAGGGGCAGGAATCCAGATCACAGAATGACAGGAACAATTGCGTGTAAATATTGGGCTCTACCAAAGAAGTGGCGTATTTGGTTGATCCATAAAGATCGCCATTGGTCCTAGCGCAGCAGTATTTTTGGGCCAGTCAGACCTATCAGGCCTAAAGTTCACAGAGAAACTACTCTATAACCCATTAATGTGTGAAAGCCGCATAAAATATGATCTTCGATCTGGTCATGAATGAACGAAACAAGAAAAACCAAAACAGGCCCAATTCATCTAAGGTTCATATTTTTTAAGTACTTATTTTATGTTTTACGAGATAGATCATTCTCTTACAAATACATTACTTTTAATTCAAAAAATAAATACTTATTTTAATTAGTAGAACACATCTCAAGGGTATGACAACTTTATTTATGCTCTTTTTGTGATTACCAAATATGAAATCAGTTGAATCAGTTCACTGTGATGGATGCCAGTAAAAAGGATAAATAGGCGTGTACATCCGAAGGGGTATACAATAGTACGAAAAGGATATTGGTACAGATGAAAAATCTGTACCAGTCAGAATAGATCCGTTTTGGCCCCATTTTGGGTTTCGAAAAAATGATTGAAACTGTTCATTTTGTTCAGAATATATATTTTAAAGTCACTGCAAAAATTCAGCTAAATCCGACATCGTTGAGGGGATTTACAAAACATCCAACTTTGTTTCAGAATACAGGCCCAATTTCTGAAGCAAATTAGGATGTTTCGTAAACACCTTTGTTAGTGTTGGATTTAGTTGAATTTTTGCAGAGACTTTAAAATATATATTCTAAACAAAATAAACGTTTTTGATCATTTTTTCAAGACCCAAAATGGATCTGTTCTTGCTGGTACAGATTTTCCATCCTGCTGGTACAGATTTTCCATCCGTACCATTAGCAGGGCTCATAATAGTACTATGAAAGTGGATTGAAAACCTAAGGTAGTCGCGCGCATAGAGGCAGTTTGGTCATTAAAAAAAGAAGTGGAACATAGCTTCAACAAAGAGATCAGAGATCGAGACTGGGCAGGCGTTCATGCTTATTACTGGCATTCACTAGTAACTTCGCGAACGAACCTAGCTAGATTCTTCCTTTATGCAGGGAATAGATATTACTACATCATCTATAGACATACTGACGTACAAAATATTTGAGTAGACCTATAAGCATTCATATCATTAGTCCGGTCAAAATTGTCTTAATTAGGCTCACAAAGTCCCTTTCTGATCCCTCTCACCTCTGGTCACACTAAGAGCATCTTCACTCATTACTTAGATTTTTACCCAAAATTAAGTGAAAATTTGGGTAAAAACTTGATTTGGTATTGTGTGTTCCAATGGGTAAACTCAAAGTCAAGCACAAATTTGAGTAAAAACTTCATTAATGGCAATATTGTAAATTTAAATGTGTGAAATTTTCCTTCAAAAATTTGAATCTAAATTTGAGTTTTCAAATTTAGTATAGATTTGAGTAAGGAGTGGAGAAGGATTTTGAATGACTTTTACTCAAATTTGAGTTTTAATCAAAATTTGAGTAAGGAATAAAGATGCTCTAATAAAACAGATTGCTTGCAATTTGAACGTGGGTTCATTTTCCACATTCAAAAGCGTGAGCAGGAAATTTGTTGGCCATATATATCACATTTCAATGATTCTTTCATTTTCCTTTGTTGGTCAAACCCCCACATTCCCTGCACCAAAGGTAATGTTGCGGTAGCTTACCAAACCTACACCATTAAATAGGAGAAACATGAAAAAGAAAGTTTAGCTGTTACAAAAGCAAGTCCACAACAAAATAGAGAGAGAGCACTTGGCCCCCTAGGTCGAGTAATAATTCAGAACTCCTACTTTCAATCATTTACTTAGCGATAAATTTTTCGGTAGAGAGACATTTATTTTTGTGGAGTGATTAGGAGACAACGAGTGACCCACATTGTGTGGTTGCGATGTTTTATATTTAGGAAGTACTATATGGCAATACTGCATGATACTTTGGGCCGGGTACCCAATAATTGGCCCCTTAGGTCTCTCTCTCCTTTAGGAAAGTTATCGAGTGTTCCTGGCATGTTTATGTAGTACTGTTTTAACGTCCTTAATCTATACAATTGCTGAATTACGTGTATGATAAAATTAAGAGCTCTACATGACTGTGAAACTCCAGTAGTTAAAGAGAGTTGAGACGCTACGTGCAAGGCCAGAACCATATTGTAGCAAGCGGGATCCAGTGACTCCACTCACTTCCAAAATTTCTCCAGTACTGCTATAGAAATATTATCCCCAGAAACTGATTAAAATTGCAGTATTTGGAGTATCTTTTTTCCAACATTGCTTATATAATGTACTTAAAAAGTGAGTTGAATTCGGGCTCTAAAGTGTGGAACAAAAGCACAATTAATGATGTTGCTGAATGGGGTATGACATTGGGTTTTGATGACTAGACTAAATTGTTGTTTTATTGGTCTCCCTCACGACACTTTTTCATGCGGGCCCGTTGGGCTGACTTTCTTCTTCTTTTTTTTTTTTTTTGGATTTATATTTATCAGAACTAAATAAACATTACTTGGAAAAATATCCCTAAAACAAGAAATGCATTAGGAAAGTTTTTAAAATGGCAATCAAAAAATTAGAAAAGTATAAAATAGCTAAAAAGGTTGCCAACCAAAGCTGCTTTGAATGGACCTAGCTCATACAGTCGTACTATTAGTCAGTAAGTAGTCACATATCTGTGTGAGTTTCATGACCACAATCTGCACAAAATTAGTCTTTAAAAGGTATTATATATTATGTTACGTACATTCAAGAGGAGTGATTAATTTTCATGATTTGATGAAACAGGGGAGATTGTTTTCACACTGAAGTCATACTTTGACCACACCTAAAGCTATTTTCTTGTCCCGTTCTACCCATACACCTACTTGAACACCAACCTCCGCCGGCCCATATCTATCAGCCATACTTCTTGGTAGCTGAGATGCTTACAGTTATGTTGCTTTCCAATGGCAGAAATTAAACAGCATTTTCGTTAATGATATATATTTTTTTGTTAGATATAATTTAGGGGTGGCATTTTCAGTGAAACCAAACACCAACAATGAGGTGCAAATGGTCAAGGAAACATTGAAAGTGAAAGCACCTTTTTAAGCTAATCGTAGATTGGCTTAGAAGTGCATGATTCAAATTAGAGAATCCTATGATCAGAGAGGTGAATCTGTAATCAATGATGTTATAGGCGTGCTTACAAAGGTAAAGTGACTGAAATTTTGACTCTCTAATTTGTGACAAGCAAAATGCAGCCTTGTTCGTTTTGGGATCTTGAAATTGCTGGGCACGATTTCCTATAAATTTTCTCTATGTATCTCTCTTCACTTATTACTCTCAAAAATCTCCCTCAAAATCCAAACCGAACAGGGCTAATTAATTGTACCCATGCTACTTCAATTTATGCAATGGAAGGAACCAAACCAGCAAGACTATGTTGTTCCACCCGCTCTCCCCAGTCTTGGAAATATTTTATGTGAGACCAAACCAGCAAGACTATCTACTTATACTTTCCACAAGATTCTGCTTAAGCTTAATTGGGAATGAAAGAGAAATAGGAAAAACGATTTTACACTCCTCTATTTGATGGATAAACTTCTTCTTTTTTGTTTTTAGGAGAGTTTTATATAACTTTTTTTTTTTTGGGGATAAAAAAGGGAGAGTAGTGTGCATACACCAAATAAGAGAGAGTAAAAACCATTTTCCAATAAAAAATTAAGTCGAATTTTCATCTTGTATTTCGAAGAGGTTGATTCTCGAGATCTAAACTCGTGTTGTAATGTTAAATCAAACAACATCTGTCATGACTCGTGGTCGACAATAAGAAGATGACAACAATTACTACTACCATTATTGCCGGCTAAAAACAAGTAATGCAGTCAATTTTTCTCACCTGTTTGGATCATCAAAAATTCTAACCACACTCAAAATTAGTTTATGTTCCCTTGGGTGAGAAATTTGCCGGGCGTTTGTAGACAGCTTTCCTTATTAGAGCGGAAAATCCACCAGAAATTACCAAAATTAAATTCCCCCACTCTCTCTTTTTTTCTTCTTCTTTTGGGCTCAAGAAATGAATTTCCCTTGGTTGCATCCGAATGCACGTGCAGCTAGCTAGCCAAATGCTAAAAACCGCAAGCTCGTACACGCGTTGCGCCGCGAAGCGCCTTCACATGGGACGAGTACCTAATAGCCATGTGCCGCCGCGCAACAGCACAAGCTCATAGTACTATATAGCCAATACTCAATAGCCAATCTACACTAGATTACAAAAGCTCTTAATTAAGATTAATTAAGCCCCCCCACTAAGACGATAGGGACATGTTCAATCCCATTTAAAATTGATGATCTTTATAATAATTGGAAGGTCCAACTACAGTTAATCTGCTGCGTATTTAATAAGTGGTTTGAGGAGCTTAGTTAGATTCGCTAACCGTGTGGGGACACGTACCACCGTCTCATTATACTAAAGAATTTGCTTTGATGAATCTTTTCTTTTAGTACATCGACCGTGTGTGTATATATATATGGGACGGTTTCAGGGACCCTTAAAAAAACTCTAAAAAACCTCCCCAAGTTCTCTATCAAATTTTGATGATCCAAGCCACTCAATATAATCAGAACGTGATTTTAAGGGTATCTTGAGAGAAATCAGCAAAAAAAAAATGATCGGAAAGGGTTTTATCCGAACAGTTTTTTACTGAACTTTATTGAACGGTTCAATAAAAAACTGCTCAAATAATCATTAAAAAAACAATTAAGCATTTGTCTTTAGGGGTATTGATTGAGTTGTCAAAAGAAATGGTTCTCTGTGTTTGGACGGAAGAGGGTGGTTAGATTTTGTTAAAAGACTCTTTTGGCGAAGAATAATTTAATTTCTTCCCACAATAGGTCTTTTTAAAATTTGGATAATTAATTGTTGAGATGAACGGACGATATGAGATCTACCATCTCATTTATAATGACAGAGAAGCCGGAGCCTTGTCAACAAACTCAACATACTAAACTCAGAGGTTGCGGGTTTGAGTCGGAGGACATCCACTCATACATGTAAGGCTACATATTAGGTCTGTACCTATCACTAGATTTAATGGCTTGACGTACTTTAAACTTTTTATGCAAAAAAAATGTCTATACGTTTTTGGGGAAATAATTAGGTCATCACTTCTTAAATACGAGCATTATTTATTTTTGCAAAATAAAAAAAAAGATCATAGGAAAAAGTTAATTGCATGCTCCACTTTTTTTTAGTGAAAATAAAGCATACTAAATGACAGTTTGTGAATGAAAGTGGAATGTGAAACTCATTTTTGGAAAAAGAGAAACGATTGTGTATACATTATTATTTATTAAAAAAATTGTGTATACGCTTTCATTTTTGCAACTACATTAGAATATTCTTCTATGGTATTGACAAGTGAAATTGAAAGTAAAAAGGAGAAAAAGTGACACTAAGCATAGAGTGGATGGGTGCAAAGTTTGTAGCTACCCTGTTATATAGTTTTTCTGTTTCTCTCCATTTCTAAATAGGAATCGCAATGGGGCGGGGTGGGTTTTTGTGTATCCCGACTTGAAAATTATTACACGGTCCCGAACCCAATCGGGTATTTTTTGGGTACCTCTGTTCCCGCCCCAATTGGGGAACGGGTTTACCCGTCCCACTCAGTAAGAAATTTAAAAAATTTGGTATTTAAAAGCAAAATTAAAAAAATAGTTATAAAAAAGTGGTAGTTTAATATAATGGTGAAAATATAAAATTAAGAATATAAGGTTTTTCAAGTATAATGATAATTAAATTAGGATAAAAGTATAATTATATATATAAATGTATGTCGGGGTGGGTAATGTCGGGACAAGTATTTTGGGGCGGGTTTTGAAATTTTAACCCCGTCCCCGACCCTATACTTGAAAATTTGTTGGAAAATCCACCCCGTTCGGGCCAGGGCGGATCCGATTGCCAAACTTATTTCTGGATGTGTATGCTCAAAATTTGACATGATTAGGTCGACAGGTAAAGTCGTTACTCCTGGGAGCATTCGGAGGTAAACAGGCAAAACTGGTCTGTGCTTTTAGGAACCGTTCCCTTGGGTGGGTGGGCTATAAAGGAACTCCCTACCTACGCTCATGGTTAATAAGTATTCCCCGAAATCGGGCCCTAGGCAATAGAATATACATGTCATTTTATGCGCACTTTAATTCACTAACTCCTTTTCAGTCACGTTAAGTAGATCATCCACGCTAAAACAAGAAAAGATTGACGAGAGAAACTTTCGCAGACTAGCCCAAAGGACCATGCTCTCAATGGGAGTCAAATTGAAGACATTTTTTTACTTCCTAGATAGTACTAGTACTTATCTTCATTCTCCATGTTTGTGTATGGTTCCAAGAACACAAAAACAATGGTCAAGGAAATGTGATTAAATTAATTAAATTTTACAAATATCAATAATTATAATTTGATGAACACAATGGTAAATTTGCAACTACTGTCTACGTTTAAGTTGATGCATGCGTCAAGCTATCGATTGTCGATCATCAAGAAGAAATTAACATTATTTCAAAAATATATCGAGAGAGAAAGTACAATTTATCATGGACTAAAATCATTTAGGGTGTGACTCAAGTCGCACTAATTATGAATCTAGCTACACCATAGACCTCTCCTTTTGGGTGTTTTTTAGGTAATCTTTCGTAATACAGAGTGTATGTAATTGGGCGCCAGGATAATTAAGGTACAATGAATGAGGTCATGTGTAGTCCCGCACAGCATTTTTAATCCAAGTTACATAAAATAAGAAAGGAGCAACTTAATTATATTTGCAAATATTTGTTGGAGGCTAGCTCCTAGATACAATGTATCCAATATACAACCATTTATTTACAAAGCTTTGAATTAAAAAAAGAGAGAGATTTTTAAATTCATAATTTTTTTTGTCGGCTTCGTAAAGTTAATTAATTAGCATCATGCATAAACAAATCAAACAAATGGAAAAGCAATCAGGAAAACACAACTCAATAGCCCCTAGATCTGTGGTCAGACCGTCAGAGTGAGTTCTTCAAGCTTAATCATTAATGGACTTATGTATAATCACATTATTAGTAATGTAATGCACGTCATTATATATTGATCAAGGAATAGGATCTCTCTAGTCCCTTAGTTGGTTCTGTTAAG
Organism: Rhododendron kiyosumense; assembly: GCA_019656275.1. Classification (NCBI taxonomy): domain Eukaryota; kingdom Viridiplantae; phylum Streptophyta; class Magnoliopsida; order Ericales; family Ericaceae; genus Rhododendron; species Rhododendron kiyosumense. Next base: position 250,816 of record BPLS01000658.1, read on the forward strand.
CCCGTCTGTCCCGGCTCACTTCCATACTCGAAACCGTTCACTTTTTAGAGCTCGTCGAGAATAACAAGTAAAGGGAGGACAATTGCTCAAAAAATATATCCATTGGATATCACTGGATATAATTTCACATCGCATCTAGCTAGGTGGAGAATAATGGATTTCAATCGAGTACTCTTTTTTTAGAAGATGAATGAATGTGTTTCGAAATCTTATCCACCCATATCCAATCAACATCATTTTTAGAGCAACTGATGTTTCTAACGAAATGCAAAAAAAATAAAATAGTTCAAAGGTCAATAAAAATTTTTTTGTCGTTCAAAAAAAAATCAATTCTGATCATCAAAATAGGCTTCAAATAAACCCACAAAGAACTAAAGAGAATCCAAACAAACGAACGACTTAGCTTGCGTACATGATATGGCTGATGGATTTTTTTTTCTTGGCAAAAGAAATTTATTAATCTTTGAAAAAGTTATAAAAGATTTGACCAAAGGAAGAAACAACAGACGCCACCCGAGAACCACAAAAGGAAGGCAAGATGCAAAACAAGACAAAAAGAAACATCGAAAAGAAACGCCCAAACCAGTCAGCCAAACACCTCCAAACCTCAAAATCCAACAAAGACAAAGTACCAGTATCTGGCTGATGGATCTTCAGAAATGTAAGAGCTACAATGATATCGTAACCCCAAACATATTATATCGTTGTTTAAGATCGAAAATGTAAGAAGAGTCGAAACCGCTTGTGGGGAATAAATAAAGAAATATTCCGACTTTTTCGAACAAAACTAATACCTAGCTCATCCATGCATGTTCATTGTCTTTAATTCCCAGGTTGGTTTTGCAGAACAATAATTATATCCAAGCAAATTAAGTACAGTATATAAATTAGGGTTTGGCATTCTGTTTCAACCTCATAACTACTTTGCGTTCATACTAGCTAATTAAGGTTGTCAGGATCTGGTTTTGCAGTTTAATTACACCTAAGCAAATTATACGAGTATTTGTAAATTAAAGTCCGACATTCATTTCTTTGTCTTTTCGAAGTGTAGTCATAATTAAATTTGCGTTTATATTGCAGCATGAAATTTTTTAACACAAGCAGTATTTAGGCTCCATTCCGTTCAGGGAAATAAGTAGTTATTTATGCGTTTATAGGAATGAAAAAGTCGTTCTCTACAAATACTCATTCCGATGCTTAGCCAATGTAGGTGAATGGCCATTAATTCTATTCAATTTCTAAAGTCTACCAGCCAATCAGACACTGTCTTTCTTATCAAGAATAATCTGATGAAAAAAAATACGTGAACAAGAAATACTAGCTAGGTTACAAAATATGTTTTATTGGTACTCATCAACGTCGTGGGTCTAGTAAAATCCTAAGAGCGGAAGCCATGTGCAAGTCGTTGCAGTTGAATACTATAGTACAGTGTAGTAGTAATGTGAAAAATAAACAAACCAAAAACATGGAATGAGAATGGACTTGGTAAGTCAACTACTATACACAGAGAGAGTATGGTTTATTTCAGTTTTCTTGGGCAGTTCAAAAGCCTATATATCTAGTACTACAGCGTCCCCTAGCTAACAAGATAATCCAAAAAAAATTTGGTTACTTCTTTATTTAAGAATTGGATATTTACTAATCCCAAGGTAATAATTGTATTTCAAGAGATTTTGAAAGGAATTTATTTCGATTATGGAGCAGATAAAAAAGCTCAAGTAGGCAGAAACACACACACTCACTCACTCTCTCTCTCTCTCTCTCTCTCTCACCCCAAAAAAACCGTGCCCCATGAAATTCAACAGATTAAAACTACAACAATGCGACTTAAAAATGGTCAGATTCCAGCGTATGCAAAACTTCACTTGCATTGCGGATCAAACTGGAATTCACATAATTAATTGTTGTCAGAACGAAAACAATAATCTCAAACTTACGATGATTGCAACGACTACAATTGTTCTTATTTCATGATTTACGTCACTTTGTTTTAAACTTATACGCGTAAAAAAACAACCCCCCATAATAATAAGTTAAAGAGAGTGAATTATCAATTTCCTTATGTGTGCAACTTCTGCAGCGGAAAACCCATTTTAAGATGTTTAATATGATCAGAGTGCGTTTGTTGATCCCAACCTAAACTTTGAACCAAGAACCTCTTATGTCATGATTTCTCATATAATTCCTCATGTAATGTCGTTTTTATTTTTTCAAGTGTCCTTTACCACCTCAAGCAATTACGTTCTCGAGTAAGGATATAGATGCTAATAAATACCTGTACGGCTGAACTTGAAAGGTCATGTAATTTTCAAATCAAAAGATAAAATACTTTCGTGTGCAATTTTTCAAAAAATTTCCCACCAATTTGAAGTAGAAAAATGATATTGGCACTCCAAAAATTGATGCAGGCACTCTAAAATCAATGTAATTCCAAAGTCACTTTTCTTTGTTTTTTGGAGTGCCTCCATCAATTTTTGAAGAATTAATTGAGATCTTTAATTTAGTTAAAAAATTAAAAAGTTTTGCACGAAAGTATTTTATTTTTTAATTTGAAATGTATTTCACCCAAAAAAAATCGGGAAATAACATTTTAGGGAAGTTTTGTCCTTTTTTAACAAATGAAAACTATATTCACCTTCAACAGAGAGAAAAGGGAAACGACCGTTTCATTTCTCACGTAGTAAAAGGAACATAAAAGGAATTACTAGTATATAAAAAAGGAAATTCCATCTGGACTCATTTCTCACCTTTACGAATTTGGAGATCTTGTAGTACGGCATCACAGCCGTTCAAAAGTGTTTTTAAACTGTTTAGATTAAAAACAAACTTTTATCTGGAAGAGTTTAACTCTTTCCTAAAAAAATTTATTTTTAGTTTGAATCGATAATTGATGAGAGAACGTGTTTACCACCTTTACGGCTTTACCTATTGATTTGCAAAAATGCTACCGAGGGAGGGAGGGTTTTTTCCGCAACAGACCGGTGCCCTGAAAGAGTGGAAGGCATTGCCCCCTGGCTCCCACAAAACAGTGTGGAGAGAGAGGGTGTTTTTTTTTTTTTTTTTCCTAATAAGAAGGTTTGAGGATTCCTTATTAATTTCTCTGAGGTAGAGAGAGAGGGAGATGAGACTCCTCAGAGGGAGAGGGTTTTCCTTTCCTTTTTCTATCTAACAAGGATAAGGAAAGACTCGAGGATTCCTTATTGGAGTAATAATTTTTTCTCTGAGGTTGATTGGGTATTTTGGAAGTTTGTGAGAAAACCATCACTCCCTCTCTGTCCTATTGTGAGGCCTCTGTTCTATAAATTGGTCACACCCCACCTCTTTCCAAACTCCCCTAAATGCTCTGCCTTTTCTCCTTCAATTGTTCTCATAAACATTGATTGAGAGAGAGAGAGAGAGAGAGAGAGAGAGAGAGAGAGAAATGGAGGACATGGCTTGTTTATGGAGTCATCAAGAGGTGGGTCACTCTTCATTTCTTGATTTGTCAGGTTTTTCAGTTCACCCCCTTCTGGGTATATCCTGTTGTTGCTACTCAAATGCTTTTCTCTTTAAACCTTCCTTTCATTGCAGTGACTTCCCCCCTTTCTGGGTCACTTTCGATTTATGTTCTTTCGGTGGAATTTCAGTCCCATCGACCTTTTGAAGTGGTTTCTATCGGATAATTGAATTTTCGGAGTTTTCATTCAAGTGTTTATTTTCGAGTTCATTGATTGTTGTAAATGTCTAGGTTTCTGATTTTTCCAAAGGGCATTCCATTTTTTGACACTGGTTCAGATGACAATCAAAGTAATCACTTGAAAAAAACCCAATTGTGGGTGAATTTGGATGCCATTTTCTGTTGGTGTGTTTGGTGAAGAGGTGCATTTCCTGTTTTTCTTCACTGCAGAGAAACATGTCTCCTCTGTGACTTTTTCTTTAGGGTTGAAAACTTTTGGGTATTGGTGGAAACATGTGATGTCTTGTGGAGTAATCATTCAAAAGTACCCAATGGCGTTGCCCAACTGATTCTTCTAGTCTTGGTTCCAGAAAGTAGGATTGTTTGACTTCACTGGTTTTTCTTGGTAGGCCCTTGCCTCCCAACTTGAATTTGGAAACAGTGAGGGGGGGTTAATCTTAGTGTAGTTTTCTTTCCAGTTATTCGGCACACTGCCGAAAAAACAGGAAACCTGATTGACTAACTATTTCTATAACATGTTTTCCGGACATGTTTACGACAAAAAACCTGTTTTTGAAAACACATCAGAAAATGTTTTCAAACTCTGGATCGTAAAAAGCCACTAAATTTGTTAACAATGCAATTTTCGAAAGGTGTTTTGCAAAACTGATTCTGAATATATCTAATTGTCATGAAGCTTTCTGGTATATGTCTTGGGAAAATTTGGGTAAGTCATGTTGTTCTTTGGTGCTCTATAAAAGCATTAGTTTTAAACTTCTGCGTCATATGTGATATATGGAAGTCCATAATAGTCTTCTTTTGTATTCAGAATATATGTATTGATTTTGGATCAAATTGTGCAGACGCCTGACGAATTGAAGCAAAGACTTGTGTACACAACTCTTGAACTCGAATTGGTGAGAATGGAATCAGACGAGGAGATGAAAAACAACAAAGAGTGCATGAAACAACTTATGCAGCTTCTAAAAACTTCCTGCCAAGAAAGAGATGAAGCAAGAGACCAACTTAACAAACTACTACTGAACAATCTCATGCCTTGTACCCCCAATACCTTGCCCGAATTCCTCCCTCCTCTGCCCCAACTCCTCCCCGAAAGCCCTCTCATTCAACCCGCCAAGGGCAACTCAAGCATAACTGAGTCAAACAGTGTCTCTGCGGACACATTCAATTACCAATCACCGGTCAATTCGTTTTTCGATCCTGTCTCATCTCCAGATTCCTCGAGTAATTTTGTATTTACAAACCAACCTGTTTTTGACCAAGGTTGTTTGGTTATTGATGAGATCGTGAAGGGAAGAACTCTGCCTCAGAAAGGGAAACTGTTACAGGCTGTGTTGGAGGCGGGACCACTGCTTCAGACTCTTGTTGTTTCTGGGCCGCTTCCCCGGTGGAGGAATCCTCCCCCTCTTCAGACCTTTCACATTCCACCTGTTTCCATCAAAGGGTGTGAGGCTCAAATTGTCAATGTACCGAAACAACTGAATTTGTCGTCTTTTGTTGACATTTCTTGTGGCTCTTCTCAAGTTTCTATGTTAGATTTTTCCAGTGGAGGGTTTCGATCGTGTGTGGACAGCGGGCAGTTGATCTCTGCTGGAGCTAATGCTAGTAGTTATGTTCCGTTAAGCAAGCGACAGAGATACCAATGAGGACATGGACACTTTAGTAGTTTTGCTTCTTTTTTCCTGTAAATTGGTGGGGGATGGTGTATATGGAGATACTCTTTTGGGTTTTGAATGACGAAAGTATTTTTACCTTGTTACGTAGTGTCCAGTTTCTTGTCGTGGTTATATTCAACAATCAATCTTGCTGAGGGATTCTCTGAATACAGCACACTCAAAATGAGATGAATTTACTTCCACTTATACAAGTTTTCGTCAACTATTAGCTTCATTGTTGCTGTATCTCAACTGTGAAACTGCTAATGGGAAACTAAGCGTAATTGTTTCTCTGTTAATCGCTCGCTCATTGTCTTGAAGAAAATGAGATGTCATTTTGATGCCCATTGTCTGACTAGTAACTAGAGCCAGTACTCTGTATTTGGAAGATTTTCCCATTATGTGTTCTTTCTCAGGTTTAAATCATATGACTAGTTTCTCTAAATTTGTTATGACAGCTTAATTGTGAACAAGATTATTGCTTCAAAGCTTCATACCGAAAATCAAACAGCATAGTTTGTACACACCAGAAGTGTGTTTTAGTGATGGGAAAAACTAATGGAGGGAATATATAGTGGAAACTAAACAAATCAAACTGGAGTACTATTTCTATCTCCTTGACTATACGTACTAGTAAATACGGGTCACAGGTGCATTGGTGACATGAATGCTTAATCGAAACAGTCGGCCTTGATTTCTGTTAGGTTTGTCAATCCAGTTCAGTGACAAATTAGTTTTGAAAAGAAGACAGATGATTACTGAATGGAGAGATTATAAGAAAGGAGGAGGAGGATATTTAGAAGTTAAAAAGAGCTTTACATATGCCATTTGGTGCTTATCAGGAAAACTGAAGCATCAAATTCAGTGACATATTCCTAATTAATACTTGGTTAAAACACATGAACCACTCTCACGAAGAACATCATAAGTATAAGACATACGATACTTAGAACTAGATTCGGTCAGAGAACACACTGAGACTGTGCAATCCATTCTTGCAGAAAGGCAAGAAACAGAGCTTATGGCAGTGATCCATGAGATGAAAAAGGATTTATTGTCGATGTCAATCATTCACCATTCAAAATCTTGAGCACCGAGAGAGTAGCAAGACGAATGCATCACAACCCTTTGGGAAAGGCTGGGAAAGTTGGTTCGAGATTGCTTTACTTGTGAAGGACTTAATAACTTAGTAAACAACAATAATTAAACAAGAAACATAAACCACTCGTGTTGCTATGAACTATGAAGCACCGACACCTCTAGAGGTCGAGGAATCACCGTGTCCGGACATAGGGACACGTGTCTGACATGCTATGTGTGTGTGTTTAATAATTTAATTTAATTTTTGGAGAGGAACACGGATAGAGACACGGGATGACACGGGTGGGACATGGCTAGGGACAGGTGGTGCATCTGGAATTTTTGTATTTTTTCGGAGTAAATATCTTATTACTTACTCCCTCCGTCCCAAATTGATTGTCCCGTCCGCAAAACGGAGTATTAAAAATAATGCAATTTTTTCAAGAAAAAATTCAAATTTTTTTCACAAATTAAAAATACTCATTAATATCTAGTAAGTTGTTGAAAAACTTTTGATTTTTTCTTGCAAAAATTGTATTATTTTTAACACTCTGTTTTGCGGACCGGATAATCAATTTGGGACGGAGGGAGTAAAAGTTTTGGATTAAAACATAATTAAACCTGTAAAAGAACATATCTCTGGCAAACTAAACTGTCTCTCTCTTTCTGTCTCTTTCCCCCTCGAGTGATTATAGATTGAGTATATGTTTCTTGAAAATAAAGTTTGTACAATACAGACTCATTTCAGGAACGCTATACTAGGGTTTGTCCGTGCCTAAAGGCACAGCTTGAATATCGTCAAAAGCAAAAGCAACAAAGATAGTGAAGGCTCCACTCAACTAATACTACACATGAAAAAAAAATTGTGAAGCAAAAAAAAAGAACCTCCTAAAGGACACGCATGTCTAAAGAGTATCACTCTATCTACTAGTATTTTTTATTTTTTGGGGGGTTAAAAAAATACGCAGTCACACGTATTTGATCTACCTTACCTTTATTTGTTTGCAAAAAATGAGTAGAAAGTGCGAGAAATTAAATGTTGAGATGAGGAGCTAAAGTAGGCCCAACTGTTAGGTGAATGGCCAAAAGGATAGTAAACAAAAGGTAAATGTATGTTTCTTTATATCATCTAGGCATTCTTACAAACACTTTGAATGCAATATAAAATTCTTAGAGTTCTGAATGCAAATTTTCCAAACCTGAAAAAATAAACAACTACTAATAGGGTATAAAAAAAACTAAGGTCAAACCCCCATATTTTAGGTGGTTAAAAAAACCCCTAAGAATTTACCGTCGATAGGATGAAATAGCTTTGAATGTTGAGAGGATGAGCCAAATTAGGCTCAACTGTTAGACGAATGATTGAAAGGAGAGTAAACAAAAGGTGGACGCATATTTTTTTATTTTATTTAGGCATTCATACAAAAACCTTGAATGCAATATAAAAACTTTAAAGTTCTGTATTACTTGAAAAATAAGAAGGTATGTTTCCCTTTTTCCCACTTTATTAGCTAACACAATGATTCCATAGGTTTCAAATTCCCTTTCGTTTTTCACTCACAATCAAACTTCTACTAATAATATGATTTCCCAACCCTAGATCAACTTCATCTAAAATTAACCACTCACATACACTTTCATTCCTAATTTAGAACATAGTGACTTCAGATAATCCAATTGGGGCTATAAAAAAAATTAAGGAATGTGAAACCTGTAGAAGGGCTGCTAATGGAAGAACTTTAGGGGCAGAGGTTGTCAATGGTGGAAGAGGCGTTTGACATGTTGTATCTCTAAGCTATGCAGAGAGAGAGAGAGAGAGAGAGAGAGAGAGAGAGAGAGAGAGAGAGAGA
>BPLS01000658.1:259086-334592 GCA_019656275.1 Rhododendron kiyosumense
TTGTAGGAATTAGGAAACCTCAAAACTCAATTCAACCGTACGATTATGAGGGTAATTTTGGGCTCTTGGATTTACGTAGACATAAGATTCAAAAACTCTCTTCCCTTATTATGTAGATATAGATAGCCAGATATATACAATCAACTGTTGAATGCTTTATAATACGAGGATGCTATGATGTGGCGAAGACATCTTCTTAATTGGATTTAAATATGAGGCAGACCCAGTCATTGATGATCTTAGGACGGCAATTTGTAGATTTATTTATGACTTTCGCAATTAATTTAATACTGTCTCCGTTCTGAATTGATAGTCCACTATTAAAAGACGTGCAATTTTTGAACCAAAAAATAAAGCACTTCCGTGCATCGTTTTTTAAATTTCTTGACACCAGATTGAAGATTGCAATTAGTTCTTTAATTTGGTGTCAAAAAATTTAAAAAATGATGCATAGAAGAGCCTCATTTTTTTTATCTGAAAATTGCACGTCTTTTCGTAATGGACTATTAATTAGGATCGAAGGGAGTACATGACGTTTCTTATCTAATATATCATATAAACTATCACAAATGATACATCAATCATTAAGAATTTCATAATGAATCACTCTATGAGATTGACTATTTTCAAAAATTGGAAAACATATATGTATATTATATAAATAATTTCAGTATTTAATTAAATATATACATGTGGTGTGTCCCCCAGCTGTATCCGAATTTCTATTATTTTAGAATTTTCGTGTCTTTATGTCTGTGTTCGTATCCATGTCCATGCATCATAGGCTGTTAATAAAGTGACAAAGGTATATGAAAGGACAAGGAAATAACAAGAACTCCGCCTCTAATCTAGGAATTGGGAGTTTTTAGTGAAAGAAAATAAACAAAGTGCTGAAAAGGTAAATGTGGGTGCGTTTTGTAACTTTTTCAGTTTTCAGTTATCAATTTTCAATTTAAAAAAAACTAAAAATAGAGACAAGTTTATGTTTTCATAAACACAAAACACATGAAACATGTTTGGTAATAATCTTTTTGAAAATAACAAAAAGAGAAAAGTGAAAAGTGAAAACACAAACAGGTTTATGTTTTCTCCCGGATCTCGAACAGTGGGGCCCGCATCCTGACCACAGCCGCATCCACGTCAACGAGCTTGGTACTCAAATTAACAAAGTTGGCGTAGTCACGGTTGATGAGGTCGACGAGCTTGCAGTTGAGGGAGGAGAGATGGGAGTGGAGCTCGGAGCGGAGGGTGTCGAAGGGGACGAAGGTGGGAAGGTTGGCGATGTAGGCGTTGGAGTCAAAGGAGGGGAGGAGGAAGGAGGACTGGTTGAACCAGTTGGGGTGGGAGTTGATGGGGTCGCCGAAGAGGTCTGTCGTGTTGGTGGTGGAGTGAGGTGGCGGCGGAGATTATAGATCCGCCATAGGATTCGGTTGAATTTTGGGGTTTTGGGGTGGTTATAAATCTGGTGACGGAGTCGACATTAGAGAGAGAAAGTGTGTGTGTGTGTGTGTGTGTGTGTGAGAGAGAGAGAGAGAGAGAGAGAGAGAGAGAGAGAGAGAGAGAGTAGACACAGGAATATTAAAGTTGAAAAGTCGTCGGGGGATGAGTTTGGGTGTAGCTGTGGGGATTGACGGGCCGAAGTTCTCTTTTCAAAACAGTGTAAAACTCCCTTCTCTAGTTTTTATAATTTTTAGAAAGTCTAAAAATGTTTTTTAAAAACAAAAAAGTAAAAATATGTTACCAAGCAAGTTTTCTATTTTAATTTTTAAAAAAGTGAAAATAAAAACTAAAAACTGAAAAAAAAAGAGGTTAATTCCCGTGTCCACTTTTTTTTAAATTTTTTTATCCGAATTCCTGTGTCCACTTGATTTTCACTTTTTACTAACCATGAATTCGGGTCCACTTGTCAATTACTATTTTTTTGGGTCAAGCAGAAAATCATGACCCACTTGTCAATTACCAACTCTTTTCAAAAGTGTCAAAAATGGATATAAACATGTGACTACTCGAAATCTGCACCAAATAGTTCCACAATTCAGAATCAAAATCTAGAATTTCCAATAAGTCAACTTAATCCGCACCAAACACCCAATTATTCTTCTCACAACAAAGAATTTACTATTACTATACCATTACTTTTTACGGGGATGTAATAGTATTACTTCCTCCTTCTCTATTGTTTAGTCTTTTCTAGAGATTTCAATTATATAAGAGAACACAACGAAATGTATATTAAAAAAATAAAAAGTAATACAATATTAAAAGTCCATTTCAGAACACCTTCTTAAAAAATAAATACCTATTTCACATTTTCAAACTAAAAAATAATGTAAATGAAAAATAAATTTTTGATTTTTTTTTTGCACCGTATAATAGATCTCATCGAGATCTTTTAAATAAGATCCATATTGCATATTTTTAGATTTCATTAAACCCATTATTTTTTAACCTGAAATTGCATTCTTAAAAAATAAGTACTTAAAACCCGTTCTGGAATGGAGCCTAATAGTCATTGGTTCGGCCAAAAAATTAAAATAACAGAACAAAAACAATAGTAAATGATGTTTGTCATTTACATATTGGGTATGAAAAAAGACTAACTTTAATTTTGCAAATCAATAATGTCACTCTCCAAATTTAATGTCACTCCCAAAAGAGAGTGTGGTTATCAATGTGAAAAATCCATATAGGGATCTCCCCTTCCAAAAGGGATTGCGGTTATCAATTTAGGGTGTGACATTATAATTAAATTCCCTTAATTTTTTAGGTTAAATTGTTTTAGGGTTAGAATGTAGAGTTTTTTATTTCCCGTAATTACTCTTCATCATTTATAATATTTCACTTTGGCTCATTAAATTTAGTTTTGAAATACTTTTTTGGGTCTTCTTTCTTAAAAAAAAATAAAATATTTATTACTAGTATATAATAAAAAATAAGAAAAAAAATATAGCAGTAGTGAGACTATATAAATTGGGAATAAAAAAAATTTCACATATAATAATTACATTTTAAAATTTTTTTATCATAGTAGCCGCCGTTACTAAATTCTCTGGTTCTATCCTTGTATTCTTCCTTCCACTCTTTAATTGAAAATTCTAACTCTACACCTATTTACACACCCTACTCATAATAGAGATGGAGTCCACACATAATGAATGTGACATGTATAGTGTGTGCGGACTCTAGTAATCGTTACGTTAAAGTGTTAAACAATACCCTTCGTTTCGGTTAATTCCTCCGATAAGATAAAACCAAACCATCATTCCGTTTGAGGAAGTTGAAGAATGAAGTTTTCTTTTTAGCGGGTCCCATAAACTACTCGTCTACTCCTAGGAGAAAGCGCGTGTATCTCCGCCCAATAAATTCCGCTGACCCGAACAACGGCCACGGATTGTTCAGCGCGAATCCCAACCGAAAAAAGTTCAAAATCCCGATTTTTCGCGGGATGCAGATCGATCGAGGTGGAGAGAGGGTTTCTGAGTCTTCTGACATCTGACGTCTCAAGTGACGAATTTAGAGAAGCAAAACAAACAACTCTACAAGGAAGAAGGAAGACCACCAGATTCCGGGCTGGATAACTCCAACCTCACCGGCGTATGACCCTCCCTCACCGATCACTTCCTTCACTTTGCATCTCTCTCTCTGTTCATCGTTCTCCTTCTTCAACCGGCATCTTTTCGGTGAGCTGGGACTGTACCATGGAGGCGGAACCACTTTCGCCACCGTACTCGGAAGAGAACAGGTTCTGGAAAGGGGCTTTCGCCGTGGTCGGAATCATGTCCACTCTCGTCATCTACGGCGTCTTACAGGTACAACCTCCGTTTATCATCTCACTCCGCCCACCCCCATTGCTTCGGAATCAAGAAAAAATTTACAGCAATAACTTGTTGTTTTTGTGTGCTGACCTGAGCCGCCCAAGGTTGATTTAAAAAAAAATCTAACAAGGTATCGGAATTAGGTCTTGCCTCATCTGTTGAGTCTCCGCCCAAGTCAATTTCCTCACCTTGCCAATCCATACCTCCACCCGAGCTGCACGTGAGCTCACTTGAGCCATCCAATTTATGCAATCTGAAGGCTACTCCACCTACAAACAATGGGTCTTATGGTGGAACCGTGGAATCGCCCAAGAAATCGAACACCTTTTTTGGGTCATGACTTTGTCTTTATGAATCATCAAAAAAAAGTGGTGAGAGAAATAAACATTCCCCGCCCCCTCTTTTTTTCCCGAATTGGTTGTGTTTGGGTATGCCAATGGATATGCATTTTTACCCTTTTTTTCCCACTGTTTTCCTTTTTTACATCTAGGTGCAGAAAATATAAAGTAATTTCGATCAGGTCTCCTCTGATTAATGAAATACTCCTCTCCTCTGATTAATGAAATACTCCTCTGATTAATGAAATACTGAAATCTATGAAAGTGCCTAAACCTAGGGTACTTTATGAAAGTGCTAAACCGTTAAAATCCTATAATAGGAAAGTGTACCCTAAAACCTCTATGAAAGCGACTAAACCTAAACCCTAGGGTTCTATAAAAGCATCTAAACCTAAACCCTAGAATACCCTAAACCCTAGGTATCCTAAATCCTAAAATCCTAAAACCTTAGGGTGACACTTCCATTAATGGTAATTGGTAAATATATTTTTGTAAAAGTGGACCCAGTGATAATTAAGTATTCCATCTCTCTTTTATAGGAATTAAGTGTTACTTTTCTATATTTAGAGGTAAAAATTTCCTTCCTGTATGTAGGTTCTGCTCATTTATTACAGTTTGGTATATTGGTATGGTATTCTTTAGATCATTTCCAACCGTCTCCCTCCATTGTCTACTTTGGAGAATTTATTTTATTCAAAATGTAAGTGTATAAAATTTTTTTTGATCAGCAAAAGGAATTCCATATATCATTAAGAACCAGGAGAAGGTGACAGAGAAGATGCTATGCTCCCGAGTCCAACCTGATGGCCCTCTTGAAGATAAAAATAGAAATAAGTGTAGAGAATTTCAGTATCCACATAAACTTAAATACACATTCTCCATTTTCATTTTTACGATTTTCCTCGAATTTGTTTTCCAATCGTATAAGTTTCAAACTTTAGTTAGACATGGCCAATATTGGTTCTCATTGGAAATATATTACGAAGATGTTGCCAATGTTGTATATTCTATAAACATAAGATTTATGTGATAAAAGTTATACTAGGTATGTTGTAAAGACAAATTGAGAAGTGCAAAGGATATGGTTGATATTTATATTTAAAGTCAAAAGGCAATAAAGATAAAGTGGGAATTTTAAAATCTCCATTTTTGGAGAATCAAGTCTCCAAAAGTCTCATCGGTCTCCAAATTTGGAGAACCAAATCCAAGTCTCTGTTTTGAAGAATCAAAATGGAACATAGTTGGAGTGCATCCAATCTCCATTTTAGAGAAATGGAGATGGGCTGGAGATGGCTCTTCGTATGCACATGGTTGAGAAAGTTCATTTCCTGCAGGAAAAGATCATGACAGTTCCGTATGGCAAAAAGAAAGAGTATTTCAAGTACTCATTATTTCTTGTCTTCTGCAATCGTCTTACAACATCAGCTGTATCCGCAGGCGCTCTACTGGTAACTATCACTTCATTGTTAATTGACCAATTCTTGTAGCCACCACAATCTGTGTAATTTGGCATAATGGAGATCTGACCTGTTTTGCTGGGAAAAAAAAAAATTTCACTTTAATAGGTTGTAATCTATATTAAAGCATCTTGTTTATCAAAACCTTATTGGTTATCCAGGCAAGTAAGAAAGCATTGGACCCTGTTGCTCCTGTATATAAGTATTGTCTCGTTTCGGTATCAAACATAGTAACAACAACGTGCCAGTATGAGGTAAACTGCATTATGTTTCCGTGTCTTTTGTTGGTTGTCCCTGAAAAGGGCATAAAATTTGTGTTCTGTTCTTGTTAGGAGTTTTCTTATTTATCGTTCCAGTTAAAGATCGAAAAATAATGTGTGGTCTATGCATTAATCATTTTGGCTATGAATGTTTTCTCCAGGCACTTAAATACGTAAGCTTTCCTGTTCAAACACTTGCAAAATGTGCCAAAATGATACCTGTCATGGTACGTTGATACCTATCACTTTATGCAATCCTTTCTAGATTTTGCATTCACGAAATCACGATCGTTGCCTTTTTTAGCCTGCTGTAATATAATGGTTTGATCTTTCTTCAAAGGAATCGGTGAATCATAACTTCCCAAATTGTATAGAAGGATAGTGAGGATGATCATTTCCCTTGCCCCATTCCAAAGTTCATCCGTTCTTTTTGTTCTTTTCTTTCCAAAAGCTATCTTCTCTAACCATTAATAAACCTTGTCAAATTTTGGAAATTATGATTCGTGAAAAAAGCATAAGGATTCTATTTTCTTGATCCTAAACCCTGTTTCCCTTGCCCAGCTGCATCATGTTCTTAAATTCATCCTTGTATAGCCCCTTTCCTTCACTTCCCCATTTCCTGCAGCAGATGTTTCTCCTTGTGGCTGTACTATTCCACTATGCCTCTTAGGAGTAAAGAGTAGTTAGGGTGGTTTAAGTTAAATGAGCTCAACAAACCATGATCCAATTTCTTGGTCCTGGCTTCCTGAATCCTGTTATCCCTCATGTGTGGTTTTGCCCTTCATAAACAGATCAATCGCATTGTTGTCGATTATAAATTTGTGATCCTAAACTTTTAATTACACTCATGTTACCCATAATAAGAACTCTAAGAGGTGAAGTTTGTATGCTTTCATTTATGTTACTGGCAGATTTGGAGCACAGCGATTATGCAGAAGGTGTACAAGGCCAATGACTATTTCCTGGCTTTTCTAGTGATGATCGGTTGTGCATTATTCATTCTATACCCGGTAAAGGACCACGCTTCTGTTTCGAAGATCTCAATCTGTAGGTTTAGTTTTTTTAGGCTTGTTTCTGATGTGAATTTTTGTAAGTGAAACATACAAATGTGTGGATAATAGAAAGCTGCAATATATTGGAGAAAGAGAAATAATGGTGCCTACTGATGACACTCATTAAGAAATTCTTATATATCTTGTTTATGAATCTTAGATTAGAGAAATGGGTCCACATTGATACTGCTTTCAGGCGTTGTTTATATACCTAACCTGTATTGGTTTTTGTAGAATTTTTTGCATGAGGTGAATAGTTTCCGTTTTGCATTCCTTTGTAGGCAACAGGGGATAACAGCCCATATAATAGAGGGAGGGAAAGCACAGTTTGGGGTGTTTCCTTGATGATTGGTTATCTTGGGTATTGTTTTCGAAACTAATTCCTGACATTGTTTCAGTTTATAAACTTTGTACATGTTTCATTGCCTCTTGCCATCATTTGTTGTTTCTAATTCTTGGTTTTGGCCCAATTTTTAAATACTTAAAATATGTTATGTAAATTGGCGCGGTTGAGTGAGTCCCTGTACTACGGGCTCAAGATTTGAGTTGATTTTCTTTGCAGTGGAATGTTTCTTTTGTTAGCGACGTCCCATGTCTATGTTCAGGTTTTTAGAGGGGTTTTGTGAGTGAATTCAATGGGTTCATTTGAACCCACTGGAGACCATGCAGAGCTGCCCCTGCCAGAAAGTATAGTGTTTTCTCTACTGTCCCCATTTTCTACTTGATTGCTATGAGTGCTGTAACTTTTATACTTCATTTTGATAATTTTTTTCCCACACATTCAACAAATAGACTGATGGGCATGTGAGCTAGTAGTGATAGTTCTTTTGCTTTCTATTAGCTTTGTCAATGTTTGCTTCCAATTGATGTAAATATATTTAGTAAGAGCATAAGTTATGCAAATTTTACATGCATTTCAGGTTTGATGGTTTTACAAGCACGTTCCAGGACAAACTATTTAGAGGCTATGAGATGGAGATACACAATCAGATATTCTACACGACATTGTGTTCTTGTATACTCAGCTTGACTGGTTGGTTCGCTTGTCTTATATCTTGATATGTTTGTCTCATTGGGGATATCTTAACTGAGGGTTTGTTTAACTACACGTTACTCACTGGTATTTAGGCGCATACGGAACCACTTAATTTAATTGGCTTTGTTGAGCCACAATAACACCTTCATGGTAGTAGATACTATCAGTAGCCTTAAACAAATAGGAAATATTCACTGCATTCCATATCCTCAAGTATAAAGTCCTCTAAATATGACGTACATTTATAAATCATGCAGCCAACGTTTCAACTTTTGAAGAGTTTAGGTCTAACTTCAGTCACATAGGACGTGGAGTTAAATTTACAGAACTTTCACGGGGTCATATCAATCCTGCAAGCCTATAAAATATTCGTACCTTGCTTTAACTTGTCAATTTGGACAAATTCCTCATGAATGGAATTCAATCAATCCATGCAGAGGTAACTGTACTATAGGTAGTAGTTCAGCTTCAAGAATTTTAGCCACTGTGGGACCTGTTCTTTCCTGAGATTCTACCTGCAATGGACTCCCAGACTCATTGGCATTCTGCAATGTGTTATCCTGCTATAGAAGTATATAACAAACACTGAATATGTAATGCCTCTATCCCATTGCAATTTATCTTCTTTTGATGTCCTTGGAGGCAAGTCTCATAGACGCCATTGAATCCTTTTATTCGGGAAGAAGTTTATATTCATCACTAAGGTTGCAAGTTACAAGATGAAGCCCTGGTTTGTTGTTCCTAAGATGATCTAATGTCAAAAGTCCAGAAAAAATAATCTGTGTTTTTAACCATTAGATCAGTAAATTTAAAGGCATATACGTTTATACAAATGCATATCAGGTTGTAGCCTGTGCCAGCGGAACCTCTTTGCTGAGTGGGTAGTTAGTATGTAGTTCTAGCTGAAGTTCCGCTCTTCATTTCCTAGATCTGAGTATCTGCCATATTTTTGCCTAATTTCTTGGATTCCGTTCTATAGGCAAATGATTAATTCTTATTTGCATTTTTGTTATTTCAGGTCTAATACTACAAGGAGATCTCCTTATGGCGATAGATTTTGTTGGACGTCATAGTGATTGTTTCTTTGATGTTGCATTACTATCCACTGTAAGTATTTTTTTCCTTTCTTTCTTTTTGCTTCGCTTGTTTCATACTCCTTAGTTGTAACACTTCTCATAGTTCTTAATCACTTATGCATATTGTCATTGAAAATATTGCTATTATGTCATACGCCCAAAGATGAAGCATACTTCTATCCCTCGCATGCACAAACAATCCTCTGGCCTTACCTTTTCTTCTTGTTTATTAATTAGCAAACTCTAAGTCCTTACCCTTCTTTACTGCAGGTAGCAACTGCTAGTCAATTCTTCATTTCCTACACAATTCGGACATTCGGTGCACTCACATTTGCCACCATAATGACCACACGGCAGGTGAAAGGATAAGTTCTCAGAACTACATATATATGTGCATGCCCGCAGCTGGTATCTTTATTTTCCATGTGCTTCTGATTTATGTCTAACATGAATTTTTCATGTCTTGGTGAAGTTAGTGAGCATTCTGCTATCATGCATGTGGTTCGTCCATCCACTGAGCTGGGAACAAGGCATAGGGGCTGTAAGCCTTTCAGCCTTAGTCATCTCTCATCTATAACTAGATTCACCAGTATCCCTGTTTTACTCTGAGTTATTTCATCGATCAGGCTATCGTTTTTGGTTCCCTTTATGCGAAAAGCTTCTTGAAAAACAAACATCAGAAACCTTCACAACCGGAGCAATCGGAAGATGGGGAATCTATTCCCCTGAAGGGGAACCCTTGAGATGGGGAAATTGTGCTGGCTTGTCGGTACTTTTGACTCGTAAGCCACAAGCAGCTCTATCTGTCACAGGGAGGTAGCACCAGAGAAGCTGTGACAGGTTTGATGGAAACAGTTTTGCCAGACTCTAAACCGAATAGCCATTTTTCTTAATTTGGAGTTAGAAGCATATATAGTGACTCCCTCCCTACCATTTTTCCTGAGGGATGTCAATCTACAAAAGATTTACGTTGCTTGTTTTCGTTCTGTTTCATTTTGATTTCGAATCAAGTTATTTTATTCCACAGAATTGAAGAACTGTATAACCACAAACTGGTGTAAATTGTTTCGCAAGCTTGACAAAAGAGATTAAGGACTGATTGTTCACGGCATTGTCTGATTGATTAGTTCTCTCGTTTTTTCTTTTTTTCTGGGTGAATGAAAGAGATGCATATAGTGTACTCAAGCATGGATATGCCACTAAACACTAAAAAACTAACAGTAGCTGCTCGGATTCGGCCGAATTTTTTTGAAAGAACCTAATTAAACCTGGAAATCTTGGTTGAAGATTAACTTGTTATGTCAGCTGTTGTGCTCGTTAAAAGTATGCAAGAAAAGAAATGTGCCTCGTAAAATTCTTCTGCGTAAAATTCTTCCACTTCGTTGCGATGCACGGAAGGGATTCCGCAAATGTAACCATCAAAGGATTGAGGTGAAAGAATAGAGTAGTGATTCAAATATGAATGTGTTTGGATACAAACACTTTTTTGTTTGAAAGTACATTCAAAGTATTACAGTATTAGGAGAACTCAAAATCGAATACAACCTACACCTACAAATCAATTTTGAGATAACTAGAATAGTAGGAGCATCCATTATAAACTAAAATAGTAGGAGTATCCATTATAAATTTTGCTATGTAATCAATCATATCATGATTATTTATAATGATCAACTCCTATAGTTAGTCTTAGAGGTGGCAAATGGGCGGATCTGGACGGGTTGAAACAGGTCGTGGATCAAATATGGACGGGTCGAATATGGGTCAAACTGGTTGAAACGGATCGGGTCGGATATGGGTCAAGCCAAACCCGAACCCACCCGACCAGACCTGTTTTCCTCTTCTTCTTCTTTGTTTTTTTTTTTGTTTCCCTTCCCCTCTCTTCTCCCCCTTCTGATTTGTCTCAATAAGGGATTTCAGAAAAGCAAAATTTTATGATTAAAACTCAATTTAAAAAAAAAATAAAATGAAGCAATTAGAGGCTAAAAAAACTTTACAAAATCAGGTTTTTATCGTTTTTTTTTCATTTCTAAACCATAACGTAACTTCGATAAGGAGTTAGAGGCCACGTAAGAAAATTGTTTGGAAGGCGATGATTGCACTGATTGTATAGTTTTCGTTGCGTTCGCCGAAACCACCACTTAGGTTTGGATTAAAAAGTCAAGTGACTTTTTTTTTTGGTCTCTATTCAATTTTTTTTTGTATTTGTTTGTTTTGTGACAAACTTTTTATCCCTATTAGTTTGTCTTGACGAGAGAATCGAAAAAGTAATTTTTTTGATCCAAGACCAACTTTATTTTTTGCGAATATGTCAAAACAACTCGAGTTGGTTTGGATCAGGAGAACGGAAATAAAAAAATTATCCTTAATTCTCGAGTTGGCCGTAATTCTCGAGTTGTTTTACGGATATATTTCAAGATAAATCACAATTTTCAAGTACTTTTTCTTTACCAGCGTAGGAGTGGAATAAGATTGTGAGGATGCAGATTGCAACAAGAGCGAATAGTGGAATTATCAGCATTAGTTTTCCGTTGTCAGCGTAGTGGTGGTTTGTCAATACAGAGTGCATGTGAATTGTTGGAATCCATGAGAGATAGGGGGGGAGAGAGAGAGGATTTGTGTGGATGAATTCTATTTGACCCAAGACCAACTATTATTTTTTGATTGTTCAGAATGAAGAACGAATTCGGTCCGGTACGGCGAGGATTTTTAGTTCAAGAATAGTTAACTTTTGTATAAGGAATGAGTCTTTTAATTCAAATCTATATTGAACCCATTTTCAATACATGTAAACCCATGTAAATATGAGTTTATATAGGTTCAACCCATAACACCCATTATATAATATGGGCGGGTTGAGTTGTATTATAAGTGAACGGATTTGGACGAGTTTAAAATATGAGTTGTGATTTCCACCTCTAGTTAGTCCTATCATTCAATCAGGCTGTTGTTTGCTAATGTGTCAAGATCATAGCCATTGTTTCAACGCTGCAAAAGAGAGAAAGATACTTCTTTGTCCTAATTTATTTGTCTTTTTTGGAGTTTATGCTACTTTTCAATTGATTATATTTTATAATTTATAATTTTTTTTTGTAATTTTGAGAATATTATTTAAAAATATCCATTAAAATCTATCAAATAAGATCCATATTACATAAAAAAAAAAATACTCCCTCCGTTCCAAAAAGAGTGTCCTTTTTGGGAAAGCGTGTCATTTTTAATTGCTTATATCTTTCAATATAAATGTCAAAAAATATGTAATATAGATCTTGTTTGATAGATTATAATTAGTTCTATTAAACAAAGTTTTCAAAATCACATAAAACTCCATAAATCGAAAGATACAAGCATTTGAAAATGGCACAGAGTCCCAAAAAGGACAGTCATTTTGGAACGAAGGGATTACTAGCTACAAAGTTTTTATTCAATTAGGATACAACGTGAGACTAAAAAATGGGGATGGGGAGTGCTAACAAAGGCATGTTTGTCAGCCACATGTTTATACTTTCCATTATGAGGTTTTTGTATTTTGTGTTTTTGGGGGATGCAGTCTGTCAAAACTCATTTTGAAAAATGAATTGAAGAATACAGAATTCAAAATCATCTCCAGTAAGAGTATAATGGATGCATTTAATGGGCAGAAAGTCTAGGCTCACCGCACATATTCACCGTACACGTGTGTGGCTCACTCAGAATCCCAGAAAAATAGAAACATTTAAATAATTATCCTCTTTATCCATGCCATGTAAGAATTCATCCCACCCACTTTGCATGCTTATGTTTTCATCTTTTCAATGCGTAAATTACCCTTATTACCCTTTTACTATGATAGCTATATAGATATATACATTTATTGTTTCCTAAATTAAGGGGATTGAGATGAATATCAATCTTTGCAATTAAATGAGATATCATAGGAGGATTTCAAGTTTTCAAATGTTCTAATTATTTTAAACAATGTCTAAGCCGATTTCATGGTAAATAAACCATCTCTAAACCAATTTCTTGGTAAATAAACCATCTGCATTTGCCGTGAAATATTTAGAACATAAACAAACAATTAATTAATCATAAAATAGTTTCATAGTAAACGATCCAAATAATTATTCATGAAATAATAGGAATATAGACAAACATATTTCATGGTAAATAATATAAATAATTTATCATAAATTAATATGAAAAAATATGAATAAAAATCTATACGTGATTTTATTCATGAATACACCATATTTTATTCATGAAAAAACATGAATAAATTATTAATTGAAAAAACATGAATACAAATCTATACATCGTTATCCACCTTCTGTATCGCCGACCACCAGCGAATATATTTTGTCCATTGACGACTCTCGATAAACCTCGAAATCCTTAGATCTAGTACTTAGTGGCTGTTTTGACCCCCGATGCCCCTCCAAACACCTTACCTAGTCGCCGAACCCTCTCAAAATCCCGTTTTCATTTTTTGCCACCGCTCTCCTGATACCATTTCAGAAATGGAATGCCCACAGATCATTTCCCCGCCGCTCGCCCGAAGACCATTTCGGAAATGGAATGCCCGAAGTACATTTCGCGGCTCGCCGGTTCTCGAAATATCGTTCTGTCGGTTTTTTCCATTTGGTTTGATTCATAAATTAATGGAAACGTAAATTGGGGGGGGGTTGGTTGGGGTTTTAAGGGACTTGGGGAAGCTGCTGTGCAGCTTCGTGCTGCACAGCGTGCTGCACACCCGCCGGCCGGCCTTGCCGGCATTGGTCCGGCGATCGGAGGCGTTCAACGCGTAGAGCTCATCGAGTTTTACGTGTGCGCCAAAAATCAGCTCGATCAAATATCGAGAAGTGCCTCATCCGAACACATATTTTCCGATTAAAAATATGACTAGGCAAAATACCAAATGTGACTTTTTAAGTTATAATTTTAATTAAATTTGTTGAGGCTTATATGGATGCTCTTAAAATATAATCATTGCAAAAATATAGCTGCTATAGAGTATTACATTTGATAAAAAATAAAAAATAAAAATTTAACATTTCAATAGTATTATATTAGAAGAAGAAAGAAATAATATGGTAATAAATCACATGTTAAAATAGAGAGTTTGATGCACTATACATTTTCATAGTGACTAGCTAAGTAATAAAGTGGTATTTTAAGGTCTAATTTGTTCTGAAATTTAAAGAGTCCCATGCGAATGCTCTTATATTGAGCTAGCTCATCCAAAAAAATTCAAGAAGAGCCTTATGGGCCCATTCAAAGATGAGAAATAAATGCATTTCTTGCTCTCAGAGCCCAAACTAAACAAACTTTAGGGCGTTTCACTAACCAACAAGTTGTGAATTACAATTTTTAAATTTTGTTCTTATTCAATTTCTTTTCGTGCTTGTTAGTCGTTTTGCATCAAACTTTTATGTATTATTAGTTCGTCTTGATAAGAGAAATTGGAAAAGTTAAAAATTATTCCTTTTACACAAGTATTTTAGGAAATATTCAAGAAAAAACTCAAAAAAATCAATTTTTTCCCTCTTTTTGCACCACCCATTTGAAAAATATTAGTATTTTGAAAAATATCCACCATCACCACCCATTTTTCCCTCTTCCTGCAACCACCAGCGCCACCCATAGTCCATGCAGTATTGCACCCTTGATAGTAGGATGGGCGTAGCGAATTAGAAAATGATAGGTTTATTATTAATTTATTACCAAAGAAAAGGTTGAAATAGTTGTTGCCTGTTGGTGTAAAAAGAAAAAGGGCAAATTACAATTACCCCCCTCTAACTATGCCTCGGGAACACTTACCCCCTCTAACTTTTTTTTTTGGCACTTAACCCCCTCAAACTAACAAAAATTCACACAGTCATAACTTCAAACGGTCATAACTTCTTCGTCGGAAATCGAAAATATGCAAATTATATATCGATTTCGAGGTCTTGAAGTTAGCTTTCTAATGACATTAAAATCACATCATAATTCAAAGCACACAGAAAGTTATGATCAAAAGAGTAAGGGTTGGTAGACAGAAAGACCGTTTTGATCATAACTTTCTGTGTGCTTTAAATCGTGATGTGATTTTGGTGTCATTAAAAAGCTGACTTCAAGACCTCGAAATCGATATATAATTTGCATATTTTTGATTTCCGACGAAGAAGTTATGACCGTTTGAAATTATGACCGTGTGAATTTTCGTTAGTTTGAGGGGGTTAAGCGCCAAAAAAAAAAAGTTAGAGGGGGGTAAGTGTTCCCGAGGTATAGTTAGAGGGGGTTAACTGTAATTTGCCCAAAATTAATTAATACTGTACTACAAAAGTTCGGGAACGGGGTATGGTGCACACCAAGCACGGCACCCACCCTGACCGTTTCCCTAAGTAAGAGAGGTATAAAGGCATGCTAGTCGTGTTATATATATATATATATATATATATGTGTGTGTGTGTGTGTGTGTGTGTGTGTGTTTACACCCATTTTTGGCCAAAATTCATAAAATCAATTTGTTGGTTAGAAGAAGGCCTTGAATGATGGTTTCAGGCCTTGAAAAGCCTCATGATCGGTCATCCACGAAATCAGGCCAATTTGAAGGTCACTGATGGAGTTGAGTTTGCAAAGGCCTGGGCCAAATTAATGCCTAAGATTTCGTCATCACAAGACCAAGCCCAAGATTGGCCGAAGACTTGGGTTGACCCACTAGATCTAAGTGTTTTATCCAAATCCAGAACAGTTCTTAGAAATAATAAGGCCTTCTAAGTGGGCCTCAATCAGTTAAAACCCAAGTTTTCTTTCTAGACTTGGGCTCGCATGGCTTACAAAGAAATTCGAGGCCCATAATTCACCTTGAGTTCAGGCCCAATTGATAGATGGGCCTAATTCCATACAAGTGTCACATATGGCCTGTTAATTGGCCAAGAAAAGGCCTTAAGCTGCTTACAAGCAACTCAAAGGCCTAGAATGTTCTTACTAGATAGGTCTGAACAAGGTGCTCACAAGCAGCTCAAAGGCCTAGAAGCTTCTTCCTAGTAAGCTGCTCAAGCAGCTCAAAGGCCAAGCTGCTCACAAGCAGCTCAACCAGGCCTGCGTTTTTGGCCTTGGTGGGCCCAAATATACCTTTTTTACAAGCATCCATGCATGCAAGCAGCTCAACTAGACCAAGGACACATGGCAGCGATGCATGAAGACGTCCCAAGTAGCTCACAAGCAGCTTAGGCCTGCACAAGCAGCTCAAAGGCCTAGAATGTTCTTACTGGACAGACCTGGGTAAGCTACTTACCAGCAGCTCAAGGTTTGAGTGGACCCCATCCTTCAGCATAAAGCAAAACCAAGGACAGGTGGCATACATGCAGCCCCTTGGAGCTGTTGGATAGTGATTCATCCAGACCTAAGCAAGATGCTCACAAGCAGCTCAAAGGCCTAGATGCAGAAGTTCCTTTTACTTTTTTACAAAGTTTTATGCAGAAAAGAAGGGCTTTTCAGGCCTTTATCATTTCCTTGGAGTAAAAGGCACGTTTTGCTCAGAGAACACCCCTCATTGGACCATTTTGAAGCTGCTCAAAGCCTAGACCTTTGCTAGAAGGCCACATGGCGACCATGCATTGGAGCATTTTGAAGCAGCTCAAGGCCTGTGACTCCTATAAATCCCAGTTTTGGAGGCCTTGGCCAGGGTCCCCGACCAATTAAGCCCCCGGCTTACCCAATTTACCTACCCAATTATCTTTTCAATTATCTTTAATTTCCTGTTCAATCTAGCCAAGTCTAGATTTTATCTCATTTCCTTGTAACCAGACTTTATTAAACCGTTAATGAAGTCCCTTTATTTCTGTTTTAGGCCTTACTCTACTTTTCTTTCCATTTTTCACACGATTAGGAAATTTTAAGTCCTTAGCCCGCAAAGGCAAACCATGAACCTCCTCACGGTCTCCACCCTTAGGCCGTGCACTTTCGTCTAGTTAGAAGTCAGATTGAGGCTTCCAGGCCTTGATACGAATTTGGGCAGCAATCCTGCCCTGGCACGCCCGCATCAGGCCTAGAACTGCACTACTCGCTGTTCCTAGGCCAATTGTTATTTTTTGGAAACAAACAATATGTCGGTCTTGGGTAGGATGGGCGGAGAGAGGTTTAGATCAGTCGGGATTGAGGATATGGAAAAAATTAGGAAAATGGAAAGGGTGGGTGTAGTCTAGATGCGATAGGATTCATAGGAATGAGGGTAAGTTCGAGAAATTAATGGGTGCGAAAAAAATTTTGGCGAGCTCTTTGATTTTCTAAGAGCATCTGTATCAGGCTTGTTAAAAGAGCATGCAAACTAAAGTAGCGAGGAAAATTCAAAAAAACTCCAAAATCTATTTTGCACCAAACTTGCTATATGACCTTGCAATATGAAAGAGGAACAGTTCCTCGTTTAGTCAGCCGAGAAACTATTCACTAGTCACTCTATATAATACTATTATTTTTAGCCTCACCTCCTATTATTATATTATTTTATCAAAAGCTTCACAATTATTTGCACTGACAGTCATTTTCAAGAGAAGCCCCACATTACAAAAATACGAATATTTGTATGAATAAAGAGCCTGATGCAGTGACCATTTTAAAAATAGGTAGCTAAAGTAATAAAATGACTTTTTGCTCTCTAATTTGGTCCAAAATTTAAAGATACGGGTGCTGATGCTCTAAGTCATGAGGGAAAAAGGCAACGGACCTACAGGACTCCCCATTCTCTGGGGAGAAGGTGGGGATGGGGGCAAGTTTGATAAAGGAGTACTATCAGAGCTTCCACATTAGAGTAGCTAAACTACCATGTACTTCACTT
Organism: Rhododendron kiyosumense; assembly: GCA_019656275.1. Taxonomy (NCBI): domain Eukaryota; kingdom Viridiplantae; phylum Streptophyta; class Magnoliopsida; order Ericales; family Ericaceae; genus Rhododendron; species Rhododendron kiyosumense. The sequence goes on from BPLS01000658.1 coordinate 276,921, forward strand.
TAATGAGCAAAATGAAAGAAACACCCTCACAGTAGCCTCTTTACCAGTAGCGATGTAACGCCCCGATTTTCTGAGGAATTTCGGAAGCATTAAAATATTATACTTAGCATAAATAATATTCCTTTTATTACAAACCACAGAATAGTATCTCTTTATTACAGCTTAATGTTGAAATTTATATGCTCTACCCCACATGTACGGAGGCCTTTGGGTGACATGATGTCACAGAGCAAAGACTCAGAGCGACTCTAGTTCTGATACGGATTCCAAGCATAATCTTGCTCAGTCTCTGCCCCTGGTATCTCTCCTGAATAGTACGGATCCATCTCGCAAGGCTGATATTCTATGTTGTTATTACCTGCAACTTCTGGCAAATTGATCGCCGAAACAACCGATTTACCAGAATACGAACGTATCCGTGAGTGATAAATTACCTAGTAGATACCCCAAACCCATAACATACAAGCAATAACATAATAATGAGCAAAATAATAAAGTTACAGCAATCAAGAGCATATTATGAATTATCTTGTCTTTAAATGATTTCTAGATTTCTCTACCACGAGAAATAATCCTCCCAAACAACCTCTGAACTATGGCGACTCTGCCGATTTACCCTCCCCTTGCTTGCCCAGCCTGGGGTCCCAGACGAATAAGACCAAACTATATGTCGGGTCGAACTCGGCTGTACCTTCACAAGGAGCGAATGATAACCAACCAACCGCGAGAAATGATACCCATACTCCGGTTTCATCCAATAAATCCACCCCCGGAAAATCCGGAAGATAAATCCAACAGTACCATGTTCAGGGTTCGCAAAATAATGATCCACTGGTCTTAAACTACAAGTGCCGATACCGACGACCATTCTTTCAGGAAACCCACGGTCCTCGGCCACTTTAGTTATCTCCTGACCGTAACAATAATAATTTCACTTTCCCTAGGGATTTAACGTCTAATCAATTTATTCCAACATACGAATACCACCCGGGGTACCTATTGTCCAATTTCTACGTTCATGTAGCAACAACAAGGCAATAACAACTCATCAAAATTTATGAAATACGTTTCCATAATTTAATTTATTAAATCGTCCTTTTGTTAAAGTCTTTTAATACTTTATGTATTATTTATAGGTGATATAAATATTTATTAACTATAATGACAAATTAGTAATTTTTACGATTTTATAAAATAGCCCCACATATTACCAAATACTAAATAGTTTATAATAAATTTCTTTTTAAGAAAAATTGTCACAAGGATAGTTATTACTCTTTGTAATATTAAGTAATATTATAAATACCTTTTATACTTTAATTCCCTTTCTAAAATTACTAAATAAAAGTATTATTAATTTAAATACCTTTTTTTTTTATCTTAAGATATTATATGTAATTATCAAATAGTAAGAGAAGTTTGAGAAAACATATAATCTAATTTTTTTTTTTATAAAAGTATCACCAATTATCCATTTAATCTACCAGATAAATTAATTTGATATAACTGTTAAGTTTTATACTAAACTGATATTAACAGTCATAAAATAATATCAAGTCAGTAGTTTTTAATAATAAAAATATCATTAAGATTGTAAAATAAATATCAAAAGGGTCGTCTTCTCTGTAAATAATATCAAATAGATAATTGGGCCCATAAATAATATCATAATGGTAAAATTTGCAGAAAACAGACAGCCAGCTGTTTTTTTTGTTCTGGCTCATTTCCAGCCCTTTTAACACGTCAAAACTATTTTCTTATGCTTATAAATAGGGGAATAAGAGGTACATACATTTGGTTTTGATCAAAACAAGCTTTAAACGAGTTTTTGAGTTTTTCGGTTCGCCGGAGAGAACGACCGGAGCACGGCCGATCGGCTCGGTTCTGGGGTTTTGGAGAAGGGTTCTGAGTTGCTTGATCTGGATAGAGAAGGTTGGGAAGGTTAATTCGGGTTAAGAGGTGGTATAAGTCACAAACCCGTTTTTCTCTCTCTATGGTTTCTCTTCCTATTTCTCCATGGGAGGAGATTAAGCTTTTCTTTTCTTTTCTTTTTTCCTACCTATCTACTGATTTTCTAACTGGACAGAGGTTTGAAAGAGGTGTGGAGTTGTGGCCTTGAAGGTGAAGGAGGGGTGATATTTATAGAAAAATTGGAGAGGAAGGGAAGGAGAGGAGAGAGAGAGGTTACGGGAGAGGAGGAGGAGTTATCTGGTGGAGGTTTTGAGAGGGAAAAATATTCTGGTGTGGATGAGTGTAGGAAATGGGTACGGGTATACGCAGAAACAAGTCTCGCGGTGATCGATCGTCCGGTTTTCGGTTTCGGAAAATTCTAAGATTTTAATCGTAACGACACAAAATTATTTCGATGCTAACCTCGGTCTTGCTTAGTGAAAAAGTAATCTCGATTGTCATAAAAATATTTTTGTGAATTTTGAAAGCTCAATTTGATTTTTAAGCGGTCCTTAACTAATTAATCGGAATTTAATTAATTAAAACAAGAATTTAAAGAAAAGCAAATATTATGGAATTTTTATTTTATTAAAAATTTCGGAATATTACAAGCGACCACTTGCCAAAGTTTTAATTTTGCAACAGTTCCTCTTTATCTTAAGAGAGGCACTATTTATCTGTTAAAGATTTTTATATTAATTTACTTTGTCTCACCCACTCCCTTTATTTGTGTCCAATTCGGCACTGTTCGTCCGTGGGAACTATTTTATTAATATTTAATTGAAAAGATAGTGATAGTAAAGAACTTGATGCAGTAGACATTTTTAAATTGGATAGCTAAAATAATAAAATCACTTTTTAATATGTAAATTAGTCCAAAATGTAGAGAGTCAGATGCGGATGCTCTTAATGGTTGTAAGAGAAATGGTAAATTTTACTGACCTCCCTTAATGTTTCTTACAAATGCAGAAACATCCATTAAGATTTCTGAAATGTCACTACCTTCTCTTACTTTACCCGAGAATGTCATTGGTTTTCCCCTTCTGTTAGGTGAGCATCTCAAACTAAGCTCTAAAACACAAAAATAGAGAACGAATGTGACATATTGAGGGAGGATTTTGTAATTTATTCCATATTTTTTCACTTTATGAGAGAATATTGGAGGAACCAATGGTACTTTTTAGAAATTTTGTCTCTAAATTTATTTTTGGGTCTCCAAAAATAGACCCTCCTCCCATTTTGGAGACTAAATATCTAAAAAGTATCATGGGTCCCTCCAAGATTCTTTCGTAATTAAAGTGTAAAAAGAGGAAATAAATTACAAAATCTCCCATTAATATGTAACATTCATTCTTTATTTTTGTGTTTTAAAGCTTGGTTCGAGACTCTCTTAAGTTATCCAACTGGAAAATGCAAAAAGTGCAAAAAGAGGAAATAAATTACAAAATCTCCCCTTAATATGTCACATTCATTCTCTATTTTTGTGTTTTAGAGCTTGGTTTGAGACGCTCTTAAGTTATCCAACTGGAAACTGTGATGTCACCACTGTTTCGAACTTTTATGCCCACAATTCCATTGCATAAGTACAAATTTGCTTTCAACAGGAACTTCATTGATCCCCCTTTTGGGTTTGCCTTCTAAAATGCTTACAGAAGAAGAAGACCATTCAATCATCCTAATTTCCAATTCAACAAAGTTACAAAAAAGTGAACATAAATTTTCAGAAATTAAACCAAGTGTGTGAATTGAAAAGTGACTTTAAGACTATAATGCCAAAATTGTTTTTATGGGTGCCAAAACTCTAATGCACAAAAGACTTGTATCATGTGCAATGTACAATATTTTTATGCACTGAAGTTTTGGCACCAACAAAAATAGTTTTGGCATTATCACTATCTAAAAATAAAAATTCTTAATTTTATAGGTTACATTGTTAGAGGAGTAGGAGGTACTAGAAGGTGAGTCTTAGGACTTACGAGTTAGGGTAAGTTTGAAATCTTGGATGGGTAGAAAGGGAATATTAATCCTAATAATTCAGGTGTTGAAATCTTTTTTAAGTTGGTGCGGGGGTTGTTGTAAGATACTTTGTGTGGTTTTAGAAGCTCCCAAAAAATAGCTCTCTGACCGAAATCAAGACGGTTGATTAATCCTAATAATTCAGGTGGCAGCAGCCACTTGAGCAATAAACTAAATATTCTGAGTTCAAAACTTGTTACTTTATAATTTTTTGGGGTCATATCGCAAGAGAGAAATCTTTTGTAAATCCTTTTGTCCTAGTGTAAATGACATACCTTTAATCGGATCGAAAAAAAAATAGTCTTAAGTGCGCGTAAGATGCCCGGACAATCTTGACCTTTGAAAAAAAGCACAACGGTGGATTATTTACCGAACATAGTGGAGTACCATTTCTTCCAAACTTGTTACCCTACTTTTTGACTTTTGGTTAATTAACAACATTGTTTGCAGGTTCATTCTCTTTGCTAAGGAGTTAGTTTCAGGACCATATGTACTTACGTTTTAAACTCTTTGCCTATGTCCATGGTCATTTTTGTGACCCTTTTCTGTTTTGTTATTTGAAAATGAAATTTCTTTCGATCATCTCTTTCAGGATTTCTTCACGGCAGCCACGGATATGTCAGCCATCGCACTTGAATGGGCATTGTCAGAGCTCATCAACAATCCAAAAGTTCTAAAGAAAGCGCAAGAAGAGATGGATAACGTCGTGGGGAAACATCGGTTAGTAGCCGAATCGGATGTTCCGAATCTTCCTTACATCCAATCAACCGTAAAGGAAACTTTTCGGCTTCACCCTTCAATCCCCTTGCTCACAAGAAGCTCGGTACAAGACTGCGTAATCGATGGATACAACATCCCTGCTCACACCATGCTATTTGTGAACATTTGGTCTATTGGAAGAAACCCCAAGTACTGGGAAAACCCGTTGGACTTCTGGCCCGAGCGGTTCTTGCGTGCCGGAAAGGATGATCCAGCTGGGGGATTAATAGATGTCAAGGGGCAGCACTTCCAGTTACTGCCTTTCGGCACTGGGCGAAGAGGTTGCCCTGGGATGCCCCTGGCCCTGCAACAACTGCCTACGGTGCTCGCGGCAACGATACAGTGTTTCGAGTGGACGGTGGCGGCAGATCCGAAGGGAGAGAATATCAATGGTACTGATGGAGTTGTTGACATGACTGAACGGCCCGGGTTGACGGCGCCGAGGGCCCATTATCTTGTGTGCATGCCAGTAGCACGTATGGATCTACTTGACAGCCTTCTTGATCCGTAGTTTGCCCTACGCACAAGTTGGCCATATGTAGATCCAAATGCATGTCATTAAGCTTTTCTATTATGAACTCTGCTATGTTCTTGGAATATACCGTACATAGGAGAATATTTTGGGTGCCAATAAGGTACCGCACGTGTGGTACCCGTCGGTGATCTAGACAGTCCAAACGTGTTTTGGACGGTCCAGATTTTAGCGAGAGAAAAATAGGACAGAGAGTGATGGGGTGAAGGGAGAGAGAATTTTGGACAATTAGGATCGCCGACAGGTAACGCCACTTGATACCCACTCGACACCCAAAAACTTCTGGTACACAGATGCATTTTGGCCCATGGCTAGCATGTACCTTAGGAATTTGATTTTTGGGCTCCAATTTTTACTGATGACGTTCTACTTTTAACGTGAAGTTACTAGTAACTTGATGAACAAAATGGAACACCATCAATAAAAAGTTGAGCGCGAAAATCAAAATTCTACTCCCTCCGTCCCTAAATAAATGTCCAGCGCGCAAAACTAGGCTTTACAAAACATGCATATTTTTTATTGAAAAAATTAATTTTTTTTTCACAATCTAATAAAACTCAATGCTATCTATTGATTTATGAAAAAAATTAATTTTTTTAACAAAACAAATGCATCATTTTTGAAGGCTTAATTTTGTATGCTAAACACTTATTTAGGGACGGAGGGAGTATATCTTAATATATTTGTATGTAAGAATAATATAAATAAAAGATTTTAGAGTTTTTCATTGTGATGTTTGGATGCCGTAAGCTATAGAGGGAAAATCATGTGAAACAGAGACATGAGTAATTAATCTTTTCTCTTTTATCATCCTTTGAGAACAATTCTCACGGTTTTTTGTGAGAAACGGAATTAGCATATTAAACAGGTAGTCTTTCTTTATTTCTTACCCTTTTTGCACTCCAAGCAGTTTCCTCCTTGTCGATCCCCTTACTTCATGTTTTGTAACTTGTAAGATGTGGAAATAAAGAAAGAGAATGAAAAATAACAGAACAGAAAATAAAATTAGTTTTTTTTTTTTCCCACTTTTCTCACACTTTCATTCTTAACTGTTTTCTCGTCTTTTCCCTCCTTTTCCACAAGTTCCAAACATAACGGTCATTTCTGTTCAAACCACTGCGCTAAACGGGGGAAGATTGATTTTAAGATGAAAACTTGTGGGCTGGGCTCCGTAGTTGCCGAAATCAATTCCTTTTTTCCTACAAACTTCAACGGGGAAAGGTTTTGTCCTAATTTTCTGCACCACAACCTGCGCCTGTATATCAAACTGGTGAGATTACTTGCAACGGTTCGCAAGCAAGAGAAATTTTTTGATGCCGTACTTGTATTTTGAAATCTTAGTTTTAGGAGAATAAGTGAAATTATGTACTGCCTTCACATAAAAGTTGGTTAGTAATTCTAAGAATTAAGAACATTCATGTAGCCCTTTCAAAGGGTTCCATCCACCTCGATCACGACCCTACGAAAACAAAAAACAGAAAAATATATACTCGTCCACCTACTACATACGAAATTGGATCTGTTAAGATGGGTTAATTATCTAATTGTTGGGGTTTAGTTGATATGAACTCCACTGGGCCAAGGTGTGGTGTGGACTCAGTTTAAGCCAAAATTTGGACATTACGACTGAGTCACAGTAGCACATCATGGGTCGAGGTAGCTAAGGTTTGGACCTCTGGGTTTGAGGCAGATTGCTCTGTGACAAAACACATTCTTAAATACTTGGTTCCTTATTCTTTCCAGTCCACAATTCCTACGTTTCCAAGTTCTAACGAATACACCCAGAAGTGGGAAAACAAACGTACGTACCTAAGTACCTACTCCATCTCATCAACTCCATCACAATTTGTCAATGTTGAGTTTGGAAACTTGATTTGCTCAGTATATATACCCAACCAAATCAACAAACCCCATCACCAAAAAAACATCATCGTTGTCATATACAAGTAGTCCCCTCAATTTCCTCCGCATCCTCATGGCCAACCATCTACTTCTGTCCGGGACCGTTATCGCCTTCCTCCTCCTAGCCATTGCGATCACATCCGCATCCTCAGCACGAATCCTCGACGAGGAGGTACCGGCTGTCGTCCCTGCCACTGCACCCGTGGCACCCGATTTGCCAGAAACCCCTGTTCCCACGGCAACTCCTGCGGCCGGGGTCGCGGCCACGGCCTCCCCGGGTGATCACCCCCTGACCTTCTTCATGCACGACGTGCTGGGCGGCACGAACCCCACGGCCAGAGCCATGACGGGAATCGTGACCAACCCAGCCGTCAACGGTCAGGTACCCTTCGCCAAGCCGAACGGCGCGGTCCTCCCCGTCAACAACGGCCTCCCGGTCAACAACGGGAACAGCGGGGTCATGAACAACAACAACCTCCCCTTCCTCACCGGCCTGGGCGGAGGCACTTCCGGCGTGATGCAAAACAACAACGGGAACAACAACTTCAACAATGGGGGATTCGGTTTCCCGGCCTTGAACGGAATCAACCTCCCCTCGGGGACCGCCCTCCAGAAGCTCATGTTCGGGACCCTGACGGCTTTCGACGACGAACTGACCGAGGGGCACGAGGGGGGTTCCGGTCTGGTGGGGAAGGCTCAGGGGTTTTATGTGGCGAGTTCCGAGGATGGGAGCAGCCAGACTATGGCGTTCACCGCGATGTTTGAGAGTGGGGGTTATGCGGATAGCATCAGCCTTTTCGGGGTTCATAGGACGGTTGTTTCGGAATCGGTGCTGGCGGTTATGGGGGGAACCGGGAAGTATGTGAATGCCAAGGGGTTCGCAACTGTGAAGACGTTTCCGGGTCTAAACGGGCTGTTTAATACCGATGGAGGAGCTGAGACTGTGGTGCAGATCAGTGCGTTTTTGACTTACTAGCTGGTGTGTGTTTGTATTTGGATGTGATGGTGGTGGTGGTGGTTTGTTCTTGTGTTGTTGAAATTTGTTTGTGAGATGTTTGAATGCTGAAAATCCTTTGTTCTTGTTGAATACGTTGCAGCTTGACAGTATAAGCTTCGATATAGTTTAATTAATAACTAGTAATCAAACCAAAATTAACGAAAATCATAACCTAATCAATGAAACGTAGAACCAAACCAAATAAGACGGTTCGGTTTGGATTGGACCAGTTTCGCAGTCCAGGCAGTTTTCTTGATCTGAACACCCCTATATAGTTACGTGCTATAAGAAGCTAAATTGAATAAAAATATGTAGTAGTTGATTTGTTTTCTCGAAAAATTTATCTTCTTTTCCTTTTTTTCTTTGGTAAAGCCCTTCCTAACTCTTAATCCAAACATGAAAAACACACCAGTTACGCTTCAACCCCACGGGAAAGAAGACGAAAAAAACTAAGCAGTTTTTGAATTTTGGAGAGATGAATAAACCTGAAAATAGAACAAACGCAATCTGCATCTAGTAGTTTCTCATCGTTGCACGGCATAAGTCAAGATACGTAAATACACATATTTGTGAATTTTAAATAAATTTACAGGCTAAATCTTTCAAAGATTTGGTGATATATTCACTATAGAGATTTCATAAGTCCACAAGTTCAGCCTAATATTTTGTAAGCCCACGAGTTCACACGCATAACCTAAACCCTATGGTACCCTACGAAAGTGTCTAAAATCCTAAACTTATGAAAGTGCATAAACCACTAAAATCCTATAATAGGAAAATGTCACCCTAAAATTCTATGAATGTGCCTAAACCCTAGGATACTCTACGCTAGGATACCTTATCCTATAATAAGAAAGTGTAATCTAAAACCCTATGAAAATGCATAAACCCTAGGGTATCCTACCCTACCTTACAGAATAGACTAGGCCTACTGTGAACTTTTTAAAATGGACTTGACACATTACAAATTAATAGGTGGACTCATGAGCTTATGAAATTCAAATAATGGGCCTAAGACCAATTTTTATTTTATTTTTTATAAATTTTCTCTATTTATCTCTCTTCACTTGTTATTCTCAAAAATCTTTCTTAAAATTCATATCAAATAGGGACGTTGAGATCGTTGTTGATTGGTTAGGGATTGAAGTAAGATTGTTTTTTCAACGTTAACAAAAATTTTTAAAAAAATGGACTAGGGTCATGGCAATCGTTGGGTCATTTTTCAGTCAACAAGGGCCATTGTAGATCAATTCCGACTGGTACAACATCGGCCCAAGCCCATAATTACTGTTTGACCAGTCCATGGTCCACTTCCGCTTACGCCTTACAGGTTATCGCTTGGTCCCACGGAGGCATTGACAAAACTGCCCTCTGACGATGAAGTTAGAAGTTAGGAAAATATCCTTCGGATCCATCCGATAAAACTGGAATGATACGGAGAAGCTAAAACAATGAGAGATGGGAAAAAAAACCAAGCAAATGCTTGAATCTTCGTTTCTTGGGGTAGAATTGGCAAGGCAAATAAGGTTTATGAGGTATAACAGTGATTATGAGGTTCCGTTCAGCTAAATAAGTCAATTGACTTATTTTTTTTGTCCTTATTTAAATTTTTTTTATATTTGTTATTTTTTATCAATTTTTTAGAAATTATCGTATCATCATGACAAGAGAAATCTAAAAAGTAAAAAATTATGGTCGGAAACTTTTTTTTTTAATAAAGACAAAAATAAGCCAATTTTTTCTTTTTTATTCAAAAATAAATAAATTTTGATCATAATTTTTTACTTTTTAGATTCCTCTCGTTATGACGAAGCAATAATCTCCCAAAAAATTGACAAAAAACTAACAAATTCGAAAAAAATTTGAATAATGAAAAAAAAAAGGCCAATTGACTTATTTAGCCAAACGAGACCTAATTAAGATATTGAAGCACTAAAATAACCTTTCATGACACGAACACCATCAATGAGCAAAATCAAATAAAGGCAAATCCAATATTGAAAGTACTAAATGACGCAAAAATGAATCGAGAATCGCGTCGAAGCATAATCCGCCCAATAATGCTACCCCCACCGCTAAGTTCCACCCCTCAACCTATCGCTCGCCTGCGTGGAGGTGGGTCCCACTTTTCAACAAATAAATGCTTTGTTTGGATTGAAATTTGAAAAAAATTTGAAAAATAGTAGAAATAATAAATGGAAAGAGATAGGAAAATAAATATTGAAAGTACAAAGAATCTAGGAAGAATTTTATAAAAAATTCTTTTTAAGTTACAAAGAGAACAAAGCAAAAAGCAGAATCGGGAAAGAGTTTGCCTTTTTTCTGGTTCCAAGAGAGAGAGAGAGAGAGAGAGGGAGGAGGGTATTCCAGCCGCAAGCGAGGCAAGAATGAAGCCGACGACGAGAAGCGTGAGCTCGTCTTCAAGGAAGAGGGCCAGGATTACGCTCAGGTCCTTCGCATGCTCGGAAACGGTCGTTGCTAGGCCACGTGCATCGACGGCAGGAAGCATCTATGCCACATTAGGGGGAAGATGGAGAAGAAGGTCTGGATCGCCGCCGGCAATATCATCATCCTCATCGGCAAGGCTGAGGGATTACCAAGACGACAAGGCTGACGTCATCCTCAAGTACATGCCCGACGAGGACAGGCTCTTGAAGCGTATAGTGAGTTGTCGGAGACAACGTGGTTGAACGAGGGGATTGCTGCTGGGCTTGATGAGAAGGAGGACGGTGCCGGAGCATAATCGTTCTTTCCCTTTTCCGCTATTTTTTTTAAAAATATGTGGGACCCATCGCCACGTTGACCTGCCGTGGGCGAAGGGGTGGAACTTAGTGGTGGGAGTAGCATTATTTACCACAAATGCATGGAGTAGACATGAGCATCATTAACATTTGGGGGTAGCATTTAGGTCTTAGACCCTTTCTAACCATCTTTATCGTTTTCAACCTTTTTGGTGTAGGCTGTTTGATTGCAATGGTATACACTATACACTTCGGACTTAGATCCTCCTCTCAGGTCTCTCTCCCCAGATCGTACCCATCTTTTAACAACATGGGGACACCTCATTAATGAAGCAAATCAACGGCCAAAATACAAGCCACTACACCAAGTCCAGAAGTTGTCATCTAGATGATGTCGTTTACTTTCACGGAAATTAACGCCTACTTTTTCCGTCTCTCAGTCTCTTCTCTCTCTTGGAAGCACAGCTTTACCTCCTAGCCTTGAAATCACCCATGGACGATAACACATGGCCACCGCTAAGGCCTGCATCTGTCAACCTCTTCGTCGGAAACAACCACGACTACACCCTATCAAACACCAACCGTCGCTGATATTGTCGACTCCCCAGTCAGATCCGATGTATCAAGGCTGTCCTCACCCTGTCTTCCCTTCACCTGAAAATATTATTGAAAGTGGGTTTATGAACCAAAAGAAGAAGAAAGAAAGTGGGTTTGATTTTTAGCATGTATTTTTCTCAATATATTTACAGGAATGGTGTTTGTCTTGTTCTTCAATGACCACAGCATATGACAGAAAAACTCCGGGGGCAAAAATAAATCTTCATTTTCCAAAATATAAGAAGCCTAATCTCCCGAATACACTTAATTTCAACATGAAATTAGAACAAAGCCCTTAAATTTCAGGAACTCAAATGAAAAATCAAAACTAAAAGTTGAAATAAGGGCTAGATTTCCAAGAGGAGAAGATCCACAAGGAAAGCATCATAGTTGTGCGAATATATCCCGCTCATTGGAACTGCCATGTCCTGGTCATCGGAAACGCCATATCCATCTGCGAGAGCAAGACGAGGTGAGAGAGAGGGGCCAACGTTGAAAATGCGGACGTGTTAACGGAGCCGGCCTTTGGGTTTTGTGTTGCTGTTACTTTTGTGTTGGAAGGGGCACATGAAACAACACCGTTTCACTAATGTGACATTTGGATGCATTGCTGGCTTGTGTTTTGGCCGTTGGATTACTTCATTAATGAGGTGTCCCCATGTGATTAAAAGATGGGTAAGATTTGGGGAGAGACCTCTGTGGAGAGGATCTGAGTCCATATACTTCTGCCCTCCCTGAATAATTGCTAGAATCTGTTTGGATTTAACCCATTTTGGTGTCAAAGTCTAGACCCAAGGATCATCCCCCATCCAAATACTAGTACTTCACAAACAAAAACATGGGTATCTCAAATGACACCATCGCCATTGTTTTTTTTTTTTTTATCCGCAAAAAGGGTGGGAGGAGGCAACCAGCGTAGCAACCCCCATTGGACAAGACCATATGGGCTCTTTGCCCACGGATAGAATATCCGGTTTGAGCCATAGCTACTGTCCGAAAGAACGAACCATCGCCATGGTACCACCTGGTGCACAATTGGCTCACTGGTCATTGCCATTCATGTTGCGCCCCCCATCTCAACAAATCCCTCCCCAAAGTAAATTTAAAGCATGTAAATTATAAAACCCCTTGATGGATGGACTGAATTCAACCTTTGTATTTCTGGTATTTTGTTTTCCAGCCGTCCAAGATTTTAGTCAAAAGAGAGAAAATAAAGCTTCGCCACAAAAGAAAGGGGAACACTCAAAAAGTTTGATTTTAAAATCAAAAGATTAGGTTAGGGTTTGGATAGGGATTTGGAATTTTGCTTGCTTTCTAAACCTCTCAACATTCTAAACTCCCTTTCGGTACAGTTGGTTGTGTGAGAAAACTCCTAAAAGCAAAAACAGAGGAGGAAACAAGAGGACAGGAATTACCCTACCAAAAAGTCAAGATTCCTATCATTATTTCCAACCTTGGGAGAGAGCACACCAAACTCAGAGAGAAAATAATGCAATGGATTTTACTTCATCACAATTTACTTTCTCTTCGCATTTCCATCCGAAACTTCGATGATACTCAAATTGCGGATCCAAAAAAATAAAAAAACGATACTCAAATTACAGTCTTAATTCTCTAACTGAAATAAGGCCATTCTTGGAAGAGTTAGAGCTTCTACGGATAAAACTCGATATGAGGGGTAGGAAAAAACGAAAAAGCCGCAGCTTGCAAGAGTGAGACTCCGAATCCGAGAATCACACTGTTACAGAAGTTTTCCCTATTTCGCAGTCTCTGAAAAGCTTTTACTTTGTTCACCATTTTGAAAATCAAATTACACTAACGAATTCAAACGAAAGCCACCCCAGTCTCGAAGTACCCTACTTACTTAACTCAAAAATAAAAGCTTGTTCAAAAAGGTGCACCCCAAACTTGACTGGTCCTATGCTTCTGTGGCATTCTCACACAATGGAAAGAATAACCACACAATATTCCAAGATTCTCCAAATTCATACTTCCAAAACAGATAGAACAGGCTGAACAGCCACCCACAACTACCACTTCCATTTCATGGCCATATCCCAAAAGAAAGGGGGGGAAAAGGTGCTGTTACGTCTCTTTCCAGATCCATAACCTTCCATGCCCTCGAGTACCCACCACTGTCCCCATTTCGCAGATGATTGATCATTGGTGTTGCCTCATGCTTGGAGCTCATGATGCCTGTTTGGCCTGATCATTGTTGGTTTTAAAAGGTTTTGATGAAAAAGTCTTTCTTGTTTTTAGTTTCAAATGTATTCTTTAGCCTAGATTAGAATCAGATTCTTAAGTTCCTCTTTTTTTGGGGGTAGGGTAAGAAGCATGGATTAAACAAGGATTGCTTCATCATCTTTGAAATGTTTGCAAAGTAGTTGGATGTCTGATTTAAGTACATCTGATGATTAAAAAAGAGATTTTAAGTACATTTGGTTGATTTTAAAAGTCTCTGATGGGTCATTAATATGGCAAGTTCAGTTCAATTTCATTGGATTCAATCATTTGGGTAACCTTGAAATTCAACCAATTGGCTAAAACTGAAATTTGTACCAAGTGAAACAACACATCAAAAGATTTTTTCTTGGGCAAATCACAATGCTTTTGGATACAAATGTGGATGTATGAAATGTACAGAGAGACAAACTTGCCAGCCTAGGCAGGTTTTCAAATTAAAAGAAGAGAAAAGTGAAAGCCAAAAACGACACACCATGGGTTTTTCCCCCTCAAGAAATTACCACAAAAGAACCAAACAACACCGATCTTTTACTACTTTACATTCTTTCCAACCACCTGAAGATGTTGTAGTTCTGGTCCGCTCATCAAGTATTATGTTTACATTGTAAAATGCACACGATAGCGATTAAGTACCTAATTACTCACACACAAAACTCTAATCGTACAGGTTAAGTCCTAAAAGGGTTTGAGTTTATGATCAGTAATCGAGGCCAACTGTTGGCGATGACGATGAAGAAGAAGAAGGCGAAGAAGTTGGAGATGGCCAAAACTGTGCGTTCTTCACCCTTGAAATGCTTGTGAGTACACCCAATGGTGTCACGTCTCCAATGACTGTCACTTTCTTTGTTGCCAAATCTATGCGAAACGATGTCACCCCTGCCCAAAAAAAAAAAAAAAAAAAAAGATAATTTTTGCTTAAATTATGCTAGTGTTACCTAACAAGAAACCACCCATTGAACCAATTAAGGATATTGCCAGAAGTAAGTTTACTTGTTTTTCTTATGGCATATTTTAGAAGAAGTTACATTACCCCAGTCCCAAATCAACTCATAAACAAGAGTATCAAGAAATCAACATCTTCTCTATGGCCAACTAAACAACCGTTGGGCCAACTGGCGTGGTTAGTTTTCTTGTTCGTTTGGCTAATTGTTGAAAGCAAGTGTAACTTTCGTTAGTCCCATGTACCGGTAGCCTTTACCCTTGGTGTCTACTTACCTTCCATTCTAGAGATGTGTTTTCTGACTTTTCCTTCACAGCCCTTGCAATGTATTGCTACCTTCAGTTCCACAACCTGCATAACCAAGAATCACAAAATAATGAAACAACCTCTGTGTGTGTTTTTGAAAAATATTCCTGTTGGAACTATAGCTAAATAAAGAAGTAGACGAAGCACAAGAAACAGAAAGACAAAAACAGAATAAGAAAAGAAAAAAAAACACCTTATCACGAGGGCAAGAGCGACTTGTTGAAGATTTTGAAGACGGAGAATCGGCAGAAGTTAGATCCCCTGCTCCCATTTTCTGGCCAGGAATCAATGTTTTGACATGATCCGAATCTCGTCCTTGTGATGAAGATTTTAGTGTACTAGGGTGCCCCAGTGTTGTTTTTTGGCAAGGAACCAACGTTTTAACATGATCCGAATCTCGCCCTCCTAGTGAAGATTTTGGTGAACTGAGGTGCCCTGCTCTGGTTTTATGGCTAGGAGCCAATAATTTGAAATGATCCGAATCTCGCGCTCGTGGTGAATATAACGATGATGGACAATCATTAGGACCATGGTGCCCTGCTCTCATTTTATGGCTAGGAGCCAATGCTTTGAAACCATCCGAATCTCGCGCTCGTGGTGAATATAATGATGATGGAGAATCATTAGGACCATGGCGCCCTGTTCTCATTGTCTGGCTAGGAACCAACGCCTTGAAACGATCCGAATCCGATAACATGTCGGAAAATGGTGTGTCACTAAGGAGGTACCTAGAGGAGCCAGGAGGACTTATCAGGTCACTTTTGTCAACTGAGCTTTTCCTCTGGAAATCACTCTGCATCTTGGAAGTGCTCTTTCTGTTTTTCTGATAGTAAGGTTTGGGATCGATGGGTGGTTGAGACTGACATGGTATGGGAGGGAGAGCTTTTGGGTGGCGGCCAATAGGCCGCGTTACGTGACGGATCATGGACCGTTGATCCGTGCTTGCACATATGGCTGTGGAAGCTGGAGATGCACAAAATAGGTCTATTTTCATGTTTTGTGGAATCAAGGGAATATCTCAAAGGGAGAGCAAATTGGTGGCCTGAGTGATATGCAGGGAAAAAAAACTTGTAACTCAGGAGGTGAAGAGGGGAGTATGAGGAAGATCTTCAAAATGAAGGCAACTAATCTGCTTATAAAGCAAGTGGACTGGAGAGAGAGAGAGAGAGAGAGAGAGAGAGAGAGAGAGAGAGAGATTCTAAGGGGAGAGAAAAAAAGCAGCAGTTAGGTCCCAATGATGTGCATAATTTTACTATAAAATTTTGGACGACACTCTCTCTGATTTGTTTGGACAATGAAAGCTGTGGTTACCTTTTTCTTGCTTTAGGAGGAATGTTAGGATATATGAAAAACGTCCATGAAATTGTTCAAGAAAGAAAATAAAGGTTCAGCTTTAGGTTTTATGAACTGTTTTTCATGCCATCTTTTGGGGAGGTAAAACCAGTTGTGTTCATTTCTGTTATTTTTCTGTGTTAGTACGTAAATGATTACTCCCACTAATAGTGGCATATATGGGGTGCGAATTTCAAAGCTAAGTACTCTTATTATTGCCACATCATTGTCATTTTGAGTAGACTGAAATGGCTTGACATTCTTGTCTAGCTTGAAATATGTAATTCCCGAGAAACGATATGGGTGTATCCCGTGTACACATCTATTTTGAACCCATTTCGGATCTCACCAAATTACTTGGATCCATTATTTTATTTAGGGTTTTTGTGAAAAATCAGCTTAATTGTATAAATAAGAGTGTTCTCGAAATATCCAACTTTATATCAAAATTCAAGAACATCTTCTATAATCTTTGTAAGATCCGAAATGAATTTGTACACGTGTGTACATGCATGGAATATGTTCACATTTTTTGGTTACTTAAAGAATCATCCTCAGAACCCACTTTCCGTAGGTTTTCATCCTGCTCAATTTTGACACTTATATTTTCATCCTCACTCTTTTTTAATTCCGGAAGTGCCCTTAATATATATATGGCACTGAAATTTGAGACTGAAAAAATAACAACTCCCGTCCCCATGAAAGAACCAGCGACTATTCAATTCCTAAAATTTCACCAAATTTTTGGGATTTCCTTGTCTGGTGCAACTATTCCCCCAGAGGATGAAACCCCTTTCCATTATCACCAAATTCAAAACAGATTTGTTTCCACATAACGTCTCCCATCCCTCCGACGACCATTCTGGTCCAAATTCGTCCCCCATGGATCCCCGTCGCGCATCCCCATCGACGTCTTCCACATCTCCGTCCTCGTCGCTCGCATCCCTATCGTTGTACGCCGCATCCACGTCGACGGAGTAGCGGTGTTGGCAATAACAGTAGCGGTAGAAAGACAGAGACGCAGACTGAAAAGCCGCCATCGATTTGATCGCCTTCGTCACCACTATTGGTTGCACGTCTACCGACGACCGGCAATCTCTGTTGTTGTGTTAATCTCAGTTGGAAGAATAGCCCCAGTTGACTCTAGATTCTGGTGGATTATTCTGCTTTTTCGGCCCTACCACCATGAATATGATCAGGCGGCGAAATCCATCTGGACAGGGCTTCTTTTCGGCAGATCTGACTGGCGCAACAGAATTGGTTCTTTTTGGTTGTTTTGCCAATTGTATAAATTCATGATTTCATGTTTTAAAATATGTCATGTTCTAAATTGGTTCTTTTTGGTTGTTTTGCCGATTCTATGAATTCATGATTTCATGTTCCAATTGCATGTTTTTTTATCAATCATGGTTCGAAATATTCCATGTGTTTGAATTATGTAATGGTTATGTGATACCACAGAAATTGGATCTTTTTGGTTGTTTTGCCGATTCCATGAATTCATGATTTGATGTTCTAAAATATGTCATGTTTGCCGATTTTATGTTCGAAATATGTCTTGTTTCTGATCAATCATGGTTCGAAATATTCCATGTTTCTGAATTACATCATATTCTAAATAGGTCATGTTTTTATTGTTTTGAATTATGTAATAGTTAAGTAACATTCCATATTTCATCGATTAGTTCGTAAAATGTCATTTTTCTGATTAGTTCGGAATATTCCATTGTTACATAATATTCCATGTTTCTCTGGATATTTTCCATAAATTATTTGCAAACAAATAATTCATTAAAAACATGGTCGATTCCAAAAAATAAATTGGTGGGATTTTGTTATTATGAATTTTTTAAATTAAGAAATTCTCATTTGTAATTATCTCTCGTAATTATTGTGATTGAATCTCACTAAATTAGAAAATAATTAAATCTTCTAAATTAGAAAATGGTTAAATCCCACTAATTTAGGAAGGCAATATATACACACTTATAGATATCTTGTTGAAAAGGGGTAAAATAGGTAATTCACCATCTGAAAGGATGAAAACATAATTGTTCATAGTGACTGAGACAAAGACTTACATGGGATGAGATTTGAGGATAAATATTTAAAAACTCCTACATTTTTAATTTCAAGGGGAAATGGTAACCTCGGAGCTTCATTTACTTGTCTTGTGATGAGCTAATATGAACTTAGTAATGCTGTGATGGTCAAGGTAATTTTAAATTCGCTTCACCTTTGCATGCTCAAGTACTTGTTTAGAGATATTTTAGACACGTGTTCACATGAGAGTGGACGATATTTATCATGTTTCACAGTATTCTCACTCCTAATTTCGAAAAACAAATGATTGGCATTTTGAGTTGAAATGAACGAAAAACCCCAGTTACATCCAGAGTCATGGTCAAAATGATCATATTTTCCTCATTTCTCAATTGTCGGCAGACTTATTGATTGATCAAACAGGGGAAAAAGGAACTCATGACCTTTTTTTTTTTTTTTAATAGTAATTTCGTCCTTTCGTGATGTGTTTTTCTGCTAATTGGTTTTTACATGCATAAATTACTATTACTGCTTGAGAATTATGCGCTAATTATTGTTTTCCTCTGGCAACAAGATGCGTACTCTCGTGATAGGCTGATGGTAATTTTGTCGTTATCAGACATTATCACTTAATTAAAAGTATAATGAACAGCAAATTCAATGACAAAACATCTGCAACATGCCAACAACTCCACGACTAAGCATTTAATAATTTCACATGAATACATAGTCAAGCTTTATATGAATTACAGGTATCGTCTACTAATCTTTTTCAATATCATACTATTAATTAAATATAACATGCCATAAAAGTCAAAAGTAAATAGAGAAGTTGAAAAACCCATATGAGACAGAGTAACAGTCAAATGTACGGAGCTCTCTGCTGGAGGGCAGTGGGATTGGGCGCTCGAGATTAATCGGATGAGCGCAAGTTAATTCGGACACCTAAATTATAAAAGAAACAGACAATTTATAGTCTGGAAAAGAAAAAATAAACAATAGTAGGAGTATTATAATTTATAAAGGTAATCTGACAAAATGTGTATGATTTTAGGTGGGCCCACATGTGTAAAACCTAGCTAACAATGCGCATAAAGGCAGGTGATATATTACCTCATTACTTGTACTTTACCCTAAATTATTGAAAGATGCACACAAACGAAGATTGGAGGAAAATAAAAATAAAAATGGCAAGTAGGAAACCTAATTTGATGAACAGGATCTTGTAAAATCCAAGCCTATATTCTGAAACAAATTTGGATGTTTCGTAAATGTTTTTACCTATAATTGGAGAAATTAAATTTTTACAAGGATTCATATTTTGAACAAAATAAGTGGCTCAAATCATTTTTGTCGGATCAGAGACGGACCCAAAATACATATGTACGTTGTGTATGTGCATAAACGTACATTCTCATATTCTTTTCGAAGTAGCTAGCGACACATTATTGCTTTTTAATTTAGATATGTACTATACTATATAGAACAGGTGAAAGAGCATTGTAATGATTAAACTCTGCTAATGGCTGTGGTGTATTCCTTTATTATTTTTAGGTCTAGCTCAGCTTCCCCTTGTGACCTAATTTCAAGTGGATTTTAAAAGTTGTTAATCATAATTACACTTCTTGATCACTCCTTGATACTCCATTGATTAGCATTAAATCGATGTACCTAGTTGACTAATGTTGGCTTCTACTTTCTATTAAAGCATCCAACTAACTGGGTTACTCTAACGGACCCAGGGTGGTGTAGTGTAACCCCACACTACATGTGTAATGCGACTGATTCGGCCGTTCATCTCAGCAATGGACAGATCAAATTTTCATCCAAACTATAAACGGCTAGTAAGGGTCATCATTTAGCACGAAGGCCCGCAGCCCGCCCGGCCCATCGGACTTTTACCCGACCCAGCCCGTAATTTGTAATGGGCAGGCTTGGGCCTATGAATTTTTTACTTGGCCCGCCCTTGACACCCGCCCAATAGCTCGCCCACGGGCCTGAAATCCCACAAAATCCTTTCTTTTTTCCCTTACCCAAGGAAAATTAAGCCTACCCAATTTTTGGCCCACCAACCCGTCAATTGGGCTAGCCAGTGGCCTGGCCCTGGGTTTCAATTTATAGTAGGTAACCCGGCCCGCAAAAAAGAAAACCCCTGGTCGGCTCAGCCCATGGGCAGGCTTGGGTAGTGACATGGCGGGTTGGGCTGGCCCGGCCTGGCCCGACCCAATGATGACCCTTAACGGCTAGTATTTGTAGGAGCTCGGATTAAATCTAAGCCGTCCGTGCCGAGATAGACAGTCGAATCGGCCACAATACATAGTACAGTGCGGCGGGTGCACTACAGCCCCTCCAATTCCTTCTCTAACTGTTTTTTTTTTAATTTTATCTGCAGCACATTTCATTAAAATGCCAAACGGCATTTACAGCAATTCCATCTGAATACAATGAAAATGAGAACTACAACCAACCCATCATAGAAAATAGTACACAATAAAAGCAGAGACAAATAGACGAAACTAATGTCTAGATTCTAAGCCGAGCCAAAGGCTCACTACACACCACCTCTAAGGGTCGGGTCACGTGGAGCTAGCAATCTATCAATCTAGCTGCCTTGGGATGGTGCAAAAGCCAAATTACAGACAACAAACACATAACCGATGGAAACAGACATAAACGCAAGTAGAAATGGGTAAACAGCATCTTGGACTCTTCCAATATAAGCATGCCGGCCTACTCCGGCTGAGGGAAGGCGCGCCAATGCTTAGGGCACACGCGGATCCTCGGACCAAAGTGATGGAGAGAAAACTCCGACAAACCCTCACTGCCACGACAGGCTCCAGGCGCGGAGACTGAAATAGAAATCCGCTGTGGGCTCTAACTGCTGTTTGATTTGCATTGGACATGTTCTTATAAAATAAACTTGGGCCCAAACGCTGCCCTGATTATCCGCAAGTTTAGTGCTTTAATTTGGTTAATTTTAGTTTCTTGCAGGTGGGCCTAGAATCAACTGCGGTCGATTTTAATCTTAATTTTTGTTATCAGATTTTAAAGATGAACTAGAAGCACTACGAACGGGTGCTGGATGTTGCTTTTATGATTGTCTTAGAGATAACTATTTCTTCTCTCTTTTTACCAAACGGACCCCCCAAACTAAGGGCAGGTGTACTTAAGTCACATAATTCGAATCGTGAAAGCACATTTAAAACAAATTTCAAGCTATTAAAATCCTTGAAATTGAGAATTGAGAATTGAGAGCGCAAGCGCATGACATTTTTCAAAATTATGTGATTAAAGGTTTCACCACACGTTCAAGGGGTTTACCTTTTGCATATCGACACGGCACATAGGGATTGCACCATGGCACTGAACAGATTATGCATATCGCCAAGTTAGAGTTTACCTTTTGCGTAGAATTTGGTATTACTATTAAAATTGTACAATTTTTGTCACTACTAAACTAAAGCACAAGGAGATTTCTATGAGTTTCAGGATGCTAACTCTAAGGTTCCATCACCTTTATCGAGATTCACTCATAATGGGACCTTAGTGTGGCAGCACCCTGGGATGAATGTGACCAAGATTAATGTGGATACTGCTGTCTCTAGGAGTTTGAATTCTATTGGTACAGGAGCAATAGCTCGAGGTCATGATGGCACGGCTCTTGGTATCTTCTTGAGTATTCACACTGGTATTACTTCGTCAAGAATTGCTGCGGCTATGGCTATTTGAGATGGTTTGAATAAGCTGGGTATTGATTTAAATCTCTCTAAAGTGGTTATTGAATCGGATGCAAAGGCGATAGTGATGAAATGTTCTACCTCCCTAGATCCACTTATTGATATCGCGGCTATTATTTTTGATTGTTTAGCTCTGAAAGATTCATTTTCTTCCTGTGAGTTTGGTTTTGTTAAACGTGATTATAATCGGGCTGCACATTGTTGTACTCAAAAGGCTCTTTTGAATGGTTGGTCCGGTCTGTGGACTTCCATTTTGCTCCCATGGGGTTCCCAACTGTTTGATATTTAGGTTTTTATGTTTTTCAAATTAATAACACTTCTCTTCTTTTGTCAAAAAAAAAAAAAACTAAAATATTCTGAAACAGTCTCTTCTGTCCAAGCTCACTATTTAAAAGGTGATAAATAATGGAGTAGTACGTTTTTACAAGGACGTATTCTCAATGCACAATTGCACGCTATAACAAAAAATCGATTCAATTATGAAAGTCAAGTGAGGATATTTTCGCCTGTGGGCCTTGTTAAATTATTAAAAAAAAAAAGTGAGGATATTTTCCAAATGTTCACCTTTTTTTTTTGTGTTAAAATCGTATATAGTACTTTTAATGCTGAGTGGGTCTCGTTGAAATTAAACATTTGTTTTATTATCATGCGTTTAAAGCAGTGGGGCTTTCGTTTCATTGGAAGGATTAACAGGCCCGGCCCTTTGAGTACTGATCTTTTTGGATTTCCTTTTTCTTCTCTGTCTTTAATTTTATATTTAATTAGTATTTGAACTCAATGGTTTCGTAGCTTCTAAATGTCTCATGTCTATCTTTTTTCGCAGTTTTCTGCCAAAAAAGACTCTAGTCACTTGCACTTGCCCAAGTTGAGTTCGAAATTTCGAATGTTGTTACAAATGGGATTCTTGGTATACTCTTAAAATCAATGGTTTCTATTCTTTTTCCCATTTTAGAGGTTGTGGGCTCACGGCTTTTGAGGTGGTTAAATTTTTTTTGGAGGATTCGAACCTAAAATTAATTGACAGTAGGTGGAATAACCTTTAGAATATGTTAAGTAGAGTTTTAAGTGGCTTAGATGAGCAACGTGGGATAAAGTCAAACACTTCCCCTCACATTAATCCGGCTGCACATGAGGGGAGTGTTAGACTTCATTTTACATCGCTCATCTTTAAACCATAAAAGCTTGGTTTAGTATATTTTAGAGGTTAAAGAGGATCAAACAGCTAACTGTCTTAGAAGTTGTCGACTTTTTTATAGTGAAGTAGGAAATGTGTTGGGCAAGTGGAAAAAAATGTATTGGATTTTTAGTTTATTGAAAACAATTTAACTTTTGACAAAAAAAAATAAAAAAGTTTAGTATGAACAACTTAACTAAAAACAACAAATTGCAGTAAAAAAAAGTTTAGTGGAAACAAGGCCTTAGTTGTTGTTAGATTTCTTGGAGGGTTCAAACCTAAAACCAATTGGTAATAGGTGGAGTAGCCTCTAGAATTTATTAACCAAGCTTGGATGGCTTAGATGAGCGATGTGGAACAAGTCTAACACTCCCCCTCACGTGCAGCCCGGATGCACGTGGAGGTGACTGACTGACTCGGGCGACAGAGATGACAGAGACTTTCCTACGAGAGATGAGGCCACCCAAGACCTAGCTCTGATACCATGTTAGATTTCTTAGAGGGTTCCAACCTAAAATCAATTGACAATAGGTGAAGTAGCCTCTAGAATTTATTAACCAAACTTGGGTGGTTTAGATGAGCGATGTGGGACAAGTTTAATAATTGTACTCCTATATAAGACTTTATAATGGCGATGAGCGATGAGAGCACGAAAAGGGTTTGGAGAGGTTTGAGGGGAGCATTGGTAATTGTGGCCATCTGGATCGGTTAATGATGGGATGGGGTGAGTATCGTTGAGTGAAGGGAGTAAGAGAATGCAATTTTGTTCACCCTCTTTAAAAAAGGGTGAATATTACCTTCTCTTTTATTGATTAAAATGATGTAGACCCCACCACAAAATAATGTCATGATTATCTTACAATACATTTTTTGGTATTTATAACATCACTTTATGGTGTGGTTAATATCATTTTAATCAATAAAAAGGAAGATAATATTCACCCTATTAAATAGAGGGTAAACAAAACTCTAACTCAGGAAGAAATCAATATCATGCTATATCAGCTAATCCTCAAATTTCTTATCTCCTCCCTTCTCCGCCCGCCAAACGGGCCACTTAAAAGTTTTTGGATTTTTATTGCGGGGCTTGTTTCCCTGCGATTCTTTTCTTCTTTCATTTTCTTTTTGTTGTTTTTCGTGACAAGATGGCACGGCACCATCATAAAAAGGAGCTTTTTTCTCTCAATGGATCAACGCTCTTTGCTTTCCCAAAGGTGAATAGCATGTGCCTCCTAGTGTCCTCGTACCATCATTACATGTGATGGAGATGTCAGAACTGCCACTACACATGTTTGAGTAAGCACATATTTGATCCTAGTAGTATCTGTTAATCTTATGATGTTCAAGGAAAAGCAGAAGGGTGTTTAGACTTTGGCTTTTTCAGGAAGGCTTTATTTTTTTTTTGGATGTCCTGAATTGGTTTTTGTTAATCGTAAATTTCAGTTTCAGATTGGACAAAAGATTATTTTTAAAATATGATATTGTTTTCTTATTCCTACGGAGTATTAGTCTTATAACAATTTCAAGATTAATAAAATTTTCATTTGCCATTCAAAAAAGGGAAAAGCCATAGGAGACTTCTCCTAGCTATTTTTTTGTCTTTATTAAATGTAGTATTTAACGGCTAGGAAATCAAGTAGCTCACTATCAGGTTATTCTAACTGTAGTTCTTCATGACTCGCACACCAATAATTAGGCTAAAAAAGGGCACAAAAATGAAACTGCAAACGTATGACCAAAACCTTAAAGATTTTTTTATTTCTGTATTTAAATTCCACATCCTTAGAAGTTGGTGGTGCATATTTTTCAACTGCGGATAGTTCCACTGCATTTTTTATTTTGAATCGACAGTCTTGACTCCATTTGAAATACCAAAACAATTTGTATTTCCTTCCAAATTACTCACAAGGATACTTATGTATTCCATGCCCCGTTGGTACGTAGCTATTGACTATGATACACAACTTTCTTGGCTATCATACACAATGGATGATTCATGTCAAACATAAGAGGTAGAGAGGCTAATCATTTACCACTTGGCTTATCAGGTAAATTACCATCCGCAATAAAATACGTCAACGTACTTATATCATTTTCGATGCATAACTTTTCGAGAAAAAAAGCCCTTAATATTCTCTATTCTATATTCTGTGAAACATAATTCCACAATACCCAAAGGGATTCACACGTAAGATGCTTCATGATCCATGGTAGTACTAGTAACTTTCATTAATTTGTCAAGTATTTATTTCGGCACACTCACAGGCCATAAAAATGGGCCACGGTAAATGGGCCACGATGGGCCAAACAAACCTACTGTAAAACGATCAATGGAGCCCATAATTCGGTCCGCACGTGCAGTTACCCGTGTCGGATTCGTCTCGCGCTCGATTTGAGAATTTTAGGGTTTGTGAGTAGTATTTAGCAAAAATAAAACAGCCGACGACGGCTAGGGTTTCATTTCCTCTCATCAGGCTATCATAGACATACAGAGAGACACGACGCCATGGGTAAGGGGAACAAAGAAGAGTCGTAATTCTAGTTTTCAATTTCCTTTATTACTGTATATGTTCGTGTGTTTTATGTATGTATAAGCGTAATGAAGCTTTTGTTCCTTTTCGATTATTGTGTTTTGGGAAGTAGCAAGGATCAAGGTTCACGAGTTGAGGCAGAAGTCCAAGGCAGATCTGTTGGCGCAGTTGAAGGATCTGAAAGCAGAGCTTGCTCTTCTTCGAGTCGCCAAGGTCACTGGCGGTGCCCCCAACAAGCTCTCCAAGATGTTCTCTCTCTCTCTCTCTCTCTCTCTCTCTAGGTTGTTGACTTGTATAGTATATGTAAAGGTTTGTTCATTTCGAATTGGCATTGGGTTGATTGGATGCAGTAAGGTGGTGAGGCTGTCGATAGCACAGGTGTTGACGGTGATCTCACAGAAGCAGAAGGCGGCGCTGAGGGAGGCTTACAAGAACAAGAAGTACCTGCCCCTTGATCTGCGTCCCAAGAAGACCAGAGCCATTAGGAGACGCCTCACCAAGCACCAGGTACCATAACCTCGTTTTAGCTCTTTTATGTTTCTGTGCATTTGAGAATTTCTCATGTTTTTGTGGGTCATGCAAATTATTATTCCTTTAACTCCCATCCTGTACTCTTTGCTGTTATGGAATTTGTGATGGCAATGCCAACTGGGAAGTGGTTAAATATCCATTTATGTGATTAGGGAGATAGCAAAAGCTGGTGGCATGAAGCTTGCTTATTTTCCAGATGGAACTATAAATGCTGATATAATTAGGTTTCATTAGATATATGACAAGTGCGGAGCAGGGGCTTTGAACGCAATTTAAAGGCTTCTGAGTAATTGTGAACTTCAGGTCCTGCTAAGTCATTGCCTACGTACTGAACTGATTATGGTTGTGGTAGTTTTGCTGACTGGGATAAAGCTAGCAATCTACTATGTACCGGCGGGGCTTTAAGGGGAGGTTGAAGTGTGTTGAAAAATTGGGATTCTGTGTGGGATATCTAGGAGTGGAGAATCGGATCAATAATCTTACGATTCTACTTCGTTTCATCCTTTGCATTATTATTATCATTTTGTACTAGTATTTGGCAGGCAAAAGTGGGATAATTGATAACCTAATTTTTCCGGCAAAAATCCGAATTCAATTCTCCTTCCAAACTTGATTCAAATCATAAATTTTGTTAGCTGGTTTTCAATGAGCAACAAAAACCACAACTCCTCCTCCAAACATTCTGCTTTAAACAATACTTCTATTATTTGGGAGAGGCTTTCACTTTCTTCAAGTTTTGAAATGAAGGTCCTCATTAGAGGAGACGTTTGGAGAGGGAGCTTTTACACACAGACACAAGTATAATAAGAAGTAAAGAGTAGGAGAAAAACTTGATTGAAGTGCTACTGGGATCAAGATTGGGATGGAATTGTGATTCTAGACATTTTTTGGATGTAATCACTAAAAGATTCTATAAGGCATAAGATTTTTAATCCCTAGAATTGTTTGAATGAAATAGAGGCATGGTTAAGATCCTGCTTGTTTCCAGTTATTTGCAGCTTATTTAGGGTATAATTTGAATTGACATGCTGAAGCTGCAGGACCTAGAGAAGTTTGTGGGTAATCCAGATATCGTTGTGTTTGTGTTGGACAATTGCTCTCATTGACAAACCTTGGACTATTTCCAGTTATTTGCAGCTTATTTAGGGTATAATTTAAATTGACATGCTGAAGCTGCAGGACCTAGAGAAGTTTGTGGGTACTCCGGATATCGTTTTGTGTTTGTATTGGACAATTGCTCTCATTGACAAACCTTGGACCTCAGCCACCGCCTCAAATGTGCCAATTATTTATTTATTTTTGTAGTTGGATGGCGTGTTGATTTGAATCTCAGAATTCTGGCAACATTGTTTCAAGTCAAAGCATTTATTTGAACCTATTAATCATTATTGGGCTTTCTAATTCTTAAGATAAGGATGTTATAGCCAAGAGGCCTATGGCCCAATAGCATAGAGGGTGCACTTAGGGGCTAGGAGAAAGGAAGTCAAGAGTTCAACTCCTCTTCCAAGGTGCTAATCTAACTATTCTAACAATACTGTCGCTGATGAGAAAAAAAGAAGACAAGGATGTTATACGGTGGTCTTAGAAACTCTCATCACTAGACTTGGGATTATTGGTTTATTGCATGCAACAGCTCTTCTAATTCCCAACATAAGAATGGTTAATAGGTGACTCATTTTTGCTGTGTTTCATGCATAGGTGTCATTGAAGACAGAAAGGGAGAAAAAGAAGGAGATGTACTACCCAATGAGGAAGTATGCCATCAAGGTTTAGCATTCATCTTGCTTTTGATGGCCGTTGTTTCTCTCTACTTTTTGATGTATTTCCTATTGAGGAACTAAGCCATCCAGGTTTAGGATCCAAATTTCCTTTGAAGGCTTTTGTTTCTATTCTCTATATCCTGAGGACAATGCAATCAGTGTCCTATTATTTGTTTCTGCCCTCTTTGGCCGAACATATGATGAATGAGAACTTAAATGTGAGTTTTTTAAATTAGTACTATATTTTTCATGCAGTATTGTGGCTTGCTCAATTTGTCTACCTTGAGTGTCTACCAATGGTGAATTTTATTCTTTTTTGTGCTTGGGTATTAAAAGACTATTAACTGTACTCAGGTGACTCGGGTACCACCAGGTTGTCTTCGCCTAAAAAGTGATGATCGAAGCTTTGATTTAGTGGCTGTTCATAAAAAATAAAAAATAAACCCTTATTAGTGAAGCCATAATTGAAATGCTTAACCTTTGGTCAAATTTCCCTACCCTTGTACTCCAATTGCTACTTCTCTGGAAATGCTGTGTGCTCCTATATGACCAAGATAGCAATATTTGTCTTCCTAAGCAATTATCCT
This sequence comes from Rhododendron kiyosumense, assembly GCA_019656275.1. Taxonomy (NCBI): domain Eukaryota; kingdom Viridiplantae; phylum Streptophyta; class Magnoliopsida; order Ericales; family Ericaceae; genus Rhododendron; species Rhododendron kiyosumense. The sequence continues at coordinate 305,600 of BPLS01000658.1, forward strand.
TGACGCGACCCGGTACGATATATGCAGTATGCAAATTGCGCGCATGAAACCAGGCAGATATGTTCTGGAGTACTTCTCTTGATCTGCAATGTGTTTAGAATCAGGAATGTTTTCCACGTGAAGCCAATGGGGTTTGTTTTATCGAGTGTATGGACATCTAGACACATATCAACACCCAAGGTTACAAGTATCGATTCTACCCAATTCACAGTTTGCCTTGTATTAACCTTTGGCATCCATGAACTTTTCTTTGATATCCATCAGTAACCTTCATTGAACCACTATTTGGCTGGTTGTACAGAAATTTGGACTCAAACATCTGGGCAATGGGAGTGCTCGAGGAAGGTCTAGGCCTTGAGGGTTTGCACCTAGTTGAAGAATAGCTTCTCCTCTTCCTTCGTGGTTCTTTGATCACTGCTTTCCAGTTAAGTGGTCACTAGGCTTAGATTGGAACCCGAACATTGCACTCCACTCCCCTTGGTAAATTTTTTGACATGGTTTTGTGGGTAAAAAATTCAGTTAAAGAAAACATGTGGACAGATGGGTAAGATTTATTTTGCCAAGCTTTTGGCTATATCCGGAACTGGTTGCTGCAAAACAAGCACGGTACCCTAACCAGAAGCAAGTAACAAAACTTACTTGACTCAACAATCGTGAGATCAGACTCGCAACCTTTTGATTTCAAAGTTGATTGTGCTAATTCGTTATGCTGTTCGGTTGTGGGTTTGGAAAATTTTTTCCAAACCCAAATCAGTGATGTTCCGGTTTTTTGAAAAAGAATTTTTTAGAAAAGAAAGGTAATTTCAAGTTCAAAAATCATGTGTTTACGTAAATAATTTTCCTACCAATATGGATCTTGTTTGATAGATTTCATTGAGATCTTTTATACGATGTAAAAAAAATTAAAAAATCATTTTTCATTTTCATTATATTTGAGTTTGAAAATTGAAGAAAAAGAACTTTTTAAAAAAGAAGGGTTAGTGGAACACCCCCTATTCTCTCATTTCTCTCTCCATTCATTATTCTTATATCCAATCATTAATCTCATTTGTCTCTCTATCTTTCTCTACTCGTTACCCCTATTCTCAATTATTACCCTATTTTCTTTCCTCACTCATTACTCAAAAACCAAATCTAAAAATTTTATAAACTCACAACCGAACAAGCCACCTCCTCTTGTATATCACTTGATAGGCTGATATGGGTTCCTGATACAAGAAAACGAGCACATCCCGTGTTGAATGTCCACGAGATAGATATTGTGCAAGTCACTCCTTATTCTAACCGGATCGACTAGTGTCCAGTTGTGTCAAAATTCGGGCAATTAATGATTGGGGATTTGCAATATGAACACATCCACCACGCGGCTAATTACAGATATTCAGTGGTTTACACATTCTATTAAGGGGCGATTTCCTTTTCCTGGCGTATAGTATTAGCTAGGACCTATTTGTGAACCATTGGAAAACAAGGTTCTCTTCCAGTGGCTAGGGGTCCACAAGTAAGAATTTTCTAGGAGAGTCATGTTTCTTCTGTCTACACACCACAGGAAGTCGTGTTTCTCTCTACACCACTGGATCATGTTTGTTTGTCAAAATGGATTTTTTATCCAAATGTGTAGGACCATCCGGTCGATAACCGTCAATAAACATGTTAATTCTTGAAGGGAAAATAACAGGATGAGTAGAAGATCATGGATCCCACACAAACACCACTTGCTCCTGGGTTCTTACTTTTAATTGGTTCCAACATATGTAGTACTACTACAACTTTGTTTGCCCTCCGTTCATACCTCTTGAATGATTACCTTCTCTAGGAAAAATTGTTGGGTGGTTTTGGGACACCATCATCTGGTGCCCTAACACTCTTATCCACCTCATTCTTCTTCAGGGTTCATACAGAAATGCGTTGTGGATGAGAGCGTTGGGGCAACGTTACGTGGTGCCCCAAGCCAACCAATACTAAGCCCTACAAAAATGTGTGGTGAATAAGAGTGTTGAAAACTATGTGGTGGTGGCTGGTGGTGGCCCAAGACCACCCAATAATTACTCCTCCTTTAGTTCTCCTCGTTTTCATTTTTCATTTTTTGTTTTTTGTCCCTGGCCCTTCGACAGAAGTTCAGTTTTCTTTTTTGAAAGGAAGTTCAGTTTTCTGAGACAAACAAATTCTTCGTTGGTTGTACGTAGTTTTCTGAGACAAACAAATTCTTCGTTGGTTGTACGTAGGAACCATATTTAGCTCCTGAATCTTTTTTTTAATTTTTATAAGGGCATGTACACAAGAGTAGATAAATCCATCTTTATAGTCATTTTACCTACTCAAAACCACAAAAACAATTTGCACCAGCCTCTTTAAACACTGAGGTGCTTTTCCTTTCCGAAAAATTCTCGGTAAAACTAGAGAGCCACTGTTCATAAGCAAACCATTAAAATATTATTCTTCTTCTCTCTCCTCCTTATCACTCCCTCATTCTCTCTCTACCACTCTCTGTCTCTGTTTTTTTAGTATATTTAATAAGGATAAAGAGGTATAATAAAGAGGATTGGTGTGAGGTTGAGAAAAATTTGAGTAGGTAAAATGAAAAAAAGTGGATTATTGTGTAGGTAAAATACCTTTTGTTGGTGTACATGCTCTAAGCATATATATTTAGCTCCTGAATCTACCAAAAAGCTCCTACTTAAGAGCCTCTGATTCCCAAACTAACTTTTATGGTGTGATGATGGGTCTAAATTTGTTTGGTTGATTTTTATCTTGCGACTTCTAAGCAACAGACAACTAAGCAGCACTGTAAAATGGTCGATTCAGCTGCTCGTCTTGACAACCAACGGCTTGGATCTTAACCGAGTAATGGACGGTGCAGATTTGTATATGCTCATATTCGATCTAAGTCGTCTGTGCCGAGATAAACAACCGGATCAACTGCTCGACAAGAAGCTGCTCAGCAACATCCCCCAGTCCGCCCCAGATAGGTTTTGTAGTTACTACGTGAGAAGATGATCTTCCCAATTCTGAAGCCAACGCATTGGAATAATATTGCTTTGTATTGACTCTGTTGTTACGGAACCAAAAGCAGTGTTGAGATTTTGTTCAAAACTTTACCAATTACCACTCTCCCATGCACTATATAAGGAAAATAATTTTCTTGACATAAATTGGAAGTATTGGATCTCCAAACCCTAAAATTAAGACCTCCTCTGCACAAGTATACATCCCCGGCCATTACTGGTAGACGCGGTATGTAGTAGCAGAGATTCTTTGCTGCGCACCCCTTAAAATTCTCTAGTGATGGATACGTTGGTGGAAGCCAGCTTAATTCTCTATTGATAGAAAGTTCAGGTATGAATATATCCACAAGGATTTCATTAGATGGCTATTTAATACTTACTCCACTATGATGGAAAATGGCTTTGTTTCATCAAGTACAGTTAGGGTGTAGTACTGTGATTGGTCGGACCAATAATGAGATACTGTATGAGCTGATCGCTTTTTTTTTTTCAAAAAAATAAAATCAGTATATATTCACTTCGTTCTAATTTGTGAGTCTCGTTTCGGGATTCTAATTTTTCAAGAGAGTGTAATTTTTAACTTTTCAATTTTGCCCCTCATTTTTTGAATAGTTTTAGTACAATTTAAATGGAAACTGGTTGTTTTCGTACAAGGAGAAAACAAATCCAGAGGCTTTTTAGGTGGCAAAGTCCAAAAGTTAGTTCAAGAATTTCTTCTCTCTCTCTCTCTCTCTCTCTCTCTCTCTCTCTCTCTCACATGCACCCACACACATACACACACAAATTTGTCCTTTTTGAAGAAGGGTAAAAAGGGAAAGTTGACCCTTTTTGTGTTGATTTGTCAAAGTGGACCTTCATTTTGAAACACTCAAAAATGGGAAGGTAGATTATCAATTAAGTACGGAGGGAGTATATAATTTCTAAGAAGTGTAACAAAAAAGAAGAAAGAAGGGCAAAGTCCATTTTCACCCCATGTGGTTATCGCCATGTGCGGATACCCCTCTCATATTTTAAAATTGAGCACATAACGTACCTAAGGTTTTGAAAATGTGCGGATAAACCCTCTGCTATCATTTTTTTCATCTATATTAACATAGGTATATCTCACACGCTTCTAGAATGTAATCTGAGTCGTTCATAATATATTAAATAAAGAATATATAAAGTATTTCTGTAAAAAATCATCTCTATCAAGCATCAATAACCCAGTAATCTAATTTTTAGTAAATTCAAATTTGAAATTTTAATTTCATAACAAAATCGATTCGACTATGAGCTTTTCATTTTTTGATTGACTTGAATTTTGGCATAAATGTAGTACTCGTCAAAATTTACAATATTAACGGTTTGGATTCAATTTTTAGTATAGGGAATGGTGTCGTTAGATTTAAAAAGAAGAAGAATCAATAGACATGATGGGGGTATATCGGTCTTTTAATATTGTGTCCGTTAATATGGATGGAAAACATGACGGCATGAGATCTATCCGCACATTTTCAAAACCATAGGTAGATTATGTAGTCAATTTTGAAACATGAGGGAGATATCCGTACATGGTCAGAACCACATAGGGTGGGGTCAAAGTGGACTTTGACTTTTTAAATACATGAGTTGCCGTTCCATATTTGCACTCAGAATGTGCATTGATTGAGAGAGAGAGAGAGAATAATATGATTTGCCAAGCAAAAAGGAAACGCGCAAAGGTGTAACAGTATCGAACCAGTTAGGTCATAAGAAGCCGCTGAATTTTCACACATCACAATGCCCTCCACGCCACGGCACTCCCGCAGTCTCCCCCATTTATTTTATTGTGACGTTAGTCACATAATCCTTTAAAATAGTCTTTGCCCCATTCTCAATTCTCGCTTAATACTTACACTCTCAATTTTTGCACTCACAGATTTTACTTGTTCGGAAGGTTTTGAAAAGACACATTCACACTTCCATTTGCACTCCCGCACTGACACATGCCGGCACATTATGTGACTTAAATCGTGACCACAATTAATTAGGAAAACGTTTACTAGTAAATCATTGTCCGATCACATGCTGAGTTGGGGCAGTCTTAGGGACCCATTCATTCTGTGTGACAGGAGAAAACAATCAGTTACCGCATATAGCTAGGAGAAATTAAAGGGCATTCCCACTGTTGTTTCCCCCATTTCAGTGGAATGGGATTCCCACTGTTAATTTTCTATACTGCTAAATTTCAGTGTTGATGAATACAAATCATAGCATAGAGTACTCCATTTTCATTTTGACAAATACTAATCGGTGCCATTAATTGAGGCCGTGTTTTGGTTATAATTAATGACAGAGAATTTTATAAGTTCCAATGTCGTCAATAAATACCTATCAATTACCTTCACCATAATAAGTATTTTATTATGGGAAAGTTTAATCCCAATTCGCAAACTAGACTGCAAATTTCTTTTATGCGTGCCTGTTTTTCTTTGTATAAAAATGAAAATTAGAAAATTGAGAAGGGGAACAATAGTCTGACTTCGAACAATAGAAATGAGAAACAATTTTTTGACTAAAAATGAAAAATAGAAAAATAGAGAAGGATTTATTGTTTTAACTTTGAACATCATGAGTAGAAATCCACAACCCAACAAAACGGCCGTCACAATCGCACAGAGAGGTCTGCAATTGCCAGTTGTGTATGGCTAATAGTTCCGTGGCCCTTTAGGCAAAGGGCAAGAGAGTTTTTACGTCTTTTTCCGCAGTTGTCAAAACTGTCTGGTGAGAGAAAATCGGTAAAAACACCTCTCCAGGTTCGGATTCTTTCACTGCTCTTCGAATCCATCCTCTCCTCCGTTCATTTTCTCTCCCCTCAAATATTCCACCTTACGTGTCTCTCCAGAGTGAGAAGTATATAGCTCGATCACCTTACGAGATTCTCATAGTTTATCCTTGTTCATCACTCAAAAAAGGAATTGAAAAGGTCATTATTGAGTAATTCGTATCATTCAAATTTGGTGAGGTTTTTGGCGTAGGAGCTTCCATGTTACAGAGTATAATGTCATAGTCTAATTAAGATCATTCTCACCGTGCATTTGCAAAATTAAATCAAAAGTCAATTCCTAATCTATCTACCAATGAAACAGTCGTATTTACGGAGGAGTTGTAGACACGACCAATCACAGCCGTCCAAAAGTGTTCTGAACGGTCCGAATTTTAATGAAACTTTTCTAAAAAAAAGTTTAACTCTTCCCTAAAAAAGTTTCATTAATATTTCGACCGTCTAAAACACTTTCACTTTTGGACGAACGCGATTGAGTGCTGCAAACACTTATTTATAGCAACTCCGTAAACAAGATTTTCTTATCTACCACCGAAGTCATTCCCTAGAACTATTCCTTGTTGCAATTAATTGTACTCGGCAGAAACCAAGTACCGTCCGATCCTTGACCTCTCCTTTAATCTGACTGATTGACTTCATCTACCTTCAAGCTTGAATAGTTCTAAGAGTTTAGTACACCCTCGTCCCAAATTGATTGTCCGGTCCACAAAACGGAGTGTTAAAAATAATACAATTTTTGCAAGAAAAAATCAAAAGTTTTTCAACAACTTACTAGATATCAATGAGTATTTTTAATTTGTGAAAAAAGTTTGAATTTTTTCTTGAAAAAATTGCATTATTTTTAATACTCCGTTTTGCGGACGGGACAATCAATTTGGGACGGAGGGAGTATTTTTTAAGTCTCTCAATCTTATAGAACATTCCTTTCGAAAAAAAAAATCTTATAGAACATATTTTAGCAACATAAAATTGAATTCTCCGGGTGAGTCTTTCCCTGGTGTATTATTTTATCAAATTATTGACGTAGAAAATAAGATTACATATTTACACAAAATAGGATATTGGACTATGCATTACGAATTACCCGTTCTTACCAACAATGACGAAACAAAGGTACACTCTCGGTGGTCAACAAATTAACCTGTGGATAAACCGCTAAGAACTGGTCTTAATCATCCAAATCTTGCTTCCTTGCAATTGAAAATAAATCTAACTAGGTTCTGGAAAGACCAGTAAACACTTAGTATTCAGAAACTTACATGAATAGCAACATAGGAGGAAAAACAAGCTGCAACAAAATAACAATACTCCTGAGTGCTCAAGAGCACTCCTAAGAGCTTAGGAGTGATTTCAGTGTACTAAAAAACTTTTTATAATCTTTTGCTCTTGTTGTTAAACCAAGATTAGGTGGCTCACAACCTCATCATCCATTGGCCTATCAGAGCTCCCGAGCACTTAAGAATGCAGTCCCGAGCGCTCAGAAGTGGTTGCCAAACTTTAGAGGGGTGCCATGGACACTCCCGATCTTGGTTTTGGGTGTTATTCAAAGCGTTAGAAAGCTGGTTGAGTCTTTTTTCTAACTCAATTGGTTTCATTCAAAGATATTTTGCACGCTTAAATGTATGTCCATTTTACCCCCAGGATATCGGGGAAAAAAATGGTTTTAGTTTGTAAAAGTCCAAGAGGCATCGTTCAAACTTTAGCCAAGTCCTGTTTTGATTCTGTTTTATCATTAGGGAGCCTCGAGGCCACAAATTAAGGATAATTAATAGGTCCAAATTGGAGTGTCTACAGAAGGGCTTCATTCGAGCAGTTTTTATTGAACGGTTCCAAAAAAAATACTTGGATGGAGCCCTTTTCGGTCATTTTTTTTTGCTGATTTCTCACGAGTACTCTTAAAATCACGTTTTGATCACATTGAGTGGCTCAAATCATCGAAATTCGATCGGGAAAGGGAATGTCCGCACTTTAACACAGTGCGGACGCCCTTAGGTGAAGATTTGTGTCACTATTAATTTCTCGAATCCATGGCATCTCACAACCACAGATAACATTGATCAAAACCAAAGTCCAAGGAATCAATCAATCTGTCACTCTGCTACCAAAATGTGAGCCGCACTTGTTTAATGTTGTAGACTTTTTTCCCAAAGCAAAATTCGTTCAAATCTGTATGACCAATTAAATCCTATAGCTAGGTTGTTGGAGCAGATAAACAATCACTGGATATGACCTCATGGTTATATTTTCGCTGCTTCTAATTAACTCGCATAGGTCGTAAAAGTCCAACATGCTCAAAAAATTCAATGGTCTATATACCAATACCAATTGAGCTAAAAACCATTTTGAAAATTAGCAAAGGAGTTTTCTTGTTCTTTTTCTTTTGTTTATTATGTTCTGTGGTTCCAATGTGTTTTCTTGTGTTCTTTACTTCGTACTGTTCCTTGTTTCGAAGAAGCCAGCCAGCTAGAATTAAATAAGTAAATACGAAATTAGAAATCAAAAGAGTCTAATTTGATCCTAATCAAAACAACAAAAAAGTGGGCGGTGGAATTGGTCTCCCAAGATTAGTCAAGAAAAAAAAAAAAAAAAGTTTCGTACAATGACTAGGGCGGGCTTGGTTGGCGACACTTGGCGTTGTTAGTAATTAATTACGAAGGCTAATGAGTTGTTACACAAGGGTCAAGTTATGCACTCCATATGATTGCAGAGCAAGGAACATACTTGGTTTGGGGTTCGCCAAACCGATGCTTAAGATTAACCATGATTTGTGCCAGGCAGGATCCACTGCCGAAAACTCTTGTGCTTCTATGTCAAAAGGTTTTCCGGCCATTGAATTTAAAACATAAAAAAAATCACACAATTCAACGGCCGAAAAATCTCTTGACATAAAGGTATAGAGATTTCGGGATAGATGAGATTGACCTCGATTTGCACACACTTTTTGACCCATACATACATGCATACGTAGTTGTTTGACTATTCACTTATCCCAAATCTCATATGTGTCTTCAAGTCAAACAAAGAAAGGAGAGCAATGCAAAAAACGAGAATAATACGAGTATTGAACAAACACATAATTTGAATTAAAATTTTGAAATTCATAATCGAATAAATTTTTGATGGCTACAAGAAGCTTTTTTTCTAATGTTTTTTCTAGTCATAAGAATTAAATCTAAAAACTATAGAAAATCTTATTCGTACTTGATAGCTGTCTTTTTCTTCATCTTCAACTTTCAAAATGAAAAAAAGCAATTAGAGGGCAATGAAAATGTCGTATGCCTATAAATTTTAGGGTGGGTTTGGATAAACTAGATTATACGACTTTTTGTGTGTGTGTATTTATTCAAAAAAATTCGTTATTTGTTAATTTTACGTTAAACTTTTGAAATTTTCGTTCTGACGAGAGGAATAGTAAAATTATAAATTTTTTTTTTATTGAAGCTGATAGATTTTTTTACAAGGACAAAAAATAAGTCAATATGAGTTCACCCTTCACAAATAATATCCCGTACTATTTTTATCACTCTTTCATAAAGACTATTTGCAAAACTCATGTCGCGTGCCCCTCAAAACTAATGCTAGCTACGTAACATTCCTTACGACCTTCTAATATGAAAGGCTAGGAAAACGCGTACGCCTGGGTCAACCATTTCGCCCACACACACTCTGTCTCAGTCCTCTATACATACCCCCAACCTCTTATCCTCATAACCAACTTTCCTCCACCCTCTCTCTTTCTTTCTCTCTCTCTCGATCTCTCGATCTCCTTCCTCAGAGACCTCTCAACGTACACTCAACACACACTTAAATAAAAACCAAACAGGGCTTGTTCAAGCCAAGCAAAGGTACGAGTACTGTCTTCATGTCTCCATCTAGGGCTTCATCACCATCATCATTGCCTCTCCGAAATTCCTCACCTCCGGCGCCTCGCCAAACTTTCTCGTCCTCTATGATGGCGGAAAACCTGGATATCGCGGAGTCGCTTATCATGAAATGGAGCGTGGAGGAGCGCTCCAGCAATTTCTGCAAACTCAACTCTCTTTTCACCGACCGGAGGGAAGTGAAGGACTACCTCCGGTCGGTGAAGGATTTACAGGCCGCGATGCAATTCTTCGTCTCGGACGGTTCAAGTTCGAGCTCCCACCAGCTCGTGAGGGCTCAGAACTTGATGCAAAACGCCATGAAGCGGCTGGAGAGAGAGTTTTACCAGATCCTGTCATCGAACCGGAGTAACTTGGATCCTGAGTCGGTTTCGAGCCACTCCTCCCGGGCCTCGGCTAGTATTTCAGATTTCGAAGACGACTGCTCCGAAGAAGACGACATTCACGTCGCCGGCGGCGATTCGGTTCACGCTGGTGACTCAGCTTTGGAAGTCGCGATGGCTGATCTAAAAGCCATTGCAGACTCCATGATTTCGTCCGGGTACAGCAAGGAGTGCGTGAAGATTTACAAACTCGTTCGGAAATCAATATTGGACGAGAGCTTGTACTATCTTGGAGTAGAGAAGCTGAGCTTATCACAAATTCAGAAACTAGACTGGGACGTAGTCGATGTGAAAATTAAATCGTGGTTGAACGCTGTCAAAGTCGCGGTGAAAAAGCTCTTCCTCGGAGAGAGAATCCTCTGCGACGTTGTCTTCTCCGCGTCTCCTAAAATCTCCGAGTCCTGTTTCGCGGAAATCACCAGAGAGGACGCCGTGACTCTGTTCGGATTCCCCGAACACGTGGCCAAGTACAAGAAACTCACCCCGGAGAAACTGTTCCGTGTACTCGACCTCTACGATTCCATTTCAGAGCTCTGGCCGGAGACAGAGTCGATCTTCTCGTCCGACTTGGTCGTTGCCGTCAGATCTCAGGCCGTCAACTCCCTCGTCAGGCTCGGCGAGGCCGTCCGCGCCATGCTGTCGGAATTCGAGGCCGCAATCCAGAAGGACGGCTCTAAAACGCCGGTTCAAGGCGGCGGGGTCCATCCGTTAACGCGATACGTCATGAACTACGTCGTTTTCCTCTCCGATTACAGTGGCTCTCTCTCTGACGTATTAGCCGATTCGGCGCTAAACACGCAGTCTCCGTTGCCAGAGTCTTACTTCTCGAGCCCGACCCCCTACGACTGCTGCACGTCAGCATTATCAGTCCGGCTGGCGTGGCTGATCCTAGTCCTCCTCTGCAAACTCGACGGGAAAGCCGAGGAGTACAAGGACGTGGCTCTAGCGTATCTGTTCCTCGCCAACAACTTAAACTACGTCGTCTCGAAGGTCCGCTTGTCCGGCCTGAAGCTCCTGTTAGGAGACGAATGGATAGAGAGTCACGAGGCGAAGGTGAAACAGTACGCGGCGAATTACGAGAGAATGGGGTGGAGCAAGGTGATGTCATCACTGCCGGAGGCGGATCCGGCGGCTGAGATCCCGATTCAGGAGGCGCGAGAGTGCTTCAGGAGTTTCAATTCGGGTTTCGAAGAGGCGTACAGGAAACAGACGTCTTGGGTCGTGCCCGACCCGAAACTGCGAGACGAGATCAAGGTCTCTCTCGCGAAGAAGCTGGTGCCGGCGTACACGTCGTTTTACGAGGAGTACCGGTGGTTGTTCGGGCGGGAAGCGGGAGTCGAACGACTCGAACCGGTGGTCAGATATGCCCCTGACGATCTCGGGAATTACTTGTCGGACCTGTTTTACGGGACGGAGGCTGCCGGTAGCGTGTCGTCGTCGGTTTGTTCTTCGCCGTCGCCGTGGCATTCGCGCGGGCGGAAAGTTCGTTGAGATGTTTGCGTCAAGTGCCGGGGCTTTCCTGGCAGGTACTTGGCCATGCACGTGATTGTATAGGGTTGATGATTCATCAGAATTGACAAGATGCAGAGCAGAATAAATTCTTCTTTTAAATCAAATTATATCGTTCCAATAACAGAACAAAGCGATGTGACACAATATAATTAATTTAAAGAAAATAAATGTTTATACTGGTGGTTTAAAGAATTTAATCTTAGATATGTTGTTTGGATTTTTCCATTTTAGGTGATATGAATATGAGAACTTATCGTATAGGGAATGACTTCGGTGTCCACTGTCATTTTGGGAACACCGTAACTTTTGGCATAACAAAACCATTATGAATATAACCAAAACCCATTACAAGCATAACAGAATCATAACAAGGCATAACCAAAATCATAGCAAGGCATAACTTATTTGTTATGCCTTAGTTGGGTTTGGTTACGCTTTGATTGGTTTTTGGATATTCCTTGGTTATGCCTTATTTGGGTTCTGTTATGCTTATAATGGATTTAGTTATGCTAATAATGGTAAAGTTATGCCAAAAGTTACGGTGTCCCCAAAATGACCGGGAACACCATAGCATCATCCTATCGTATATGATGTAGCGTGTCTCCTTTTACGAAATTATTTACGAGAAAAAGTTATGAACTTGCTTATGTTAAAAATTCTCTCTTTGAAATACAAACACAAATTAGTTTGAATTAGAGGTACTTCCTTTTCGAACACATAATTATAAGAAAACTCAATTTTTATTTATTCAATAACATCCACCTCGTGCCGTAGGGCTTACAATGATACTTGTAGGGCAAGGAAATCCTAGACCAACTAGAAAACTAGGAAACTTGTTAATTATGCCTAAATTAAAGAAATTACCAAAAATTACCAAAATTTTAAATTTGAAAATAAACTATAGAATCAAATTCTAGGTGAAATAAAAAAATTGTCAAAACAAACAGCAACCAAAATGAAGTTTCCTATTAAAAGTTATAAGCAAATCAATTATTTTCTAAAACGATAAATTAGGCAAATCAACCGTCCGACCGATTGATCGGATTATCAATCAGCAGGCAATCGAAATCTTCTGACTTCTTTGATCGGAACGTGAGACCAGACAAATAGATTGAAGTATCAATCGGGAGTTTATGCCAAAATAGAAAGATTTCTAATAAAATGTTAATTTCAAAAACAATAAACCAAAATTTTTATATTGCTAAAATAATTAATTTATCAGCGGTCATCAATATATTATCAGACGGAGCTCTAGGATTTCATAAACCAAGTTGACAAATTAAGAGCCTTACCAGCTGGTTGGAGGTAATTAGGTAAACTTGTTTTGAGAAACGCAGCTGGTTTTGCCACTCCATTTTTTTTTAACGTCATTTCCTTGCAACTGTATTTTTGATGCAAAAAAATACTTAAAAAGAGTGGCGTTAAAAAAAAAGAAGTGACAAATTCCCTTTGATAAAACAACCATGCTAATGAAAATAAAAATGATACTCACATAACGATTCAAACACAACAACTTATATAACCTCTCACATACATGTGGGCTCCACACATATTACTATGCGTGGGCTCCACATGTATGTGAGAAATTGTGAAAGTTATTGTGTTTAGATCGTTGTATGAACAATATTGTTGGAATGAAAAGATCCTGAGGTCGGTTAGGCAACAACCACGTGGCACTGGGATGATAAATCTTCAACAACAAAAAAGAAAAAGAAAAAGAAAAAGCGCACTGCCAAATATCCTGTATGAAGGTGCATGGTAGTAGTGGAGAAGTTTTTCAGTACTGCGTGGGCGCGGGTCATGTGGTGCCGAGCATCATCTCGACTGTTTAAACGTGTTTTAAATGGTCCAGATTTGTTTGGGTCATTTTCAGTGTAAAATTACCAAAATATTCCCTCAAGCCCAAATAGATCTGAACTGTTCAAAATACAATTGAATAACTGAGATGCGTGCTCTGCATCACGTGGCCCGTGCCCATCCTGAAAAATTTCTCGTAGTAGTGGTATATACGAACCATGCAAACGAACAAGGAGTCTCTTATCACCACGGTTCAATCATTGAATTAGGCTGGGAATTTTTGTGATTTCAATGATATTAATAAGTCCCAATTTTTTCCACCACTAAAAAATGGGAAATTGAAAAGAGCCAGCAACATGAGGGGTAAGAGATGTGACAAGAGCTCAAGCTCCCAAGTGTTGAAGTGGGGAAAAAATTTACTCTTACGTGATATCCGTTCAGCGCATCTAAATCGTCCATTGCGTTTTTGGACAACTCGAATTTAAAGAGAGAAAGTGTTGGAATGAGAGGAGAGAGAGGGTTTCAATCTGAGCCATCCAAAAGTGTATTGAACAACCCGGATGTGCCTACACTACCGGCTCTGGGCTAAGGCCCAAGAGGCATGGGCCTTAAGCCCCCCAAAAATGTTCAAAAATAGGGCCTCCACTAATTGTTAGGACCTAGTATACATGTATTGTTTTAGGGCTCAATTTTAAGCCCAAAAAGACATTTTACACTTAGGTCCAATGGCCCAGAAAAATGGAACACGAAATACCAGAAAAAACAAAAAACAAAAAAAAACAAAAACGAGGAATACATGTATTTGGTTTTGAAAAGTTTATTTATCAATTTTTTATTTGATTTTTGTTGACAATTATTAAGGACCTTACTTTTGAAGAGCGTCTTAGGCCTTCAAAATTTCAGAGTCTGCCCTGTGTACCTAGCGAGTACCACGTGGGATATACCCACCCGGCACCAAAAAAAAAATCTCGTTGAAGTGACCATTGTGTTAGATTATACACACACCAGAATATTTTTAACCAGAGTAAGGCTCCGTTCTAGAAACCTTCTTAAAAAATAAGTACTTATTTTGCCACTTCTCAAAGAAAAATAAGAAGGTTTGTTCCACAAAATTCAAATAAGAAGCTTATTTCACATTTTCAAACTCAAAAATAACGTAAATGAGAATAATTTTTCAATTTTTTTGCACCGTATTAAAGATCTCAATGAAATCTATCAAACAAGATCCTTGATAGGAAAATTATTTGCGTAAACACATGATTTTTGAGCTTGAAATTGTCTTCTCAAAAAATAAGTAATTGTTCAATCTTTTGTGGAACAACCCTTCTTATTAGACAAAAAATAAGAACTTAAACCCGTTCTGGAACGGGGCCTAAGCAGGCCAGTGCAATAGAGGGAATGGTAAAGAGAATCGATAAAAAGAAAATAAAGTTTAAAAACTTGAGATTTTAATTCATTTCATTAAAAGAAACCCGCTTGTTTAGTGGAGTATTTTTTTCGTGGTTTAGCTAATATTTCTTTTCATTGAAAAAGTAAATTTTTTTTAACTATTTCGTTTTTCTTTTTGGTATTTTCTGAAACCTTTTTGAATTTGATTATACTATTTTTCCTTCTTTTTAACGTTTCAATTCTTAGTCGAGATGTAGGGAAAAAATATTTAAAACTTTAACCAGAAGTTGGAAAAACAGCAAGTGATTGTAAAAAGTCCAAAAAAAAAAAAAGAGTAATTGATTTTCTAAACATCCTAGATAAATTTCTATCTTCCAGTTTTGGCCCCCTTAGTACATCCAAACACATACACCCTCTGTTTCTTTTTAAATGTCTTACTTTTGTTCGGTTGCCTTTTTAGTTTTAGTTTTTGTTTTGTTTTCAATCATTACTCTACTTCTTTCTCCAATCATTACCCTATTTTTTCAATTATTACTTTCTCATCTCTCCCTATCTCTCTCCAATCATTACCCCTATTTTCAATCATTACTCTATTTCTCTCTCCACCCACTACCAAAACTAAACTAAACTAAACTCCCAACCAAACACTACCAAAACTCCAACTTGTTAGAAAGACATCATCATTATACCTTTAAGATGTGCTACAGTTCCCGACGGGAGGAATCCCAACCGGATTCCCGATGGCAGGCCAGGCCCATTTGGCCACCGGACGGCTGATCTGAGCCGTCCAAAAATTCTTAAAAAAAAATTGAGTGGGCTTACGCGAGAATCAACGGCATTTGACGTGTGTAGGTGGCCGATCCAAACACTCCATTTTTGACCGATCCAAACACAAAAATGGAGTGTTTGGATCGGTCACCTATACACATCCGATGCCGTTGATTTTCATGTAGGCCCACTCAATTTTTTTTTTAGAATTTTTGGACGGCTCAGATCAGCCATCCGGTGGCCGAAGTGGGCTCGGCGTGCCGTCGGGATCCCTCCATCGGGAACCTTAGATTTTCTGTATACCTTTCATATCAACTTTTTTCTCCACTTTTCTTACTTATCCATTATCATTACACTTTTACTCACTAACTTTTGAAAATGGAATCTACTTCAAAATAGACAAATGCACTAATTTTTACCCACTAATTTTACAAAATGGACACTTATTAAGGAATAACCCAAAATAAAATACTAAACTCTAAATAAGGGACGTGGGGAGTATCTGTGATTCATAGTTGCACTTTTCCAACTAAACTGAAGCACAATATGTTGATGAACCAACTTGAGTTTTGTTCTAGTGATGCAGTGGAATTCACAAAAAGATTAGTTAGCGTACTAATCTAAACGAGATAGATACTCGTAGCCATGAGTAATTCTTGAATCCACAAGAAGAAAGACAAAAGTCTGAAATATTATTGATGAAAAAGTCAATCAAAACATTAGGTTACAACCCTTTTATATGGTGTAATTCCGAAACCCTAATAATTAAAGCCGAAAAATAAAAAGTCCCATAATTTGGGGAAACTCCTAAAATTGAAAACGGGAAAGAAAAAAAATAAGATTTTCCCAAAAAGAACCAACTAATAAGGAGTTACGGTGTACGGGTTATTAATGAATTAAAAGTTTCCTAAAATGACAAAAATATAAAATTGAAGGGCTAAACGAATTAATCGGGCCGAAATCCACCATGGTTCACAACCTTAGAAGGTCGTGTGTATTGACCGAAGCGCGAAAATAGTCAACCCACCAAGTTTGAGTCTATTCCGAGGTCGTCCGAATTTTGCCAAATCAGGTAATCTAAAATTAAACTTCGTTTGGGCTTCTGAGATTTCATCCAATCCAATTGACTATGGAATTGGGTCTCCACATGTTCTACATCATCCGGCTTTGATTGAACTCTCCACAACTTGCCAGTGAAATTAAGCCTTCAAAATTAGTCAAGTTGCATCTAAACTAATCGAACACCCGAGTTATCAAAAAACTATTGTTTCCATTTGGACAACATGGATCTCTTTTGGGGCCCTAAATTACCAGCGGTCCAGCTACATTGTTCTTCGGCCCGCTTTCGTCAACCACTTTGATGATTGATTGTGGCAGTGCGCCAGTGCCTAAAGGCGTGGCCCACAACGTGCGACTTTAAGATGGGGTGTTTTTGGAAGCATTTTGAAGCGAGAAAATATTCAAAATGTTTGGATTTTGGCCCAGCCATGTAATCCCAGAAGGACAATGAACAAACAAGTTGGTCTTTTGGCCCAACTACGTAAAAGGAGAAAGCTAAGGTCCAAGGTTCACAGGATGACAATGAACAAGCAAATTGGTCTGATTTTAGGGATAATATTAATCAAACTTTTACTAGAAAATTTCTTAGAAATTTTTTAAACACTTCGTCAAATTTTGTCTTAGAAATTTTTGAAACACTTCGTCAAATTTTGTCTGATATTTTTTTTTATTCTTCATGCCTTTAAGGAACTTCTACAAAGAATGACATAGATCCAGACATAGATGTGTTCAGAATCGTCAAATAATGTAGGTCCCACACGTATGGTATTACTATTCTTGAGACATTTGTGTTTGCATCTACGTGTTTAAGAAAGTGACTAAGAAGGGCCAAACTGAACGAGATAACAAAAAGGCATTATTGGGGTGCATTTTTTTCTTCTTTTTTAACAGTATGGATCCTCCATAGTTCTATAAATGGACATGACGGTCCATTTTTTGGCCCTCTTCGGGCCCGCGTAGTGATCCAAACCGTTCATTTTTAAAACATGTTGAGTACATATATCACATCAATAATCAACTTGATCGTATACAAGATGAAGAAGGACAAACAAAAAAACAAAATAATACTACCAAACATGTTTTGTGTTTTCATTTTTTCCTACTATTTAGAAAAAAAATTTATTACACAAATATGATTTTTGCTTAGGGTAAGGTTAGGATCAAGCTCTGATACCATGTAGTTAGGGTAAAAAAGAAGAGTATATGGTGTTAATTAACTCAAACACACAGACTTTATTTATATTATGAGATACTCATTACAAACATAGGCCTGACAATATTCTAACACTACCAAACATGTTTTGTGTTGTTTTCATTTTTTCCTACAATTTAGAAAAAAAAAAATTATTACACAAACATGATTTTTGATTTTGTTTCTAAAAAAAATAACCATGATCTTACTTTTAGTTTATCAAAAATAAAAAACTGAAAATGTTACTAATTTATTCTTAATTTCGCCAACTACCTAGTAATGTGACATTTTTTTGGGAGAACATTTACATGTCACATTGAAGGCCAATAAATCATTAATTCATTCTTAATTTCGCCAACTACCTAGTAATATGATTTGATACCCTTAGAACGTCTCCATTTTGGAAGACTGAACTACCGATACGACACAAAACTAAAAGTAGCTTTCAAATTTATTTGTTTGGGATTTGTCAGCTGAAGAATGAAAATGTACTCCATTTAGGGCTGTAAACGAGCTGAGCAGCTTGCGAGTTCGGCTCGGTTCGGTTCGGTAAGGGCTCGGTTCGGCTCGGTTCGAGGGATAAATGAGCCGAGCTCGAACCTAGCAGGGCTTGGCTTGAACAGGTTCGTCTCAGCTCGAAATATATAGGTTCGGCTCGGCTCGGCTCGAATATGCCAATATATAGATTCGCGAATAGGTTTGTTCGGCTCGAAATATATAGGTTCGGCTCGAATATGCCAATATTCGGTTCGACTTGGCTCGTTTAGCCAATTTTTTAATATTAAGGCTAAAAAATTGACGAATTCGAGCTCGAATTCGAGCCGAGCCGGCTCGTTTATTCCAAACCGAATACTAACGAGCCAACCGAGTTTTGTACATGCTTATCGAGCCGAGCTCGAACTTGACGAATTCTGATCGAGCCGAGCTCGAACATCCCAATATTCGGCTCGGCTCGGCTCGTTTACACCCCTAACTCCATTAAACAACATAGCGATAGGCGGACTTCGGATTGGTACTGTGCAATGAGGTGCACAGTATCGTATAGAGCCGTGCGATCTCGGCTGTTCGTTTCGGTTTTGAACGGTCCGGATTTAAATAAAACTTTTCTGGAAAAGAGTTTATGGGAAAGAGTTAAAGTTTCAAGAAATCTAGACCGTCCAAAATACTCTTGAACGGTCGTGATTCATCTCCGTAAACACTGTTTATGGAACCCTCTGTTAAAAAAAATTTCTCAACAAGATAATGCGCTTGTTATTAGTGTTGATTAAAAAAGTATAAAGAAATAATAAAAAGACAAAAACTGTCATTATTTGTAGGAGTACTTGTTTTTACTGCCTTTCTCTCCCACGGGTCTCTCACCTCTCCCTCTAGCTCCTCTCTCCTTATAGTTACAAAGTCAGAAAATGGGGACTAAAATTAAGTATCCACAGTGGTATAATCAAAAAATAAATAATTAAAAATTGTCACATCAGTTTTGAATTATTCATTTAAAAAATTATTAAGGCCAACATGTCCACAATGACATAATCAAAATTGGATAATCAAAACTTGTTACATCACATTTTCAAATTAAAAAAAAAAAACTAAAAACTGTGAACATAGGAAATAGTTTTTTCGTAAAAATAGTTGAGACTAATAAAAACTATATATTAGAAATAGAAAATAGTTTTTGAATTTTTTTAAAACAATTTTAAGAAAAACGAATTTTGTGTAACTACGGTTTTTGAAAAAAAAAATTATTTTTATATAAGAACAGGTTTTGAAAAAAAAGAAACATTTTTTTTTTGTATAAAAATATTTAATTTTTAAAAACAACTTTTGGGAGAAAACGGTTTTTCAAAAATATTTTTTTGAAAACATTGTAGAGAGAGAGAGAGAGAGAGAGAGAGAGAGAGCGTTTTTTGTTGTAGTTGTAATGATGGGTATATTTGATTGAGAATACGAGGTTCATTAAATTAAGTTATTGACAAAAAGTTGATTATTTTGGTTGTCCAAAATTTGATTATTTCAAAGGTGGTTGCTAAGTTTGATTATAGTACTGTGAGCCACATTTTACACCAATATTATTAATTTTAAGAATCTTTTACTTTTGATTATGCCATTATGGATACTCACTTATTCCTTTTGAGGACAAGGAGACATGTAATAAATGCATTCTGACTTAAAAAGATATACCTATTTTCAACAATGCCATTATATTTCAACTTTCAGATGAAACTGGCCATTATTATTGATAAAGAGACTATTTTGAAAGATAAAATACATTTTGTTTTGTTTTTTCAAAGAAGACAAACAATTTGAAACATCCCGAAATAATAGGTTATATGACCTAATCACAAAAATGTTTGACATTAAGAAAAGCCATAAAAGGCCGGATAGAGATGCTTAACTCTTTGGTGATGGTTAGCCACTTTCGTTACGAAGACCAGATGGTCTGGCCAAAAAAAAAAAAAAAAACCCACGATTAAGACATTCCACCTCAAAAATAGCAAAAACGCAATTAAATGCTTTGATATTCAATGGGCCGGGAAGCGAATTCACCTACTCTGATGGTGCAATTACTCTCTCATCTGCGTCATATACTTTATAAATATCCGATCCAACTCGAAAGCTTAAGCTAACAAAAGACTACTACTTTTTAACGTTTGCCTTACGTGCATTCACTTTTAAATCTACCACGCGTAGTCATTTTTTTCAAAATTGATCACCGTGCATCATGTTTCTCAACTTCTCGGATCTTCACGATCGTGCGGAGTTTTTTTTCTTTTTTTGGATGGTTGGGGGGTGGGGGTGGTAAAGACAGAAAAGAGTAGGCGGGTGTCACCATCAGTGGGACACAACACAAGAGAAGCACATGGGAGAAACACTGACCAGGCAAAGCATGATTGAATTTAGCTGAATCGCCATTGATCTTGTTCATCTACTTTTGGCATTTCAGTTTGGTCTCACATTCAATTGAGGCGTGCTTCTTGTTATTCTTTCACCATCTACATTATGGGATCATAAATAAGAAAGTATTATAAAGCTTTCAGTTGGAACAGATAATGGTGCATGGAGTTTATAATTATTTAGTTAAAATGAGGCTTCTTTTTTTTCTGTACTTTATGGCCCTGCTTGGATGGAGTAAAAAGAGGAGGAAAAAAATAAGAGGGGTATATGGAGAGGCCTTTTCCCCCGTTTGGCATCCCATGCATTAAGTTTCCCTGATAATTTTTCTTACCCCCTCATTGTTTTCACCTGTTCCGGGCTTTCTCCGATCTTAGATTTGGGCTCCTCTTGAAGTCCTCAAAAATAATCCGACTGTGAAGGGGTGTTTTGTAGACGAAGATACCCCTCGTTATCCCATTTCCCCATCCACCATTCAACCAACTTCTACTCTCTATTCTGCCCAAATTTATATTTTCCATTCAAACTTATCCTAAGACTCCTTATTTAATTTTATGGCTCTTTTAGGGTGCTTATTAAAAGGTCTTAGAGCCAAAATTCCATTATAACCATTTAAGATAAAAGGATCAGAAAAACAAGATATTCACACCGGTTCAACCGAATTGAAAATTAGAGCACTTAATTTTTTAACTACATTTTTTAATATATAAACAGTGTAAAAAAATAAGTGTTCCAATTTTCATTCCGTTTGAACCTGAGCGAAAATTTTATTTTTCTGATCATTTTATCTTAAATGGTCATAATGAATTTTTGGCTCTAAGGCTATTCAATGAGCACCCTAAGAAAGTCCTGAAACTAAATAAAAAATCTTCAGATACTCATTGAAATGCATTAAAACCAAAAATTCATTACGACCATCTAAGATAAAATGATCAAAAATATAAGATTTTCGTACCAATTCAACCGGATTAAAAATTAGAGCATTTAATTTTTTTAACTATATTTTTTAATACTCCATATAAAAGGTGTAAAAAAATAAGTGTTTCAATTTTTAATCCGTTTGAACCAGAGGGAAAATCTTATTTTTCTGATCTTTTAAAATCTTAAATGGCCATAATAGATTTTTGGCTCTAAAAACCATTCAATGAGCATCCTAAGAAAGCTCTAAAACTAAATAAAGAGTCTTCAGATACTCATAGAAAGGTCTTAAAGCCAAAAATTAATGACGACCATCTCGGATAAAATGACTAAAAAAAATAAGATTTTCGTACCGATTCAATCGAATTGAAAATTGGAGCACTTAATTTTTTAACTATATTTTTTTATAATAAACGGTGTAAAAAAATAAGTGTTTCAAATTTCAATCCGTTTGAACTGATGTGAATATCTTATTTTTTTTGATTGTTTTATTCTAGATGATCGTAATGAATTTTTGGCTTTAAGGCTTTTCAACGAGCACTCGAAGACTCCTTATTTAGTTTCAGGGCTCTCTTAGGATATTCATTGAAAGGCATTAGAGTCAAAAATCCATTACGACCATTTAAAATAAAATGATCAAAAAAAATAAGATTTCGCACCGGTTCAAACGGATTGAAAATTGGAACTCTTTTTTTTTTGTTTACACTGTTTATATATTAAAAAATATAGTTAAAAATTAAGTGTTCTAATTTTCAATCTGTTTGAACCAGTGCAAAAATCTTATTTTTCTAATCATTTTATCTTAAATAGTCATAATGAATTTTAGGCTCTAAAGTCTTTCAATAAGCACCCTAAGAGAGCCCTGAATTACAGGGATGAAATTGAGACAACCGTAAAACTAGAGGGACGACCATGAAAAATTTTTATAGATGAAATGAATTTATTTTATAAAAAAATTGATAAATGCAAACCATTAATTAAAAAAACGTTTTTTAATATAATTTTTTTTAGAATAGACGTTTTTTAATTAATTAATTTTTTTTATACTTCCAATTATCCAAAATTGATTAAATATATTGATTTTTGAATTTATATACTTATTTTAATACATAATCAAATTTAACACTGGATATGGACAAAATAGTCATTTGATAGCTTTTTTCATCATCCACCCCTTCTTATCCCCTCATTCTATAAATCATCCCAACAAAATCAAATTTTATCCCCCTATTTAATACAACATCCCAACCACATATTATTTTATCTCCCCTCCATAAGCATCAAATCGATGTGGGCCAACCCATCAAAATTAATACCCCATACTATCTTATTCCCCTCTTCATATTTTTTACCCCCGATTTTTTACCTGCATCTAGGCAAGCCCTATCAGTTTCCAGCTCAAAATGTTTTTTTTTTTTTGGTAATGAAGAGTGGTCCCCAGGGAATAATCTCTCCAGCCCTCCACCAATGTTTGCTAACACAAAGGGTGGAAAGTCAAACCTGAAACCTCGGAGTGGTAAGCCCCTCCGTCTTGGATGAGCAACCAACTGCGCTACTCGTTGGACACTACTTGAATGCTCATTGAGAGACAATTATTCATTCAATCGTCAATTATACATTTGAAATTTTTTTCCCTGAGCAAAAGAATTTTATTATTTTTTGGAGAGGATAAATGAAGATTAGTCGGACCAAGGGCAAAATGGCAAAAATGCCACCCAAGAACCTAGAAACCTAGAAGGCAATACACCAACCAATTAAGCACGCCAAAGAAAAAGTAAAAACACCCAAATCGAACACCCGAATACCTCTGAATTACAGAATCCAACTAAAAAGAATCACCTAAAAGATAGACCAAATCAAAACACAACACAGCCAGCAATAACGAAATCTAGCCAAAACTTTACCCAAAAGATAAAGACTAAAAGAACCCTCAACACCCTCTCAAGACCTCAGACCAAACCAATAGATGAGCAAACGAACGGGGACAGAAAAATCAAAACTCCAAAGTAAGAGCCATCTCCAATGGACCCTACAAACTACAAAGCACTCAATAGTGTGAATAGTTAAAACTTTAGCTAGTAAATGCACAAAAACAAGCTACAATGGACTCAATAACTCACCATCAGGAATAAAAAAACAGTTTTTCATTTTTTTGGGACAGAGTGGTTGAGTTTTTCGACCGTTACTATTTCATTCTTTCTGTCTTTTTTGGTTTTTTATAGAACAACACTAAGTAGTCCATTGAGAGCACCATTCACTAGATAAATTAATGATCGCTTATCACTCTATAAGTGGGTCCTATTGTTACCAAAAAACTTTCATCTAGCCGTTCAAATTTAGCTACCGCACTGGAGATGCTCTAACAAAGGCACTATCCTCTAAAATGCAAATTCACCATCCTCCAACTTTGCAAATTCTGCAGCCTAGCTCCCTATCAGCAATCTCACCCTCCGATCCTCCATGTCAACAATTTTATATATTTGTATTTGTATACTGACTCCATTCCTTTGGGGTTCTTATTTTTAAGTACTTATTTTTCGTTTCACGAGATAGATTATTTTCTTACAATACATCACTTTTAATTCAAAAAATAAGTTCAAATAAGTACTTTTACTCTATTTCTTTTCATATTGGCTGAATGTTGGATATATTGTTGTACCATTGTTATGTTTTGGTGGACTGAAATCAAAATTAAACAAAAAAGCATATATTGAGACAGAAGAGAGAAACTTATTCACGGTTCTGTGCAATCTCAGATAATCTATTAACATTAATAGATTATTTTCAATCCGCATCACCCAAAACACTTTTAGACTGTCGAAATTGAGCGCCGTAAAACTTATTTACGACTCCTCCGTAAATAAATTTCTCTCAAGACATAATAATGGTGGATTTGGTAGCTAGAGGTTAATGAGAACTGGTTTGACAATGCAGGGTGCAGCGGTACTCTGGTCCCAGCATTCTATCACATCTTTTTCAACCACTTTCTACAGCTAGCCTTGGCTGCAAATTAATCAATGAACCTCACAAAAATGGTTACATATAGCCCTTAAATATCCTCCAAAAATTATTCAAACAATCTATTATCTAACCCACTTCACGCAGGGGACGAGTTTTGTAACTTTCTTTTACTCTTTCAAGATGAGATTACTCACAGTTTATCACTTCTTTGTTTATATGTTTCTGAAAACTCTTGTTTTTGGACACACATACGTCGAGCAAGGTGCGGATGCATTTGCAGGTGTTGGTTGGTTGAGTGCGGGCGTGCCAAGACTTGTAGCGCCTAACTTCAGATGACGATTGCCATGAATCGTGACTTCTAACTTCTAAGGCGATTGCGTGTGACCCAAAGGGTAATGATCACAAGAAGGTTCGTAGTTTGCCACACAGTTGTGAACTTAAAATTTCCTAGTCGTATAGGAAATGGAACGTAAAACGTAAACTTTATTACACCAGGATAATAAAGTGATATAAGAAAAGTAAAATTCAAACTACTTAAAGAAGTAAGTTTGAATGGGGTTTGACTACGAGGCACTCGATAGTCTATTTTGTTAAAAGTAGGAAAGTGTTTTTAAGCACTGGGCTTTGATTAGTGTTTGACCCTTGCTCCATATGTTGCCAAGTGTCCCATGATTGTTCCTTCTTTATGCATGCAAAATCTTGGGCAATTTTCAGCAGTTGAAAGTCATTGGTGACGTGGCAAGTAACTCCTCACTTCCTCCTTTTGTGCTAGCTTGACATGTGGCCAATTGACCAAGTCAATTAGCCTTTGAATTGGAAGGAAATAACTGCCTCCAGGGAATAACCAAATCCCCACAATCATGAGCCTTGCTTCTTGATCTAGATCGGCTTTTTTTTCATGGGCTCCATCTTCTATGGGCTGCGTTATTAGGCCCAAACGTAATAGAAATCCATGGTCCAATAAACTTAACAACCAACAATTACATAATTTTGGCCCAATTTAATTAAAGAATTAATTAAATGGCCATTTATTACTAGCCCGATCCGCGGTGCCAAAAACGGGTATCAACAGTTTCTTAATATCGAATGGTTGAATGCCGAGCAAAAAAAAAATGGTTGAACGTACACTTTTTGCATTTGTTTCATTTTAATTTCCTAAGTGACGAGGGTTTTCCGCAACACCATAATTTAATTGAACAGCAGCAATAAACTCATTTGTAGGAAGTGGTTGAGGGCTTTAAAACCATTGAAGAGAAAAAAGATAAGAAAATTAATTAAAAAATGGATCGTGGATAGACATAATTGACCAAAATATTACTCCAAGTCAAGGCTGAACTCAACCACAGTGAGAAGGTTTGGATGAACATGACTACAATCAAATGATATGGCTTCAATTGTGTCATATTATCTTGTGGATTTACGTTACATTATTTTGAGGTGATTTTACGAATACTTTGGTTAAGCTTTTGTTTTGTTGATGCTTTGATTAATCAATGGTTTGCATCTGGTCCGGTGCATTATTTTCCGTTGTTTTTATATTTGGCTTTTTTCGCATAGGTTTTTTCTTTTTCTCTTTTCATAGAGTACTTATTTTCATATCACGCCAATCTCTTGTTTTTCTTATTCTTATTTTGGTTACAAGAAGTTTCTCGATCATTATTCATAAAAAGAAAAACAGATACAGAGTCTACAGTTTATCATTAGGGGTGGTTTTGGACCAATAAGTCAACATGACTTATTGTTCATCTTTATTCAAAAAAAAATTGCATTTGCTGTTTCGTATCAAACTTTTATGAATTATTGATTTTTCACGATGAGAGTTATCAAAAAAGCAAAAGATTGTGATCAATTTTTTAATAAAGACAAAAATAAGTCTAAAAATCCGACTTTATTAAAAAAAAAAAAAGAGTTTCGATCTTAATTTTTTTGCTTTTTCAATTTCTCTAATCAAAACTAATCAATAATCCACACAAATTTCGCCCAAACGTAACAAATACATTTGTTTTTTAAATAAAGACAAGATGGCCACTTTGACTTATTTATTGGTCCAAAACCACCCTAGATTTACCTTCATTTTAGGTTTGTGTCAGTAGGGGTTGTCCATGTAGATGTAGTTGAAGATTTTGAGGCATACCTTATGTCTATCTAAATTATAAAAAAGAAATTGTGCATTATTTGGTTGGCTGATTCAGTCCAATTTGGCTACGAATTAAATACGAGTCAGTCTAGTGGGATTTTCAAATAATAAAAAAAGTCAAGTGGTATTGCTGACAATGTCAAGTATTTGAGTCACTGGGTACCTCGGCACACTAAGCGGAACATAATATGTCAATAATTTTAAATAAATTTGAATATCAATGCATATTTTACAAATATTAATACATTTTTACAAATATTAATATACTTTTTTGGATATCAATTCATATTTTACATATTATACTACACTTTTGAACGAAGGTTAGAATAATCTATTAAAATACGGACAAAATTTTGGTTGTGAGTTAGTAGTGAGTTGACTCAAGTCTACATCTTCTAATGAAGCTGTTGACATCTTGCAGTGACACAGTGCCAACATAACATTAATAAGGCCTGTGGACTGGTGCAACTCCAGAAGTCTCCAATGGACCAAACTGGCATTTCCATGTGAAAAGAAAAACAAGAAGACAAAAAGAAAAAACAAGCTGGCATTTCGATAATTCGATCCCTTCAATATTTACTGAAGGGTCCCGTTTAGTGCAATTTATCCGCTGTTTTTAATTTAGCGAAAACAACTTGTCAGTTTCCTCCATATTGTTTGTCTTACAACTATACGCTTTTAACCAACTTGTTACCACTAAATTTGTTCATTTAATATAGTGAAAGTGACTTAACTACTCATTTTAGTATGGTGGAAACACCACCTAAATGGGTAACCGATTGAGATCCAGAAGGCTCATGGAGAGCCAAGAATCCACTAAATTTATTTATTTGGTTTATTGAAAATAACTTATCTATTCATTTTAATGTAGTGAAAACACTACCTAAATGGGTCACCAATTGAGATCTAGCTAGGGTTCGTTTCGGCAATCTTTTTTTTCGGTAAACAATTTGTGCCGAAAGCACATATTCACACTAATCAACAAATTTTAACATTTTGACATCTTGTTCACACTAATCAACAATTTATTCACACTATTCCACTTACAATCAATAACCAATTACATCTTGACAACGAAGAACTTATAATTAATTAACTTATTCACACTAACTTACTTATTAGTGAAATGTAGGCTCGTGGGGACCCTCTTGGCTCCAACTCTATGTCACAAGGCCAAGGTATGGTCTACACCCTCTTTCCTACCAAAAGGTTCTGCATGGCACGTTATGGGCCCAACAGTTATTGACTTGAAGGGGGAAGTAAAGCCCACCTCAAGCATTCTGCTGTACTTTGCCGATTTAAAGCACATGCATATGAGAGCTGCTAATGGTACAACAAAAAGTTGTACAGCAGCGTGTACAGATGGGTTTTGAGCCCGTCTCAGATCCCGCAAAGATAATTGGAGGCACTCATTTTGTTCAAAACATATTGTTTACGGATCTAAATTTTGAAGCAAAGTTAGATAATTTATAAATGCCTTTACCGATATCGGATTGAGATGATTTTTTACAAAGACCGTAAACAATATGTTTTGAACAAAATGAGCAGCTCCGATCATCTTTGCGGGACCCAAGACGGGCTCAAAACCCATCTATACACGCTGTTGTACAGCTTTTGCTGTACCGCAATCTTTATTGCATGTATATATAGTGCACTTCTAACTTTGTATTCTCTTCTGTGTAGGGTCGACTCGTCCTTTAGTCTAATGATAATGAGGTACGTGCTTCTTGTTATTCTTTCACCATCTACATTATGGGCCCATAAATAAGAAAGTATAAGCTTTCAATTGAAACAGATAATGGTGCATGGAGTTTATAATTAGTTAATGAGGCTTTTTTTTTTCTTTACTTTATCGGTTTCCAGCTCAAGTTGTTGAGCAAGTCTACTCAAATACGGTAATAAGCACATGTAGATGTGACACTACCCGAATGCTCATTGTGAGATAATTTGTCATTCATTCAAGCGTCATGAATTATAAATAAAAAATTGGTCTAAGGTCCACTATAGCATGTTTATAACCCACCAAATCCACCTCTCAAGTTTGTAACCCACTAAGTTCACTCAGACAAGGGTCTTGTTTGGCTTAGACAAAAAAATGTATTTTTATTCTTTTTCATTTTTTGTGTTGCCAAACAGAGCCATTGTCAAACCAAAAGGGAATTAATATAAAACAAAAATGTCCTTACCGGCTTTTTTTTGGTTTTTTTTTTTAATTTTTTAGTATTTTAACAGCTCTCTCTCTCTCTCTCTCTCTCTCTCTCTCTCTCTCTCTCTCTCTCTACATTCCAGATCTCACCCG
>BPLS01000658.1:344028-419921 GCA_019656275.1 Rhododendron kiyosumense
AGGTGGTGAGGGATTTGGGGGATGGGAATGTGTGGGAGGATTGCATTAATGAGTATCCGCCGGAGAAGCTAGCAAACCCTTTCATGGAGAAGTATGGATGGATCAATGATGAAGACGAAGCCACCTTCGTGGTGCCAGAGTCGATCTAAAAAGGGAAAAAGAAAAAAGGTCTCATCAAAACTTACCTCGTATATTATTTATTATAGTACTGGAGTTAATACTGTTTTTTCTTTTTTCTTTAATTAGTTTTTCTTTGTTCTTATTTTTAAAGCAAAATCTTATTGTGTGCTCATAAAGTCCTGCTGCCAAACAGAGAGGAGCCAGGGCTATTATTCATATTGTAACAGAAAAGATAAGAAACCATGATAACCGGACCATGAAAACGAATAAATGGTCCAGATTTAAATAAACTTTTTCAAGGGGACCGTTGACTTGAGACTCAGTGCCTTTGTTGTCTCGGCCGAGTGGGGCCCACTCTGGTCTTCCTGTGACGATTGGAAGCATTCACTTCGTAGAGTTCGTCAAGTAGAAAAACTCTGTAAAACATCAACTCGATCGAATATCATTACACTAATAACTTGCCAATAATGGGTTCCAATAGAATTGATTCAATATTTTGGATCCATTCTTTTTAAAATAAAAATGTCTCGACAAGGCACTTAATGATATCCAATCGAGCTGATTTTTTTTGCAGAGTTGTTATACTTAAAGAGCTCTACGAAGTGAACGTTTCTGATCATCAGAGTAAGACCGGAGTGGGCCCCACTCAGCCGGGACAACAGAGCCCCTACATCCGTTAAATTGTTGTCATGGACGTTTTCTATGTTCTCTTTCCTAAACCGTACCAGGTCTGTATTTGTAAGGGTTTTTTTTTTTTTTTTTTCGTGCATGGACTGTCAAGTTCCTTTCTCTTGTATGTAATTCTGTACTCATAGATCTGCAAGTTTGGTGACAGCAATGGTATAATTTTTATGAGAAAAAAGGACTTCAATATATTTTACGGAGTGGGATGATTTTATAATTTTATGGTTGCTTGGGCCCCTTTGATTCGCTGGAGGAGGGGGATAGGAATAAGGCGGGACATGGGACCCACATTTCTCTCTTTATTTATAGTCCCGGTTTTTGTAGTCCCGGTTTTTATAGTCCCGGTTTTTTTCGCTCATACTGTACAATATTAAGAGAGGGACTAGAGCTCGATCAGGACACTTTCATGAAAATAGCGTCTCCTCACATGGGGATGGGGTACTTATAATTAATACCGCATGGCCCATTGGGGTACACTTGCAAGTAGAATATTGGTCTATGTGATTAGTTTGGAACCCAAATACTACTAATAAATTATGTTGGATAAAAAAATAAAAAAATAAAAACTATGGCGCGCGTAATTATTCACAAATCCAAATGTAAATCCTAAACATCTCTTGTCAACGCCTCCTTTTAACACAACTTCCTTGCAATCGAGGGATCAATCGGACAAGATTTGGTGAAAGAGAGAATTAGATTATTACGTAATTTTTTTGTATAGGACTCCGTTCAGTTGTCGAGAAAGTTGTGTGGGAAATTGATTCCCAGAAAAAATGAAGTGAGGTGAAGTAAAAGTAAAAGAAAATTATTTTTCTGTGAGTGTTCATTTGACAAAAGAATTTTGCAAGAAAAATTAAGGTTTAATTGTTCATTTGTCAGGAAAAAGAAACTTTCGGGAAAATTTTGTGAGTGTTCACTCATTTTCCTTTTCCCGCGATACAAAATCCTGTGTTTTTTGCAGGATCACTTTTGCAGGAAAGTAATTCCTGCAGGAAAACTAAATTGGTAAGTCCTAAAATTTTCCTACCAACTGAACACTAGGAAAGTTATGGGAAAATTGATTTTCTCATCATTTCCTGTACTTTTCTGACAACTGAACGGAACCTAGGAGTACGTCTTGGCTGTTAATTTTATTTCATACGTGGTTATGGGTCGAGATATGTCGTGAATTATTGTGGACGTGATTTAATTTTTGTAAACATTACATGATTTTTTGGCTGTTCAAAAAAAAAAAGCATGATTTATTTAGTGTTCTATCATTGTAACTCTTTGCATATAATTCTCACGTCCCTTAACATTTAAAAATAATAATTTCTTCATATATGTTGTTAATCGTGGTTTAGATGTCTAAAACAATATGTCATTTTTTTTTTACTTTCGATCTGGCGTTTGTAGAAAAATATCAATCCAAGAAACATTAAAAGATGCTTGAAATGTCATTTTTTATTTTCTCGGATATTTCATATTTGGAAAGGGTTGGACCCTTTTTTGTTAGTTTTGTGTCAATTTTTTTTTCCGGATTATTGTGTTATCATGACGAGAGGAACCTAAAAAGTAAAAAAATAACATTGACACCTTCTTCTTCTTTTTTTAATAAAAACAAAAAAATGGTTTATTTGCTTATTTTTTGTTTTATTAAAAAGAATGGGTTTCGATCATAATTTGTTATGACGTAGCAATAATCCACAAAATTGATGGAAAACTAATAAATGCAAAATTTTCTAATAAGAACAAAAAAATAATCCGACCTGTACACTAGATGATGTATAATGCCTTTTTAGCTATTTTACCTAAGAAAAACACAAAAAACCCACCGTAGTAGATTTGGTACAGTGGTCGGGAGAATGCATTTTGCTACAGTGTTTCGCTTCTTTTACCGGAGCACTGTTCACCAGCTATCCATTATTTTATTGTTTCCTCTCTCTCTCTCTCTCCTTCACAATAAACAAACAATAAAAATAAAAGGAAAAGAGTGAAAAAATATATATTTTAATTGATGTTAGGTAAAATAAATAATATTAGTATAATTATAAAAAAAAATTTGATAGCTAAAGTAAAATTATGAACTTGCTTTGACTGACCAAAACACCCAAATTTGTTTCAGATCAGCACAGAATGAAATCGACACTGACACTAAATCAAATCAAATGTACCAAGTGGTTACAAATGCTTTCATGCAAGTGGGTTTCGATCTGTCAAATTTAGGAAAGCGTACAGCGTTGGAAATTTAGGAAAGCGTGGGTTTTGATCCTTAAATAAACGATGTCAACCATACAGCGTTGGAAATTTATTTTCCTAATTAAAGAAGAGGGTGTAATGAAAATTAGTGTTGGTTTAATTCGATCCACAAACATCAATTCTGTTTTTGACTGACTGGATCAAATATTGTTGGACCACCATGTTTCATGATGAGAGGCGGCTCCATGTGTCTCCTTCTATGGTCAACTGACCATCCAATTTTTATTTTTATTTTTGCTTAGAATACATATAAATTTTTTGAAATAGTCTTACTTTGAACACCCAACCCAATTGTTTGAACACCCGCCCCAAAAATTGCTCACAAATTAATCCACTTGAAATTGAAAACAATCAAACGGGTGATCAAATGATGAATGATTGCTTAATTACTTATATAGAGAGTGATGTATTTGATACTGTTGATAACGAGAATATCATGCAACAATTTCAAAATATGAAAACCCGTCTAGGACAATTGTAATAGCTTATATACTTCGCTATTTTTTGGTTGCATTTTAGATGTTATGTATAGCTTCACTTAAGGGCGTCCACACTCAGCAAAGTGCGGACGTTCCATTTTCCGATCAGATTTCGATGATTTGAGTCACTCAATGTGATCAAAACGTGATTTTAAGGGTCTCCGCTAAAAATCAACAACAAAAAAAAAAGATCGAGAAGAGCTTCATTCGAGAAGTTTGTATTGAACGGTTAAAACAAACTGCTCGAATGGAGCCTTTCCCGGTTATTTTTTTGCTGATTTCTCTTACGTATCCTTAAAATCGTTTTTTGAACATATTGAGCGGTTCAGATCATCGAAATTCAATCGGAAAATGTGAAGTTTTTACTTAAGCTAAGTAAGGACTCCCTTGTAAGAAGGAGACTAATTATGTATAACTTTTTGTTTATATATAGTTGTGGTTTCTCAAGATAGTATAGTACAATTTCTGAACACCGTTAAAAGAATTCCTGGAGCCGCCACTATTCATGATCATCTATTTTTTGATGGCTGTGATGCAAAAAATTGGACGAACTGATCGGGTAAACTGGACATGATCTGACCCTAATTTTCCTTTTTCTTGGTAAATACAGTATATAAGATAAGTGAACCATATACCAGCTAAAAAAATGTATATATGCGCGCGGTACTATCTTACAGGGGAGTAGTCAGTGCAAATGAAGGTATATTCGCAAAGAGAAGTGATTTTGGCACTAATCTTTTCTCTAACGGCACTTCTCTTTGGGTTCCTATTAGGTGATGGAGATAGAGAGAAAAGTGGAGTGCCCAAAATCACTCTCCGTTCGCAAATTGATCCACAAGCTAGCGTTTGGTTATTTCCGGTGGTATTATTGCTCGCCTCACAAAGTAGGTAGTAGATAAATAGGAGTTTGAAATCAGATATGGGAAAAGCCCATTATTGGAAATTAAAAAAATACTCCAATAGGATTATTGTAATGTGGGGATTGCCATTTTCTTAATGGATAATTTGTTTTAAAATGAATAGTGCAACTGTACAACACTAATTTATAGGGTCATTCTATTTACGCTGGATATGGCTTATCTGCAGTTCAGGTTTAAACTGCACAGGTGCAATTTAAGTGATCGCAATCATCGGCCAGCGTTTTCAATGGTCCTAATTTGTTTTGAATCTTTTACCAGTAATAATATACTTGTACCGGTAAAAGATTCAATAAATTTTAATTGTCAATATGAACGGTCCCGATTATACTATAGCCGGATCCATTTAGGAACTGGATCCGATCAATTTGGCTACCGATTAGTTCGATCTATTTGGTGCATCTGGGCCGTCTGGAAGGCCCAAATTTAAAGATGGTGTTTGTTTTTGTTTATTTCTTCTAAAACACCCCTTTAAATCTGGGCTGTCCAAAGTACGTTTGGATAGCTTAGATGCGCCAAATGAACCGAATTGGTCGGTAGCAAATTGACCGGATCCACTCCGAATATGCTTCATTTTCTTTTTTCAAGTTGTCCATTTGACTTCACTAGGAATTACGTACCACTGTCGTCTGTTTCCGCTAGCCCTCCACCACGCCTCAATCCCTCCCCAGGCCTCCCTGTTGTCGCAACACCTTTGGTTTGTCGATAAATTTTACTTTGTCGAAAGGTTAGCCAACTTTCTATCCGAGCTGTGCTACGTGCACAGCAGGCTTTTTCTTCCGCTTCAGGTCGCAAAAAAATGATCGGATCCGCTCATTTTGTTCAAAATATGTCGTTTAAGGGGCCTAAATTCTGAAGTGATTTTGGATGTTTTGTTAATGCCTCTAACGGTATCGAACGAAGCTCATTTTTTACAGAGACCTTAAACGACATATTTTGAACAAAATAAACGATTCCGATCATCTTTTTGCGACCCGAGGCGGGAGAAAAAGCCTGCTGTGCACGTAGCTTTTTGTTTCTAGGTGCCGTTCCGGTTTTTAAAAAAGTGGGTTTTAGAAAAAGAAGGTAAATTTCAAGGTAAAAAATAATGTATTTACGCAAATAATTTTCCTACAACTATGGATCTTGTTTGATAGGTCTCATTGAGATCTTTTAAACGGTGCAAAAAAAATCAAAAAATTATTTTTCATTTTCATTATATTTGAGTTTGAAATTTGGAAAAAATGAACTTTTTGAAAAAGAAGGGAAAGTGGAACGGGGTCAAATCTTATTCACGATGATAGATTAATCTATTACCGTTAAAAAATTATTTTTAATCCGAATCATGCAAAACACTTTTAAACGGCCGATATTGAACGGAGCCGTGAATAAGTTTACCTCTTTTTTAACTTTCAATGAACAACACGTGAATGTTCGATCATTTATGACCAAACAAGAAAAACCGATTTACCCCAAAACAAGGAAAACTTTTTCAACATGACGCACTAAGGCTCCGTTCCAGAACACTTTCTTAAAAAATAAGTACTTATTTCACATTTTCAAACTCAAAAATAATGTAAATAAAAAATAAATTTTCAATTTTTTTTGCACCGTATTAAAGATCTCAATGAGATCTATCAAACAAGATCCATATTTATAGGAAAATAATTTGCGTAAGTACATAATTTTTAAGCTTGAAATTGCCTTCTTAAAAAATAAGTACTTATTTACCTTTCCGGAACGGAGCCTAATTTGCAATTTACGGCAATCATG
This sequence comes from Rhododendron kiyosumense, assembly GCA_019656275.1. Classification (NCBI taxonomy): domain Eukaryota; kingdom Viridiplantae; phylum Streptophyta; class Magnoliopsida; order Ericales; family Ericaceae; genus Rhododendron; species Rhododendron kiyosumense. The sequence continues at coordinate 350,219 of BPLS01000658.1, forward strand.
GCAATTTCTTGGCCCAAGAAAGAGAGTGCGGAGATCCAATTAAATTGCAATTTTCACAAGAGAGTTTCAAGTGGCCGGCCGGGAAGAGCCAGAAGAGGCAGCGACTAGGGCTTGTTGGGCGCGCGGGAAGGGTTAGATTGCAATTATAAGATGCCCGCCTTCTATAAGTCTATAACACAGACAAAATTGCAGCAAGATGTAGGCTACAGTACCAGTGTGGGTGATTTTTTCATGTAAGTTCATAACCAAATCCCACCTAACAAGTCGAACAAAATGGCTACGTACCCACCCCCATAAATGCTTCCACATGCACCCAGCTAGCCCTTTTGTGGTGACATAATTACATCAATGATCAGTATGCACCATTAATTGATTGATCACCCGATTTTTTCATGGTTAAAAGCTAGTAGGTGATCACTATCTCATCTGCAAATTAAATAATGCTTTCTTATCGTTGCTCATAAAAAGTTTGAACTATTTCTTGATCCGTACATCTCGTTCGTGTGAAGGTGTTTATAGTTGGTCGATATACTTATTGTCATTTTAACTGACAGGCCGATCAGATATCGGTAAAGACTTGGTCGAATCATATTTGTCTAAATATATGTTAATTTCTCTTGTGATAAATATGTTTTGTACGAACTACAATTGATATCTAATTAGTGGCCTATTTTTTTTTGAACGGGGAACAAACACGTTAATGGCCTATAAAATGAGCAGCTTGATTTATTAAGTAGTATCGTGATGGTTCGTATATCGCTTTCACATATTAAAGAACACACGGAATCGTCACATGATATAAATTGGACAAGTGAGGAGACATGAGATTGGATTTCGACTTACAACTAATCTTTCTCGCGTAGTTGCATGGGCTCTACAAGCCAAGAACCAAAGCTATGAGTTTTCTGTTGGCAAGATAAAAAACGAATTACTCCAAGGATTATGATTTTGGCACTCTAAAAATTGACGAAAGAACTTCAAAACTGAACTGTGTTGATACACAAAACGACGTTGTTTTGGAACCGAAAAGAGTCATCATAATTAGGATCATTGATGTCGCTGCCCCATCTCTATCTTCTATTCTAAAAAGGCGCTCTCTCTCTCTCTCCAACTCTCCAATAGCTCCTCTGAATTTATTGTCCCCAACAAAATTGGATGCCAGAATTGATGAAGATCAGATCCGACCGAGGAATAGAAAAGCAAATTTGATACCCACCAAAGTTTCCAATAAATTGAGCCCAGAGGAGTTGTTAGAAGCTGGTAAAGATTCTGGTAATCAGTTCAGAGGCCCTTGCAAGGTACATGAAGATTGTTTGGTCGTAGATAGTCGGCATTGATGAGTAATGCTTTGGTCTTCAGCGAGTCTGTGTAGACACAAGGTAGGGTTTAACTAGGTTCTGTTTGGGTTTTATTAAAAGTGAAACCCTCTCTGGAATTCTGTCATATTTTATGAAGTTTTCTAATTTTTGGTCAAACAATGAATGTTAGCAATTTTTGGTTGGTGGATCTATATATATGGATTATAAAATTAAACAAGGTATGTTATCAAATAAGGTTTGAATAATGGCGGTATTACCCATTAAGAATTGTGATAGTTCAATAATGTGGTTGGGTAATTGACTAGTTGATAAGTCTTTATTACGTGGTACTCCAGAGTCCTCCATCACACATTGTTGTGGGGCTCAAGAGAAAAGTATAAGCCCCACAACAATGTGAGGTGGAGAAAGCCCTGGGGCACAATGTAGTCACCAGGGACACAGAATAATAACTCCATTTTCGGGTTGGAGCAAGAAGTTCATGTAGCATGATGCCTTTCCTTCCCAAGCACCAAATAATTTTCCATTTCTTACACAAATCGTTGAGGTACCTAGTGTCCATTGTTTCTAAGAAAGTACAATCACAAAGAAGGAAGAGAATCAAATAGACACACACAAAAAAATAATTATAATAAGTCTGAGAGTACATTACTGGTAGCCCATTTCTTTTATAGAGAGAAAAAAAGAAGTATAAAATCTTGGAAAGTGAAAGCATACAAGCATAATGATGCCACGTGGCTACATGAACATATTCTTTACACTTGGATTTCCTTAGATATATTCCTAACAGGCATTATTATAACAGATAAACAACTTTATTATTTCCTACGAAAAAGAAATGATCGGAAGTAAAACAACAATTATGATTGCAACTTGTCTTATTAGTTTATATAGTTTTCAGACCTGATTAATCGAACTATTGTCAGTCTTAGGCATGTAAAATGGCCCTCCATAACAGTCCATGTTGGACATTTTTGGGCTGGGCTTATCTTGGTCTTAGGCCCAATGTCAGAAACTGCGGTTCAGTGACTCATTCAACCAAACAAGCCCTAGGATTGTCCACCTACAATATGTAACTTTTAATAAACATCACAATCCTCCTATCCTATGTGACTCTTTATGTCAATCACATGATTCAAATTTCAACTTGAAATGTCTACATTAGCGGATTGGTTCCTTTTCTTCTTTATGGTTTGTGTTCTTAATTTTCTCCTAAAGGCAAAAAGTAGCATGCCCATTTTGTTGGTCCAACCAAGTTGTCCCTACAAATTTAACTTAGCGACATGCAGCAAATGCACCATAACTTTTGGGGCTCTTTCAGATATAATCATCATGATTGGAACAGTTTATTTTATAGAGTTTGAGAGGTTGTGAGTTTCGACTCTTATAGGTGGGAGATCACCCCTTGTGGTAATAACTGAACTGCTAACTCTATTTATGTATACCACATGACAAAACAAAAAAATTTTATCTGTTAAAAAATTACTTAACAAGATTTATAATCAAGCAATTGAGATAGATTTATCCTACCATTCGTTTTTTTTTTTTTTGAATCGTACTTACCATTTGATTTTTTTTTTTTTGAGAATGTGCGCTGATATATATTCAATTTGATATTGTGTACATTCCACTTGCATTTTTACTAAATTATTTTCTTTTGAAATATATTCGGTACGATTTAAATTTTAGATTCATTTTTTTTTAGTTTTTCATCATAATTTGTACGCCCATCGTTCATCTCAACGAGGCAAATTGAAAAAGTAAGAATGTAAATCAAAATTGAAAAAAAAAATCATAATCATATGAGACGATTCTAAAGATACTTAAAGGCTGTAAATTTTTTTTTTTTTTTTTGTGTTTTTCAAACTTTTTTCATCTTGAAGTAACTTTTCCAACTTTTGTTAATATTTTAATACTTTTTCATTCCTCTTGTTGTGACGAACAATTAATCTCATTTTTTTTCATCTCAAATCCAGTAAAAATTAAGTGAAAAACTACCGAAAAGACCAAGTAAAAAGACAGGCAAGGGGAACCCGTAATGCACCAATGCATTACGGGGTTGTAGGACGCCTTGATCTACAAATTTTGTCATCGTGATCTGAATCGTTCAATTTGTAGAGTACATTGGGTAGATTATCCATTAAGATTTACAAATGGCTCTTGACAGAGTTCAATGGAGCAAACGGATTCATGTAGCCGACTCCAAGTGATTGGAACGTAAGGCTCGGTTTGGATGGTTTGTAGTTTGTACAATATTAAAAATGTACTGTGAGAGAACTCTAAATAAATTATGTACTACTCCATATGTCAATGTCAATCAACTTCATTTTTGTCTTACAAAAAATGTTCAAATTATAATGACAAAATTTTGACTGAAGGCTTCTTTGTCCGTGAAAAGACAAATAATTACTCCAGTTCCAGTCATAACGATAAAACCTAAAGCGTCCGGCGATTGTCCCGACGAGACGAAAATTGTTGCAATGGAAAAGGCAAACCCAGAGCAGGTCGGCGATTGTCCCGATCGTCCTCCTTACGAACTTCTCCTGATTTGTCCCTCTGGTCTCTCTCCTTCACAGGTAGGGATCGGTTCCAATGCCATTGACTTCAATACTTTTCCAATGCAAGGGTCCAATACTTACCTGTTAGTGTACAGTATTTAGTACTTATAAACCGCGTCTATGTCCGCAAGGTTTCGATCTTTCGTTTGTATTATATATCTTACGAAGTGTTAATCTGTGGACAAATTAAGGTGTCTGTGATTTTCGATGAAGCGTACGATAGGATTCCCCACCCGGCAATCGACTTGGAAAACTCTGTTTCTGAGGTTAGTCGCTCTTTTTTGTTCTTATAACTTGAATTTCTCGGGTTTCGCATACAGTTAGTTCATACGATTTACAGTTATGTATTTGTGTTGTTTTCTGCGCCTTGTTCTGTAGCTTTATGGCTACTTGGGTGAGAAATGGAGAGAAAGGAGTGTGGTTTCTCTTAATGATGAGAAAAAGAAAAGAAAGGAAAGGAGCATGCTTTCTCACCATCTCATTCGCATTTGGATAGGCCTCCCACTTTCCCTTCTCACCAAATCTCACTACTTTAGGTGATAAACAAAAATGGCTCCATAAGGGGTTCTTGATTCTCGCCCTCTGTCACCCCTTTTACCATCCAAACAGGGGAGAGAAACCTCTTCCCCTCCATTGCTTTTCTCTTCTCCTGAAAATCCCCAATCCAAAGGGGATGTTAATCTCTGTGTATGAGTCTGGTTTTAGCTAATTGGCTAAAAACACTTAAATTGGATGGAAATCCTGACTTTTTAGAAGCTCCATTGGTGCTTTTTTGGCTTCTGCTTTTCAAATTATATTCTACCTTTTTAACGTGTGCAACAAGCCCCCAAGTGTAGTAACCTGGGGGCTCGTAACCCTAGGTTTGAGTGAATGTGTAGAGGTTTTATAGGTTTAAACCATGCGTTTGCTAGATTCAGATTGTGTTTGGATCAAGGTTCTTATGAAGAGAAACGGAAACATGAAGTGAAAAAGCATCTATTCTTCAATTTCCATGCCATTTTCCTTTCCGCCTAGAAATCCATGATGCAAATGCTGGTTTAGTAGACATCATAATGTGTTAGTCCGCTGTGCTTTTAGTTCTGGACGTGAAATGATACTACACTTCTTATCGCTTATGAAGATCTCCCATCTTGAAAATGCTGATTACCCCACGCCCATGGAATACTTGATTGTAATAGCTGATTGTTAGTTGGATAGGAATTACAAAGAGGTCTGATTTTCCCATTCATAATGATATCTTGTGAGGGGGCTTTTTCTTTAGCCCTAGCTCCAATGTATACTTTTCTTTTTTGGACTTTTAGTTTGGTAGGGGACCTTATCTTTTCCTTCATCAGTTCTGGCTATGACTTGCATTCTAATTGGCTTCTGTATTCAACTGATTTTCAAAAGAAATGGAATCCTATATCATGATGATGAATTTGATTTTTTTTTCCTTTTTTTGTGCAATATTGTCTCATCAGATATGGGATCTGAGGGTTCAGCAAAACTCATCATTGTTTAATGGCAAAAAGTTCAGGGTATGCCCTTGCCATTGGAAGGAAGATCATTGAGTGTGTTGTATTAAATTTCAATTGGTATGAAACTTGTGTCATGTATGCTGTTTGCTTAATTTGTCATGTTACTTATCCAATAGTCACTTTGTTAAAGTACAGTACGGTGGACACGCCTTACTCAGTGGGGCTGACTCCGATCATTTGCCCCGCGTATGCCTCCACCTTGGTTTGACAGATTATAGGTTAGCTCGCTCTCTCTCTCTCTCTCTGACACACACACACACACACGCACGCACACGCGCGCATTTAGACATGCCCATGCACTCTTTTGTGTGTGAATCACAAAATAACAGATATCTAATTATCCTTTTCCTTCGTAAAGGTTGTGGCATGGAAGCTTCATGTTATATAGTCCATTTGTATTTGGTTGCATTATAAGTAGATATAGTTTCATTAGATATCATGATAAAGAAGACAAACCTTTGGCCATCTTTTTTTCTGCTGTTCTGCCCATAGAAATGAATATTCCTCATGTTATATTTTTATAGAACCTTGACTTCGTGTAGAAATTCTCCATAGTGATATTTATGTTGCTGTACTTATATCTCAGGACTTTTGTGGGGACAAATTTAAATCCAATGTGGGAAAAGTTTCTTGTTCCATCAGAAGGTAAAGTTAAGAGATTATAATATATTTTAGAAGGGCATGTTCTCCACTTTGTGTATTGATTCTGGACTGCCTACAGATAGAATGTAATCCATATAGTTCCTTTCTTTTGTTGAACATCAATCTCCATTAGATCTACCAGCTGAAGATTTCATCCTCCGAGATACGATGTCTTCTTAGGCTTAGAGCAATGTGCCAAACTTTTTGATTCATTCATATTTAAAACATAAGCCCATACTATTGAATCAAGTATCAACTGACTGCTAGTGCTAATGATGGTCTTGATACTCTAGAGTCTTTCAATTTGATTTGAGAGATCCCAATCTAAATACCCAATGCCTTGGGTTGTTGATAGATGATTGTAGGAAGTGCCAGCACACCTCAAGTCCTCTGGGTAATGGTGCAGTTGTAGAGACATCTGACAAGAAGATTCTTGTGCTGCAAAGAAGTTATAATGTTGGGGAATTTCCTGGACACTACGTTTTTCCTGGAGGCCATCCTGAGGTATCTATGTTAAAAGATTTGCAAATACGAGATTTTAAGTCCTATAATTCGGGTCTTTGCTTGGCACAAACGTAAAATCTTGCACTACCAGCACTAGGTATAACCATGGTAAGGATGGCCACTTCATGCAGACAAAGCTGGATGTTTTGTATGTATCTGGTCTACTCGTCCAAGCATCCTCCATATACCAAGCTTTGTAATTTCCCCCCTTTCTCTGTTGGTTTCGAAACTTCCACTTGATTCCCTCTTTGCAGAATTCAGGTGACTATTCACTGTGATTCAGATGTTCACAGGCAATTAAGTCCCCATGCATGGATTCCTCTGTCTTATATTGTAATTGGTACATTTAGGAGTGCAATTTTTTTTTTATTCCTTTAGGTGGAGGTGATAAACAGTATTCCCAACTGGCTTGCTTCCTTTTTTGATTACCACACCTTGTTATTTGATCAACTATTTATTGGTTATTGCTCTAACTGATGGTTGACAGCCCGAAGCAGTTGGGATAGTATCTCATCAGTATGCAAAAGACTCGAACAATGCTGAGCTTATTAGTAATAGAGTTTCTCAAGAGATGTTTGACAGCATTATTCGCGAAGTAGTTGAAGAAATTGGAGTATCTGCTACAACCCTTGTAAGTTCGTCAATGACAGGGATGGGAAACGATCCACTAAGTTTTTTATTGCTTTTTGGGTAACTTGAAATAATATGCTGAAGTGCTGCTTCTGACTGTGTCACGAGATGATGTCACTGTCAGTTTATTATTCTCTTGAAATACTTTAGTTTGTTATATTATGGAAATTGTCCACTTGTTTGGGTTACCAAAGAGTAATATGCATTGCGTGCTAAAGAGAACATGAATTTTATAAACTTGCAGCTTGCTACTCTTTTACATCGTAGTTGTAGCAAATAGAATGGTGCTGCTGAATGATGCACCCTTTTAAGGTAACATAGTGGACAAGCAGACATAAGACTATGTGATCAAGTGACTAGTAAAGCTCATATTTCACTCGTCAGCATTGTTTTTGTTTTGGATATTCCCTTCAGAAAGAGGCTGAAGAGAAAGCAACCTGCGGAATTCAGAGTGATTGTATTTGGTATTTTCTATGTGCTTTTGTTTTACAAATAGCTTTAAAGTTCAGTTGGTAAGCAATTGATGAGGGCTGTTACGCTCTATAGCTTGGATTGCTGGGTTATCATAGCATGTGTCGGAACAACTTGAATAAGGATGTTGAGAATTGAGATGAATGAGTTGCAAATCAACGCGGGAAAAAAATGACAATGGAGACATACATTGTAGGAATAAGACACGAAGCTTACCAATTAAATAACATGACCACAAGTAGATTGGTCAAAAACCTAACCTTTGCCTTAGGTGCCCAAATTGGCCCCCGCCTGTTCGAACATACAACCTCAATTTTAATAGGTTGAGTTTTAAGCAATCAACTATGTCTCAGTTGAAGATGCACAAGGTAACGAGAAGGTTGACATGAATGTTGAAATATACATTTTAATACTGATTCTGAAGTATTGGCTCAAAATATTTTGCCACATCCACCTTCCTTCACATATTTCCTTCTAAGAAACTTGGACAGTTTTCAGTTCTTTTGCCTCAATACTGCATAATGCAATATTCATGCATATGGTTTCTAGTGGCATCTCTTTTACCCTGGGTAATCTATTCCCCTCTACAGTTGAATGAAACTCCTTTTCTGGTGGCAGTGAAATTTTTATACATGATAATCAAAGGGATGCTTGAGTGGAAGGTTGATGACTTGATTATCCATCAGATATATAATTATCCTTTTGAAAAGCATGTCCATCTGATTCTCATGCAGTGCAATCCAGACTTTATCGGTATATCTCGCAGAGATCTGAACGTGAGACCTACTGCTTTTTTCTTCATAAAATGCAATCTCCAGTCAAAGGAAATTCAACAATTTTATTCTCGTGCACAAGATGGCTATGAGTCAACACAGCTGTATACTGTTTCCATGGTTAGTTCATAATTCATCTTTTCCTTGAGATGGCCTTGTATTTAATTGTCACTTATCGTGATCGACAAATGTATTGTTTATACTTTATAGTTTATATGATTAACTGTCGAGAGCATGGTGGTCTGCCACTAGTATTAAGCATGGTGATCTGCAGACTACATGTAATACTAGTTGGCATGTCACTTCTTGGGGAGATGGTGGGGTGTGGAATGACATTAGTGGAATGACTACTTGGGGAGATGGTGAAGTGCTATGGTGATGACTGGTGATAATGGTATTGAGGTGGCTGTAAGGAATTTATTGTGGTTCAGGTAGTATAGTTTTCTTCTGTTCCATTTTCTTGGCACCCTTTTCAGCAGTGGATCACCTATGTTAGGCTTAATTAATATTGCTGTGGTTTTGTGTTACATTGAAATTACGGTCGGTCTTATTATTTTCCACTAGGAACTTGGAGACAAATTTTGGTGTTCAGGTTTACTGGGTTGGAAGGGAACATTTAGAGCAAGCTTTATTTTTTCTTTCCCTGATAATTGCTATTTTAACTTGGGTTTCATTTTTTTCTTCTGTTCTTTGTCAGAAAGACTTGGAAATTATGGCACCTAAAATGCCTGGCTGCCACCAAGGGGGATTTGCACTTTATAAGTTGATGACCGAAGCGGCAAAACATACATAATAGTAGCAGCTACAAAACTATAAATAAGAGATACGTAATGGAAGTCCGTGATTCGTACCCGATCAAGGTTGTCAGCCCTTTGCAATTGAGCAGTTCTGGGAGCCATTTTTATGGCTTGGACTATCTCCCGCGGGATCTTTTATCTTCCTTCCTGTTCATGTTGAACATAATTGATATGGCATACTGCCTATACAATTAACTCAAAACTGTGTTAATACACATAACTCATGTTGTTGAATTGCTATTACTTACATTAGATCCATAATATATTCTCACACTTGATTGACCGTTAAACGTGCCTTTGCTACAGTGTGTGTGTGTGGCACCTTTGTTTTGTGTTATGGAAGTCTAGTGCAAGTCCAAGTAGCTATGCTGTAAGTACCTCTAATGATCAAGCTTTTAAAGTTCCTTCTTTTATTTCTTCTAGATTTGCTCTTAACTGAAAAGCTTGCAAGTAGCATGGAAAGCAGAAAACATTCCCACAATGTTGATTCCCTGCCACATACTGAAAAATCAAGTGGATGTTGCTTTATAGGTTGAGTTAGGTCTATACATCTGTTTGGTAGCTGATTAAAAAAAAATTACCTGAGCTTGATGCTGATTAATATGCTGTTCTTGGAACGTCTTGTTCGAATTAAAGGTTCGACTGAAAAGCTATATCTGATTACCTTTTGTGGTTAGTGTCGAAAAGGTGGGAAGGTTAGTCTTATTGGGGCAAGTGCTCTTCCTTTGGAGCCAAACTAAGCCTAGGAGTGTGATATCTGCCTTCAGACGCAGGGAACATGGTCATTTTCTTTTTTATACTGCAGACCATCTTTCTGTAACGGTAAAGCCAATGAAGATATTTTCTTCTTTTGATTCATAGTCAGAAACAGGAGCAAGTGATAGTGAAGTGGGATAAAATTAAAGAACTTTTGATAGTATTGCTTAGGTATAGTCCAACTGAAAATTTGACCTTGTGTGCTGCATTATGCATTGAAACTGGTAAAGAACTGTTGATTAGATAATTACCAATTGAGAGGTAAATTTGGAACTGGATTGTTTTTTTCTTTCTTTTTTATGGCATAGGAGTTGTGGACTTCTTTCAAGGGTTCCTCTTGACTCCCGGAATTCAGTTTCAGAGCACTGCATTTCTTGGTAGAGAATTCTTCTTCAATACATCTCTCCCCCTTTCCATTGTAAAGCATGTTTGGTTGTTTATAGTGGTCCTCTTGTTTTTGCTATTGTGTGGAAAGAAGAGAGAGATATATATGTGCAATTATTCATGCAGGGAGTCCGGAGTCTAGTCCAGCTCAAAATTCTTCGTTTCACCAGTCGTTGGAGTCGTCGGATGCTGAGAAAGAATAAGACTGCACATGGTTACTGACCGATGTTGCTGGGGTTGTGGAAAATCCTGCTATTCAAGATTCCCATCTCGGATTGTTTTTAGCTTCATATGGTTCGGGGGTATCCTTTCAAAGTAGGACCTGCTATGTTTGTTTGCTAGTCTAGGCACTGATTTAATTGGAAGGGTGGACTAGGGACTACGAGAACGTATGGCCCAATATGTTTTCCTGATTAACTAGTCCAGAGTGTTTTATGTGAGGTATGAAGATGAGACTGGACTAAGGTGAGAACTTTTATTTTATTTTGTCTTAAGTGGAGTGTTAGTATGTAGTATGTTAGTCAATGGGGAGGTTAGTGACTATAGCCTTGAATCTCAAATCTGCTCTTCGTGGGACTCAAACTTAGATCACCACTAGGAAGAGAAATGAGACAACCAACTTGACAAGCTTGGTTTCTCAACTAAGATGAGATTATTTGTCTCGCCCCATTCCACTTAGTAGGGACGGATTCAAAAATCTAGTCTAGTGGGGTAACAAATTTTTTTTTTCATAGTTAACCACAGTAAGATCATGCTAAACGAAGACATTCATTATTGACTATAAAATTTATAATGCAATTTTTTTTAATAAAAAAAATATGCAAACAATCTTAGACAAAAATTTTAAAGTATGTTTTATATTGACAAGTTTTTAGAATGATTGAGATGGTTTTATTGATAACTTTTTTAAGTATATTTCTCCATTTCGGATAAAAATAAAGAGCATTACGAGCTAAAATCTTTAAACAAATGAACATTTTATAAACCCATAATAATAAATGAACCAGTCAACACAAGTTACAAAAGTTGAACCACAGAACTAATTCTACATTTCTATGTATGCCAAATATGTAATCTCTTAATTTATTTATTTTTCTTGGTTTTAGGCGGGGCGCATGCCCCCGCTTGAATCCGTCTCTACTGGTTAGTACTTATTTTTCGTTTTACGAGACATTATTTTCTCATAATATATCGTTTTTAATTCAAAAAATAAGTACTTGGTCTCTCTCATGCATTTTTTGTTTTTTATATGGTTTCTCTGCATGTATTTTGCGTATGTTTGGTCCTCTTCCACTATCACGACCATGGGTTGCGATTAAGATTACTTTGGGACCCGCCGCACAGGACTTCTCTCCATCTTCATATTTTGGCCCACCCACCATCGTTTTTCAACAGTTATTAATGCCTTTCGTTTTCCTTTTTTGGAAAAAATTTCCAAATCAAAAAATACCCGTTCTCTCTACTTTCAATTATTTACTTTTCACTCAATTCTCATTTATCTCTCTATCTCTCTCCATTCATTAGCTCTATTTTCAATCATTAAACTCATAATTTTTTTTTTCAAAAACTCATCCAAACACAGTATAAAAGATCCTCCAATACCGTTTGGGGAAAATCTTTATTTATAGAGATTCCGTAAATAAAGTTTATGGATGTCACCCTCGGCCATCCAAAATTGTTTTGGACGATTCAGATTAAAAACAAACTATTAACGATAAGAGATATTAATACCGATCAAAGATTAAAAATATAGGAGTATCTCAAACCGTTAATTTTTGAAATGGACGGATGAGATTACAGTGAATAAGTTTCTCTCTCCTGTTAGATACGGAGTATCTATCCCTTTGTTTGGGCTTCTGCTTCCATCAGCAGGAACTGACCAGATACGTTCCAAAATGGTTTCCACAGTTGCTCAGCACCACAGAGTCCGCACAATAATTATGAAAAGCGAAAACCATCTCCTTGGGTGAGTCAACGGACAGCTGGTCAATGCAAAATTGTTTTGTTAAAAAGCAATTAAAATTGTAATAAAATAATGTGTCCAAAGTGGACCCAGAAATAATACTGTGTACGACGTTAGATGAATGAGAGTGACAGCAACACTTATCTACGACGCAAATTGCACACTGACTTATAATTGACACAAGGAAATTAATTTTCGCAATCAATTTTTTATTGATGGCGTTTCAATTTTAACGTGAAATTGCTAGTAACTTCATGAACAAAATAGAGCACTATCAGTAAAAAGTGGAGCGCGAATATCATTTTTCTTGACATAACTATCCAATCCATGTTGAATTACATTGCGACATTCTTGCGCAATGTATCTACGTAGTGTAAAATTCACTAAATCCTCCGTCACTCGAACGTTGCCTTGATTTCAGCTGGTAATTTTCCACTTACAGCCCAAGCCTAAACAGCTAAACTCATATCCTGTAAGTTGCAGAGAGATCAAACATTTTCCAGTTGATATCGGTAAAAGTTTTGTTTTTGCGTTAGGTTATCAAATTTTAACTTTTCTTTCACAGTCGACTGTCTTTTTTATTTTTCATCAAACTAAAGAAAAACCACACAGTCGACTTTTTCATTTTTGTTTTGACTCCATAAATCCAAAATCTAAAGTTGATTATTGATCGAGACAGAAAAATCCACATACAGGCACAAGATTTTAATTCAGAATTAACAAACTATTTGTTATTTCACGTGGGCCATAAATGGAAAATTACCAGCTGAAATCGGAGTTGGGGGAGCTACTGTCTGCTGTCTCGGCCAAGGGGACCATGCTCCAGTTTCGCTCCAATAATCAGAAACGTTCACTTTGTAGAGCTCGTCGAGTTGAACAAATATGTAAAAAATCAGCTCAATCAGATATCATTAAGTGCCTGATCGAAACTTTTTTGTCTTAAAAAGAATGGATCCAAAACACTAAATCAAATCTACTAGGACCCATTATTGGCAAGTTATATGCGTTTCGATCAGGCACTTAATGATATCTGATCAAACTGTTTTTTTGCATACTTCTTTGACTCGCCGAGCTCTACGAGATGAACGTTTTCGATCATCGAAACAAAACCAGAGGGGAACCCCCTCGGCCGGAATAGCACGCTAGCTGTTGTCCCTTCAAGGAACATCAGCTCCCCCTAGAAGGGGAGGGCAACACACCTTTGTTGGTTTTTGCCGTTTCAATGTGGTTGGGATCTCATGGAAATCTATGTTTATTTTGTTACGCACAAAAATAAAACTAAAAACCTGCTTATAAGTATTCCTGTATTTGTCAGGTATTTTCCCAATTAAAGAGGTGGTGTTTCACCTTAAAAAAAAGTACATTTTTTTCAAACGAATGTAATTTCAAACTCAAATATAATAAAAATGAAAAATATTTTTTCAATTTTTTTTGCACCGTTTAAAAGATCTTAATGAGATCTATCAAATAAGATCCATATTGGTAAGAAAATTATTTGCGTAAACACATAATTTTTGAGCTTAAAATTACATTCTTTTTTAAAAAATTTCCTTTCGGAGAAACCGGAACACTCCCTAAGAAACCTTAAGGAACAAAAAGAAACTTCAAGTTCGATTCCCCTTGTGATCTTGGCCAGTTATTTAGGGATCCGGGGGCTCTGCTGCCCGGGGGGCGCAGGAGCCCCTACCCAGCCCCAACCCAGCCCCTAAACGCCACCGTTTTCTTTAAAAAAAAAATCCTAGCCACCAACTTGCAATCCTATGGAGCAGAAATGTAATTATGAGAGCCTTAGAGACAAAATTTGATTACGTCTCTTTAGAATAATATGATCAGAATAATAAGATTTTCACACCCCTATAAACGGATTAAAAATTAGAGCACTTAATTTTTTAACTATATTTTTTAATATATAAACGGTCTCAAAAAATTAAGTTAAGTGTGAAATTTTTCACTCCATTTGAATCGGTGCAAAGATCTTGTTAATATGATCAGAATAACAAGATTTTTGCACCGATTCAAATGGAGTGAAAAATTTCACACTTAATTTTTTGAGACCGTTTATATATTAAAAATATATAGTTAAAAAATTAAGTGTTCTAATTTTTAATCCGTTTGTACGAGTGTGAAGATCTTATTATTCTGATCATATTATTCTAAAGAGACGTAATCAAATTTTGTCTCTAAGGCTCTCATAATTACATTTTCTGCTCCATAGGATTGCAAGTTGGTGGTTATGATTTTTTTTTTTAAAGAAAATGGTGGCGTTTAGGGGCTGGGTAAGGGCTCCTGCGCCCCCGGGCAGCAGAGCCCCCGGATCCGTTATTTAGGAGTTTGCTCTCATTCATTCAAGGTCTCAGATTTGAATTCCCGTGACAGCAACTCTTGGAGTCACATCAGCCCCATGTGTAGGTGTTTGAAAAAGTTGTGGGAGGGTCTGAGGTGCATGCATATTGGTTTGAAACACCCCGCATTACAAAGATCAAATGGATGTCGTTGTCGTTTCGAGGTTATTGAGTGTTGTGGAACGTGGAGTGGTCCTTGTGTAGGGAAGTTTTTGGGAGTCATGCGGATACCACACACACTTGGTATCCTGTCGGTGATTCCAGTCGTTCAAACGTGTTTTGGACAGTTCAAATTTATTCTCTCTCTCTCTCTCTCCCCACTCGAACACTCTCTCTTCTTTTTCCCTCTCTAAAATTCAGACCGTCCAAAACATGTTTGAACACCTGAATCGCCCGGTTCAAAAAAAAAAAAAAAAAAAAAAACACCTGAATCGCCAACAGGTACCGCCACGTGGTACTCGCTTGGCACCCAAAAATCCCTCCCTCGTGTCCGTCCAGAAAGCCCACTCGCGCCGGGCCCCCAACGTTTAGCGGACGGTAACCTGGGCCTGGCCCACCACCCATTGACTCTTGCTCACCTGCCCCCACCTTATTCACAAATTATTGCTCCTTTCTAGATCTTTAGTAGTGCTAACCAAGTCACTAAAAATCTAGTTAAAAGTAGTTTTTTTTGGTAAAATTTATAAAAAAAATAAATTATTTAAGACGTTGCAAAAAAAAAAAACTTAAACCTCACAAACCAAAGTGGAAACAAGGAATATTGAGGGCAAATTTCAATCTATCTGGTTTTTTTTAATCAAATCAATCTATCTAGTTGGGCATTGAAATATATATGAAGCACAGTTATTCATATACCCAATCATTTTAGGATTGAAAAATTAAAAGTGTCTCATTTTGCACATGGAGAGAGAGAGAGAGAGAGAGAGGAGTTTATGGATATGGGAATGATCTCCCGAGCTGGCTTTGGACTAAAGCTCCTAAAGCCACCGCTTTAGGCCTCAATTATATAGGCTCACATAGAAGTGAGACCTATATATATAGAAATTAAGTTAACCTACTTAAAAAATTTAAGGGCTCAATTCAAAGCAAAGCCTGAGTGGAAATATCCAAACATGAAATTATGCGGTGTTTCATTGTGCAAGTCTGAAATATTTTTTGAAAATAAATGTGTTGTCCAATATTAATGTGAGGGATTTATGTTTCGAAAAGAAAGCCTTCAAAAAAGTTTCACCAAATGTGCTCACTCACTCGAAGGTATAGGATAGTTGTTTTTCTATAGAAAAGACTGGTGGAAAAAACTTGATTATATATGTCAGTTTAATCAGTACATGTAACTAAAAATGCGAGAAAATTAATGTTTAAATGATAGTTTTGGAGATATTGTAATGGTTATTGATTTTGGGTTTTATGCTCTGAAATGTTTGTAATGACTTAGGTATGAAGGTTTCTTTTTTTCACAACTATTTTTATTTAACTATTTAAAGTATATTGAGATTTTAGGGCTCAATTCTGAAATTTCACTTTAGGCATCAAAAATCATAGAGCTGGGCTTGATGATCTCACATGTGCTCAAGTTGGTAACACGGAATCATTTGACCTCCAACAAAATTGGAGATTTATAGTAGTGACTTAGCCATAGTAAATGGCTGTAATCACCAATTAACCAGGTACAAACCACCTGAAATTACGGTGATCTTGCGATAATAAAGTCTTGTTTTTCTCAGGTCTCAATTGAAAAAGGTTAATTTGTTGAGAGTAGTGTTCTGTTTTTTATTCCGGTTTGTTTTGGAGTTGACAGATCATTACTGAAAAGAAAATTGTTTTTCCGGAAAAAATATCTTCAAAAATATGAATTATTAATTATCGAGATGATCGGTCGATCAACCCACCCGAGGCTACAGATATGCTGAGTCCTTTGTTTTTTTCCTTTGTATTTCATGTCTTTTTTCTTTTTTCTTTTTTTGGCCAAAGTTTAGGATAGTTCCGTTAATAGAAAAAGAAAACAATAAATCAGGAAGGGGATACAAGCCAAGTATGCACCCCACTGTATTCTGAGATATACTATGCGCCATAGAATTGCCACCACTCCGAAAACTCACTGTCATCACATCAAAACACTCCACACAGCCACTAAAGGGGTGAGAAAAAGAAAAGTCTGCATAGAAGTAGGACAAATCAAAGAACAATGACCTCCCAACGGAGGCTCAACAAAACAAGAAGAACAATCCTTCAAATCTGAGGTGGAAAGATACAATCTGAAAAAGAAAAATGAAACAATCAGTCAATAACTAGTAACAAGTCACCCGAGTAGCCCACTGAGTCATTTATTGAGTCATACAGAGTGGCACTGAGTTAAAGATGAGTTGCACCATCACAAACCATCTCGAGGTCAAGGCTCCATCTCTGTCAAAACTCCAGCGACTTCGACCGCAAAACCCACATTTGGCAACCACAAGCAAACAATGGCGAAAACCAGTGATAAACCGCCGGACAACGCGGTGGAATTGTTGGAGAAGTAGTGGCACAGAGAGACAGCAGGTGTTGGTGTTATGTGGAAGAGGAGGATGGGGGTTGAGGGAGGAAAAAAAAAGAAAGAAAATTCCCAAATCTAGTATCGAGAAAGGGAGATCACCAGCAAGGGAGAGGATCCCCTCCCCTCCTGCGCCACATAAGGGTTTAAAACCCTATGAGGGAGGAGGGGGTGGGGGTAGCGGCTGGGTTTGGTGAAGAGAGAGAGAGAGAGAGAGAGAGAGAGAGTTTATACAAGTAGTTCATGTCCGGGGTTAGATGACTAACAATTGAATATTACATTTGAGATTAAATTTTTTACACCGTCGGTGTAAACATTTATTTCTTTCAAATCAATTATATTGCATCACATTGTCATGTTTTATTAATTGGGACCACTATTTTGTAACGTGGCGCAATATAATTGATTTGGAAAAAATAAATGTTTACATCGACAATGTAAAAAATTTATTCCCATTTTATTTCCTTCAAGAAATTCCAACAAACTTGGCCCACTAGAGAATTTCAAGAAATTCCAACAAACCTAGAGAATTTGAATGGAGGAGGATAGATATTGCACGCAAATGTCAAGAGGCTCTGAGATTGTCAATTTGTATGCCCACGATACTTTAGTAGGTATTTTTTTGTCTTTTTGGCTGCAAGTCAAATTATGAGTAAGCAATAGATACCTCATTAGGAAGATGAAATAAATAAATAAAAATAATTCATGAGTCATCATCAGTAGTACTAGGAGAGAAGGATGGAGCAATAAAAATAAAATAAAATAAAGCAATGATTTTCTAATTGTTTTCACACACATATTCCGAGTGATGAGTCAATACTCAATAGAGGTCAGCCTCTTTAGTGATCATCTTCGGTCCCTTTGACGATCCTCTCCTGCACATTTTGTCGGCCTTTTTTTAGCCCATATGATTTTCAGGCGTTTCGTTTCTTGAAATTGTCAAGGACATCATTCACGCCGAAATTCACGTAGATTTGATATTGTTTGCTGTGTTTTTGGGACATGTCTTTAATGGAAAAAATTACTTACGTTGAAGTATTTCAATATATTATTCACGATAAATGTGCTTCAAAGTCATTACTAAAGATGAGAACTGAAAACCATTTTCATCTTTGAATAGTGAATTAAGTGATAATGTCCAAAATTTTAGTGCATAAAAGATTTATATCATATTTGATGTATAATTCTTTTAATAAGATGGAATTTGCATGGCACCCAACGAAATATCCGTTATAACCTTCAATTCTTTGGGAATTGATCTTGTTTCTTCAATAACTTGATATACAGAAAATATAAAACTTATGTGAATTATAACTATTAGTCTAGAAATACAAAAAGGTGGATATGAATTTGGGGTCAGGTCATGAGAGAGAAATCTCTTGTTGATCTCCTAGTCCCGGTGTAGGTGCCTTTGACTGAACCAAAGAGAAATAGTTGAGGTATGCATAAGCTAGTCTAAACATCTTCGTCCGTCAAACCAAAAAAAAGACACTCCGTATGAATTTGTACCTTATAAAACACAACAAAAGTTATTTCACACACAAATGGGGCACCGGCCCCTTGGTAGTTCCGTTACTGCTCTTAGCCCTCAAGTAAGACGAATACGATTATAATAATTTTTACTTCCAAACAATCTGCTAACTTCGCTATTATTCTCTTTCCAGTTTCCATTTTCTATCTCAAATTCATCATAATTTTCTCCTAATGTCGTTTCCCCTTCAAAAACACGTACAAAACGAGGCCGGCCGGAGAGTTGTGTTTACTTCGATTGTGAAAGTTGGCTGGCCCATCATCCACCCCAAGATTATGAAATAAACGGCCTGTGCATTTTTTCAAATACCAAACATCCCTTTGTCGTGCATGGACCCCAACTCCACGCACCCCTGAGCGCGTGGTATACACCACATCCTACCCATTCACCACCCATGGATATGGCCGTAGGGATGAAAAGGAAGAAAATGGACCGTTCCCCACCCCACCCCATTTTTTATTGGATTGGAGTCGGAACAGGGGAAAATAAAGAGGTTTTAGGGTTGGTGAATAATTGTGTCCCTATTCACCGTAGTAATTTGGCTAATTTTGTTCTTTTTAGAGTGTTTTGATAAAAAATTAAGATATTGGTGACTGATAGTTTAAGAAAAAAAACAAAGACATAACTAGTGATTTATTAATTATTGGGTATATTGCTCTTATATCAAAACAATGAAATCTATTTAGATATGCTCATATAAGCATACAAAAATATAAATAACTACAATCGGAGTCGGATTAGGAAAGCAAAAATCATCACTGCCCCATTTATTTATCAGGGTGGGGGATACCTGCTCGGATTGGACAGGGAGGTCAGAGGTGGGGATGAGTCGAAAGTAATTGCCATCCATAGATTATAGAAGGGCATCAAACCACTATCAGGGCTGGCCCTAGGATAGGGTCCAAGGCGCCGTGGTTTTGGCCCCCCAAATTGTGTAAAATTAGAGCTCCAAATTATTTTAAATATTCAGTATAAAAGTCCGAACATTTTTTGTTGCATAGCATCGTAAGCACCTAAAAACCAAACATCTCGTTTTCATCGGCGGAACTTCTTACTCCTACAAAACAAAGGGGAAAAAAAAGTGCACCGACAAGGAGAAGTTTTTGGGTGCCGGGCAGATACCACACACATGGTACCCGGCTATCCATCAATAATCTCAGTCGTCCAAATGTGTTTTGAACGGTTCACATTTTAAAGAGAGAAAAAGAGGAAGGAGGGTGGTGGGGTGAGGAGAGAAAGAGGGAGTAAATTTGAGCCGTCTAAAACACGTCTATATGGTTGGAATCGCCTACGGATATTGCTACGTGATATCTGCTAGGCACCGAAAAATTTCTCACTGACAAGTGTCTCCGGGCGGAAGAATCCAAAGTCTATGCTTGAAAAATGATCACATGTGAAAGGGGTGTGATTGGAAGTGTGATTGGCGGGCGTGCATGTAGCATTGCTCGATATATCAGGGCCAGCCCTGATCTTTGCCGTGTCAACGAGCGTGTTTCTGGTATTACCGTTCGTTCATTGCCTAGCTCCTCTTCCTCTTCCTCTAGCTTTAGCTTGTGCTTTAATTTCTTATTGCATTGTCCCCCCCCGGATGAATATTATTGATCCTTAATTAATCTGCAGCTTATTAGACATCATCGTCGTCATCAACTTTACAAACGACCCCACCTTTATCGGTTTACAAGTTCTGAATTCCTCGACATTTAATTTTGAGACTGAGATTCGTACATATGTGAAAAGGCTTTGTTGCACACATGTGCCGTTCATCTTATTTTTTCCCTCTCTCTCCTCTTCACCTTTCTTTGCCTCCAATATAAAGAAACACCCCAAAACTTGGATTGCTCAAATCTCTCAACCTCATTTACAGGGTGTTTCGATCATTAAAGTCATACCTACTTCTTCTTCTCTCTCTCTCTCTCTCTCTCTCTCTCTCTCTCTCTCTCTCTCCATTTATAGTATTTATGTATGAATAACATAGATAGATTATAAAGATATGTAGACACACACACGTAGGATAGGAGGCATTTGTTTGGTTGATGGAGGAGAGGAAAAGGTGGAGTTTCCTTCATACCCAGGTAAGCATGGAGCCTCTTTCTTTATAGGAGTATTAGTTTCCCTTCTCTTGTTTCGATTCTTTTTTTCTCTTTATTGTTTTGTATCCTTAATGGAGTACAACAAAGGGGTCATATTTTGCATTAAAAACAATAACAGAAGGGAAGAATTCAAAAGGTGAAAGGCAAAATGGAGTTGATGGTTTGAAAGGTAGATATAATTTGCACAAGATTGGAATCAACCTCATTGTGTGATAGGTTATTGTTTGGAATTGGAATTAATTTGGGGATTTGATCGTTTTCAGAAGGTGGGTTTGGGAAATTTTTTTTTTTTTTTGGATTATGCAAAACTTGTAAATTTATGATTGTTGTTCGTGAACAGGTCATTGATATGGGGGATTTTCCGGATGATGCCAACCCAAAGCTGAAAGGATGTAATCAAATTCCAATGTATTTGTTTCTTCATTCCTCCTGCCCATGAGTAATCTTCGATGAGCTCTGTTCTGATCGTACGAAATAGATATTGCTCCTCTGGAAATCCGATTGAAAATGCTATTTTTCTTCTGGGTTTTTGAAGGGAAGAAAAAAAGACTTCATATTATCCATCAGTTGTAGCAGTGGAGGACAAATTATTATTCTTATTTTTCCTTTTCGGGTTTTCGGCTGTGAAACAATACTATGGAGGCAACAACGGCAAGCACGCCCCGTAAGAAGATGACGAAACAATTGACCGGGAAACGAGACGACACCCCCTTGCACTCGGCTGCTAGAGCCGGGCAACTTGGCGTCATAACAGAGATCCTAAATGGCGCCGGGGGAGAGGAAGATTTGGCAGAGTTGTTGTTGAAGCAGAACCAAGCCGGGGAAACAGCCCTCTTTGTTGCCGCCGAATATGGGTATGTGGATGTGGTTAGGGAGATGATCAAGTACTATGATCTTGGCACAGCTAGTATCAAGGCTAGGAACGGTTTCGATGCCCTGCACATTGCTGCCAAACAAGGAGATTTGGGTACGTATACTAAATTAACCTTCAGATAAACATTGCCTGGAAGACTACCATTTTCCTTTGTTGTTTCTTTTTGCGATATTTAGTTTTACTTTGGCATGCTGGCAGCGGTGGTGAAGGTGCTAACGGAGGCCCATCCGGAGCTCTCTATGACCGTTGACATGTCGAACACAACGGCTCTGCACACGGCCGCCACTCAAGGACACATAGAGGTGGTGAATTTCTTCTTGGAGTCGGAGAGCAGCCTCGCCACCATCGCTAGGAGTAACGGGAAAACAGCAGTGCATTCTGCAGCGAGAAACGGGCATGTGGAAGTGGTGAAGGCGCTTCTGAGTAAGCAGCCCGAAATCGCTACGAGGAATGACAAGAAGGGGCAGACCGCTCTTCACATGGCGGTCAAGGGGCAGAACCTTGAAGTGGTGGAGGAGCTGATCAAGGGGAATCCCTCATCTATAAACATCACCGATACCAAGGGAAACACCGCGTTGCATATAGCAACAAGGAAAGGCAGGGCTCAGGTAAATTTGCCTTTTCTTCAGTATTGAAGATTGCTTTGCCCTATTTTTCAAGTAGTTGTTGTAGTTGATTTCTCAAAAGAGCCGTGGTCTGCTATTTTGGTTCGAGTTTCCCAGTCGTAGGCCTTTCATGTTAAGACGGAAAAAATAACTGTTGTACATAATAAGGACACAAACAAGAGCTCAATTTTACAGTTCTCAATGGACCCAGTAATGTTTTCAACTAGTCATCCTCCTAAACAGGGGCTCAACATCCTTGTGATCTTGTCTATGGACTTTTCTTGCGAATTCTCAAATCCCAGGAGTTAACACTCTTCATGCGTTAAAAGGAAAGAAATACTCATTGGAAATGAAACTTCTTGTGCTGCTGCTGTTCACATTTTTCAGCATTTTTAGTGGTCCATCACTCCATTGTCTTGGTTATGCCCGAAGAATACATTAGTATTACAAATGCCGCAGAGATTTTTTAGTTGAATCATATACCCGGTGAAAATCATACACGTACCGGCCAAGTGACAAGGGGAAACTAACACAAATCTCATTACTTTTGTGCAGATTGTCAGGCTATTACTAGCCCACAAAGAAACCGACACGAAAGCCGTTAACCGGTGCAGCGAAACTGCCATCGACACGGCCGAGAAAACAGGGCAGGCCGATGTCGCAGCCATCCTGAGGGAACACGGCGTCCCAAGCGCCAGATCCCTCAACCAGAATGCACCAAATCCAGCCCGCGAACTAAAACAAACAGTGAGCGACATCAAACACGAAGTCCACAACCAGCTTGAGCACACTCGCCAGACCAGGAAACGCGTCCAGGGTATCGCCAAGCGCCTCAACAAGATGCACGCCGAAGGCCTCAACAACGCCATCAACTCCACCACTGTCGTTGCGGTTTTAATAGCCACCGTCGCTTTCGCAGCTATTTTCACTGTCCCGGGCCAATACGTTGACGACCCAAACGACATTCCCCCTGGGCTTTCTCTAGGGGAAGCGAACATCGCCCCCAAGGCCTCTTTTATAATCTTCTTTGTTTTCGACTCAATTGCCCTCTTCATCTCTCTCGCTGTTGTGGTCGTGCAAACTTCTGTTGTGGTCATAGAGAGCAAGGCGAAGAAGCAGATGATGGCTATCATAAACAAGCTCATGTGGCTAGCCTGTGCCCTTATTTCAGTGGCATTCTTGGCGTTGTCGTTTGTTGTGGTCGGTGACGACGAGAAGTGGCTGGCGATTGGAGTCACGATCATAGGGTCCACGATCATGGCGACTACGCTGGGGACAATGTGTTACTGGGTGGTTGTGCATCGGATTGAGGCCTCGAATTTGAGGAGTGTAAGGAAGAATTCACAGAATAGCAGGTCGAGGTCTTGGTCGATGTCGATGATGTCGGATTCAGAGGTATTGAACGCCGAGTACAAGAAAATGTACGCAATTTGAAAGATTCGCACGCCTAACTTATTTTTAGCGTAAGGCATACCGGTCGTTTTTCGGTCGACCTACGTATGATCCTTCATGTGTATAGTACTCCTAAGAGGAAGACCATCGCGTTCATTACCCCAAATACACACAGATTACGTTCTTGCGTACTGAGTTACTTACTGATAGCAGTGAGAACCGGATTTCGGAAAGCAATGCAGAAGTCTAACAAGAGAAGCGTAGAATTCGCGTTCATATCCAAATCAGATAGTACACATGCACTTGCAGACATATGTGTATGATTGCCAAAACTTCCTTTTGAAATGAAAGTGGACTCTATACAGTAATGATGACGATTGAATTTTCTACAACCAGGGTAACATCAAGTCAAAATTTCAAAAAGAAGCTTCGGAATTTTGCAACAACTCCGGTGGTCCACATGAGGCCTTTTACCTAAGCCCTTTTACCTTATTCAGCATAGCCACCACAGGCACAGGTCACCTTTTTTTTTTTCCACAACTTTCTTAATTATTGGTTAAACATCACTATTATAGTGATGTTTCGGCATTGCGAATTGTACAAGAATTTAGGACCCGATTGAATGTTGTATATGGAGGGGTATTAGGTAATAGGTAATCTCCAGATGAGGAAATTAATCCCTCGTAGGCATCGTTTGGCGGCCAATTCTTCCCCGGATGAACTCATCCCCCTTCGTTTTTCATCCCCCGAAGTCGTATTTGGGGCCATAGAATATGGATTGCTCTCGACCAAGGCATACCTCATCCCCCCTTATCCCCTGTTTTTTTTTTTACCATTTCACCCCTCCATCCACCCTCTTCCAACCCCAAAATTTCAGGAAATTCAAAACCCCTCTTTTAATATACGTAGGTATTTTAACATATCTTTCTTCGTTTTACTTCCTAATATATTTGATCAATTTATTGTTTGAGAGAGACTATAAGTATCTCCAATTCATTCATCAAATACTATTAGAGTAGTGGCTTGGAGATGCTAACAATTTATTGAACGAGTGAAGGATTAAAAAAAGCTAAAAAAGAAAGAAAAAATGACATTGATCCAATGCTTCCACATGGAAGTAAGGGATTGAGGCCTGCCAAGAGATGTTGCATTCAGCGTCAATCCTTTTGGTTGAAATAACCTTGTTATCTCATTTCTCAATGGTTCAGGAAGAAATAAGGGCCCGAGGGGCGTTTTGGTGGATAAAAAAAAGCCTAATAAGGGATGTGCCCGCGCAAACATGTGCCCAGCTATAACAAACGAGTCAAATCAACTTGAGTGGTGAGTTGGCTTGTGACTCGTGAGTTGATCTAGTTTCTTTTGTTTGTATAAGTAGCATAGCGAATTCTAGTCAAGTTGATTACAATTAATAGAGTTCAAATGGCTTGGTTTTACAGTATCAACTTTTTTGTTTGGTAACTAGTAGTATCAACTTTAGTTGAATTACAATAATTTAACGAGATCTAAATGTGCCCAATCTTAAATTTAAATTATATACATAACCAGCCAATTAGGCGATCTCAAATATGCCTTTTATCGAATAAAAAAGAGCCAAACTTAAGCAATCAGGTCCGAAGTTGCATAATGCTCATGTCATGATCAT
Organism: Rhododendron kiyosumense; assembly: GCA_019656275.1. Classification (NCBI taxonomy): domain Eukaryota; kingdom Viridiplantae; phylum Streptophyta; class Magnoliopsida; order Ericales; family Ericaceae; genus Rhododendron; species Rhododendron kiyosumense. Next base: position 375,536 of record BPLS01000658.1, read on the forward strand.
AAGCGAAAGCAAGAACAGGAACGTAGGAGTAACTTTTAAATACATAAGATTACTAAAAGTCACAAGAGCAATAATTGAAAAAGGGAGGGGAGAATTTCGAAGAAAGAATATATTTGTCCACATTCTATCAATTATTTATCACGCAACCCATTCTAAGATTTGAGAGGGTGTTTTGATAATTTTGTACTAAAAAATTTACCTCCTCAAATCTGAGCTATTCAAAAATGTTTTGGACTGCTTGGATGGAGTGCCGGGCAACATGTGACAATACCCTCTCGGCACCCAAAAATTTATCAATAAATGGACAAGTGATTGGCCCAAGCATTTTTTTGGCCCAGGAATACACCATTTGCGAGAGCTTTGCGTCCACACGGCCCAAGCCCAAGCCCAAAATGGAGAACAAAAAATCCGGGTATCAAAAAAAGTTTTACCGATCCGATGAATGATGAATCCCCACAGATAACGCTTCCAGACTTCCGCAAAAACCTCCTCTTGGTGCTCGCCGGTAATCGACGATCACCGTCGCCGAAAGCTTCCGACTGATAACCCTCACGTCTCCGATCAAAAGATTAAAAAAAAAAATGGATGAAGAATTGTTGGAATTGCAGCGACAGTTCGAGTTCGCCCAACAAGCCAAGTCCAGCATCCGCCTGTCCGATCGAAACGTCGTCGAATTGGTCCAGAAGCTCCACGACCTCCGCATCATCGACTTCGACCTCCTCCACACCGTCTCCGGCAAAGAATACATCACTCCCGTAACCCCCCTTTTCTCTCTTTCCATGACATACATACGTTTAGATATACACGCCATCCATCCATCCATTTGATTTCTTTTCTTTTCATTTTCTTTTGTGATTTTAGGAGCAATTGAGCCTTGAAATTGTAGCGGAGATCGACAAATTAGGGCGCGTTTCGCTTATCGATCTCGCTGACGCAACTGGTGTAGATTTGTACCACGTAGAGAAACAGACTCAACGTATAGTATCCAATGACGCGTCGCTTACGTTGATCAACGGCGAAGTGATATCAACGTCTTATTGGGACACTGTGGCGGAGGAAATCAACGACCGGCTTCAGGAATGCAGTCAAATTGCGCTGGCCGAAATCGCGGGGCAACTTCAAGTCGGTTCCGAGTTGATTGCAACCGTGTTAGAGCCGCGACTCGGGACTTTGGTACCTTGTTTTAACAATTGCATGTCGATTTCCAGTCCATTGTCATGAAAAGTTAGGGTTGATAAACGAGCTGTTTAAGCTTGCTTCATTGAAAACTTAACGAGCTTACTTGTTCAAGCTTAACTTGTTTATGATATGAGCTAATCCCGAACAAGCTTTAATCGAGCCGATTTCTCGAGTAGCTTGAATCTTTTATATATTATTACAAGGCAAGCGAGTCGAGTAGTAGCTTGTTCTAGCTTGGTTTGAAAACTTAACGAATGTCAAAAAAATGTTCAAGCTTTGTTTGTTTATGTAATAAACTGGCCTTGAATGTGCTTTTAACGAACGAGCACGAGCTTAATCTCGAGTAGCTTGTCTTGTTTATCAGGCCTATGGAAAAGGTTAGGAGGTTGTGAATGTAATTATGTTGTGTGGTCTATATAGGTGAAAGGTAGGCTGGAAGGCGGACAATTGTATACTCCAGCTTATGTTTCGCGTGTTAATGCAATGGTTTGTGGGGCTTCAAGGGGTATTACTGTCCCGACCAATTTGTCGGCAGTGTGGAGCTCGTTGCAGATGTTGTTACAAGAAATGGATGGAGCCAGTGGCGTGGCTGTTGAAAGTTCATTCTTTCAAACATTGTTCAACGGTTTGGTGAAGGATGGCGAGATTCTTGGATCACTTCGTGCAGGAGTTCACTGGACACCTGCGGTATTATTTCACACCACAATTTGTGTTTTATTTTTTATTTTTTATCTACGGTGATTCTTCGGTGTTCTTATTGCATTTACTGTGTTCTGTGTATAGGTCTTTGCGATTGCTCAAAAGGAATCTGTAGATTCTTTCTTTTCCCAGGTTGGAAGCCTTACTTTTCCACTTGTTTCTCAAGTTTTTAATTTGCGATATATACTGAGAAATCGTAGTTCAATATGTAAAATTTTATGTACCTCATGGCTAATTTGACTCATGCAAGTCTCTTTTACACATTAATCCAGTGTTTAGCTATTTACTATGAAACTTGTAAGATTCTCATCTCTGTGGATAGAATTGGTGGAAAAGAGGTCAATGTTCTTAGTATTCGTCCTAGCAAAGATACGTCTGGAGTGATAGTAGTAGAGAAATCAACCAGCTATGGTATGCAGGGTTATGAGTGACGCAGGTGAGTGTATCTTAGCAGCAAATGGCCTGCTATCGGTTTTGATTGATGAAATAGAACTTTGACATTTTGGTTTAGTGGTTGGGGCCAACAGGAGGACGATAGCATGGGGCACACCTGAGCTTGAAGGGACTGGTGATGGTTGTAGAAGAAAAAGTAGTAGCTTAGCAGTCATTTGGCTACCATTAGTTTTTTAACCTATCCTTAAACCAAGGGGCATTGAGCCTTACAAATACTTTAATATAACCGTAATCTTCTTGTGGTTTTCTCTTAGTTAAGAATATGATGATAGAACTCAATTGCTGCCATTAGCTAAATTGATACTCCCTCCATTCCTTATTGTTGGTCCTTCTTAGAAATTTCATCTTTTTAAGGAGACATGTAATGATTGCATATTTGCATCTATATTCAAATTGAATGCTGTCATTTCCTTTATTACCCCTACATGCTACCTACTTTGCAACAATTATTATTCACATATAAGGGATATTTTTGGAAAATCATCAAATTTCTACTTCTAGTTTTAGAAAAGAACTAACATTTTGGAACATCCTAAAATGGAATAATGGACTAAGTTACTAACAATTAAGAACGGAGGAAGTATATGAATCCACAAAGGAAATAATTGTATTGTATCTGAGAGTTTAGCATACGTATACTAATTACTAAGCGGGTTTGGAGGCATATATGTGTATTAACTATTGAGTTGAGTGATAGGAAGCCCATGCATTTTGATTTTTTGAACATTACCCTATTGCCCTGTTTTTTACTTTCCCTGATATTGAGCTGTATTAATATTTCTTGCAGCAGATTCTAGGAATGAAGTTATTGGAGCATTATTATACTTATGTTGTTTGTCTTTTCATCAACATGCTTGCTGGAAGTTCTGTATACTCTTGGGTTTTTTGGTTTATTATGGTTTCACTATGCAGAATTCTTTCGTTAGCTATGAATTTCTGCACAAACTTGGAATACCCCAGCCCATTCAATACCTGCAGGTATTTTGATAGTGTTCTGTTGTTTTTCAATGTTCCTCAAGTAGACTTCGAAGGCTACAATTTCTAAGTACCAAGTATAACTTCTCTGGTTTTTATCTAATTAAAAGTGTTTTCATCCACTCCAATTTAGTCCAGATACCCTGAAGGTATTCCGCTAGAATCTATATTTGTTCATCCATCAACGATTGAGATGTTGGATGCGGCTGCTGAGGATGCCTTAGAACGCAATAGCTGGTAAGGGCCTGACTCTGGCATGGAATTTTTTTTATTGCTGATTCCGTTTATTTAGTTTCTCAATGCTTGTTTTTTCCCAATGAGTTTCAGATAAACGAGAAATATATCTGTTATTTTGAGTGGCATGCCTTGACTATAGATTCTTTCATGCTTTTATTTAGGTAGTTCAAAATGGTGGAATACTGGCTCCACCTGTGCATAAACTGTTTCTTTTCAGTCATATACTATGCCAACTTTAGCTTTTTCTTCCTTTCCTAATGTTCTACAAAACGTCAAACGCATTTTGCAAAACAATCAACAATAATGTGGCCTATTTGGAGTTGTTTTCAACAATGTCTTTGCAGATATGTTCATATATGTAGCTAAAGGTCCCCTCATCCCTTTATGCCAGCACTATCAGTCAAGCCACTTGTAGAGTTCTTTCTCTCCAGACCTAATTGCTTGGATTGCTGCAGGATTGATTCACTTTCAGTTTTACCAGCATCCTTTGCATCCCAAGATGCATCTAGGATTCTGTCCCTCTGTCGATCAGTTCAGGTGGCTGTGAAGGTGATGCTCTGCCACCTCACGTTATTTGCTGGTGCAATTATCTCTCTGTTTTGGAATATTTTCGGCAAGCCTGTTGCGTTGTTTCTGTTGGCATGCTCTATTTACTTCTTTGTTTAATGTTGCTTTTCAGTCTAATAAAGCACTCATCTTGGGAGAATCATATGTTTTCGGCATGGGATTTGTCAAGGTACAGACATTTAGTAATTGACCTACTAGTTTTTCTGTTTTGTTTCAATTCTGGTATTAGATTTTATTGTTTGTATTTGCTAGTGTCTGTGTGTTGATGATTGTTTGGATATTTATAATGGATCTCATACTGTGGAAAGAAGAAAGTGGGATCAGTTGGTAGGATGACTGTATCAGGTCAAAACGACTGGTGCGGTGGATGGAAGATAACCTACATAGATAATTGGTTTCAGTGGTCTTGGCCTCAATAATTCTGCCATTGTCATGATTTGTATGTGCATCACACCTGTGGTTTTGGCACAAACTGACAGAAGTGAACCACTTGTTTGGCATCCATTTATGTGGATGTTCAGCTGGGGCCATTAGGCTGATATGATTGTTAGGTTTGGTCTCATGACCTTAATCTCATCTCACCCTCCCTATTTGTGTGTATGTATATATGTATTCTATTTTTGTCGTGGCGATTAATGTTGTACACAATGACGAGACCAGTTCAATAGTTCAACTCAAACTTTTTCTTTAACGTCTAACCTTAAGCGATGGTGAATCTTAATAAGGTGTTTCACCTAAAGCTTACATTTTGGGGCAATCATCTTTATGCTTCTTGGTGAAATCTGATTCTTGAGAATGTTCTTTCTGTAACTTTATGTCGTAGGATTTGTTTGATCGCATGGAGAAGGAGACGGAAATCTGCAATCTTTCTGGGTTTTCTGGTACTGTGCGTGATGATCTACATGCAGTTGAAGAAGCAAAAACTGGAAAGGAAACGAGTAGCTCCATAGCTGAGTCAAATGAAATTGTTAATGTCAGTAGTACTAATAAACAAGGTTTTGAGAAGGGGTCAAAAAAGAGAAAGGGAAAATCAGCAGGTAAAACAGGGCCTGCTGAAACTGGTCCAGATACCCAAGAGCCCACTGTCCCTTCTAAATCTAAAAAGAATCAGAGAAAAGGAAAGGATACTGCTTCTTTTCAAGTGTTGGATGCAAAGTCAGGTGCCAAGAAAGAATCGGATAGGACGAAGGAGGACAACCTTTTTGTCTCAGAAGAATGGCTAATTGAGAAAACCATGTCACTATTCCCTGAATTTAGTGAACAAGGTTATTGAATCTTGTTGAGATTGTTCATTCTTATGTTCTCAGGGGGTTAGCCTTTTATTTTGTATCTCATTCTGACAGACAGTGGTCCAACTTTGCAGGCATGGATGATCCTGAGACAATTCTTAGACCTCTGGCAAATCATGTGAGACCAATGCTGCTAAATTCATGGAAGGAAAGAAGAAAGGTGGCATTCACTGATAATGCACAGAGAATGAAGCGAGTACTTGATAATTTACAAAGAAAAATCGATGAGGTGAGCGAGCCATTTGGTATGTTATGAATTTTTTAGTTAATTAGTTTGAACTCCATAGTATTCTTTTTTCTCCACTGGAAAGTTGTCGTTGTGGTGGAGCTGCATACCACATTACTTGATGCAACCATGGGTCACCAACGTAGCAACTTGTGTTTTTTTCTACTTGTTTTAGTTTTTTTCATTTGAAGTAGGAGAACATTGCACTAAAATTCCAGCACAAGTTTGACCATTATTGTTCATTTGTTACTTATGAGGGAAAAAATAGCACAGTTGTATGGTAAGCTGATTCTTGTGAAAAATTTGTTTAGTAATCTGACATGTTTTGCCCTTCCCATTATTTCTGTTTGCAGTCTTTCTTGAATATGCAGCTATATGAAAAAGCACTAGATCTGTTTGAAGATGACCAATCAACCTCAGTGAGTTTCGTTTCTGATTTACTGTCCATTGTTTTGCTGTTGAAACTATAGGTACATAAGACAGTTGTTCTATAATGCACAGGTTATACTGCACAGACATTTGTTGAGAACCACGGCTACCTCTATTGCGGACACTGTATTACTTAACCTGGTACCCCTTGCTCGTTTACGACTTTCAAAGATTCAATGTTCTAAAATTCTTTTTGAGATGTACATGAGCCCTTGTGCTATTTGTCCTCTGGAATGCAGGACATACACGACAAGATAAAGAATGGAATTGAAGTTGAAGAATCTCAAAATCCAGAATCCAAATCACTAAGTTCTGGAGAGAGAATAGCTTTCGTATGGGCTGCCTAATGAAGCTCTGTTAACCTTCATAACTAATTTTGAGTTGTAAATTTTCTTGTTACTTTTGTTTTTACAGGCAAAGAGCTTACCAGGACTTCTTTCAGTTAAGGCTGTTGCACTTGTTGAATCTTTGGAAGGGAAGGTGAGTACTCGTTTGTGGGATCACATTGATCTACATTTTTTTAGAATTTGGTGGGTCAGGATAGATTTCAATGCCTTCCTGTGCAAGTTTGTGGGTGTTTTACTTCAATGAAGCACGGCCATTTCTAAGAAGGGGGGGAGGTTAAGGGGCTTTTAGTTTGTTTATTCTTTGTTATATATTCCATTTTCCTAATGCAAATGTTTTGTTCTTATAGATTTTACAGCCTTCCCCTTTTAGTGGTTCCCTTTTTATCTACCATTGAAAAAAGACAAAAGCCGTTATCCCAATTGCTTATTTTACATCCTGGAAGGCATCAACTTATTGATACATTTTATCATTTGTTAGGCTATAGAACAACTCTGAAGTTAAATATTGTATATTGCAGAGTGTGGAATCATTTGTGACTGCATTCAGAGCAATGGCAGAGGAGAGGTAGGGAAGTTGATGGTTTCTTTTCTCTATTTGCCTCCTCCTGAAACGTTTGGATGAAGGTGAAACTAAGCTTATGTTATTTCACTTGTTTGCTATGGGTATGTCTGCAGTGGGTTAACTTTGAAAAAGCTTGATAAGAAATTAGAAAGAACGCTTCTGCACTCTTATCGTAAGGTATACCTTCTTTTTCAGTCCCTCTCTCTCTCCCACACACACAAGACACTTGCAGACATAAAACTTACAAAGTTTATGGAAGCAAGAATTTTAATTTCTTCAGGCAGGTGCCGCATGTCTGTGCATTAGCAATTATAATAGGGAATCTGAGTTGACTGGCAGGTGGAGTATTTGGCTTTGGTCCTCAAATGTCTACAGTAATAATGTCTTGAGGGTTCACAATATTTAGGCCACACTTTAGAAATACGAATGATTGACTTTGTTCATTGGGTTTTCTCCTTTCCTCTTTTCTTCTTGTAGATGTTAAGCTTCAGCTGTGGTGGAGAGTGGTTATCTCCGAGCCTTGTTATGATCTAATGGAAAATTTCAATATAATTAAAGTGCTCTGCATTTGCAGGACTTGATTTCCCAAGTTTCTGCTGAAGTTGACCCAGTTCCACTTCTGCCAAAAGTTGTATCCCTACTGTACATACAGGTCAGTCCATTTACAGGTTGTAGTTATTTTCTCTGTATGACCTGCACACAAAAAGGAAGGCATGCTATTACCTTCTTTAACATGTTCTTTTGTTTTTTATTTTTTATTTTATTGAATAGGTTCATAATAAAGCTCTTCAAGCCCCCGGGAGGGCCATTTCTGTTGCTGTTTCTCGATTGAAGGTATGAACAAATGAATTTCCTAAGTACCAAAAAGAGAAGGTATGCACAATTTTTCTTGTTTTTCCATGTAAAGAAAGGTCTCTTGAGGTCCCCCAAAAAAGATGCAATAAAACCCTTGGAAGTACTGCAGATGTTCTGGTACCATGGAATCTTTATCCAAATTAGGGTCAAGAGATGACCAGTTGGACATGGATAATCTGATTTTTGACGTGTTTTGCTGATATACCCTCAGATGAAAAGGGCCTTCTAACTGTGTCAATACATTATGGTACCTAGTATAACTTTTGTTGATAAGTACAACTATTGGTTCCTAATCCCCTATACATTAAAGAAAACACACGTTCATGTCCTGCCGTTCTGGTTGTAGTTGTGAAGGCATCAAGGATATATGTGCAACAGTTGGTGTAAGGGAAAGAACCTAGCTACAAAGCGATTTTGTATCATTGGCGTCTTATATGTGTCTGGATCTATGTATTGTTTATCCCCAAAGCTGGCGTCAATGTTTCAGGAAAAATTAGATGATTCAGCGTACAAGATCCTAATGGATTATCATACTGCAACTGTGGCCCTTTTAGCACTCATGTCTGCTGCAACTGGTGATGTGAGTTAAATTCTGTATTTTTCCTCCCAACTGAATTGTTCTTGTAGCTTGTAAGTTATGTTTATTCTGTTACATTTAAAATCTTTTTAGCCTCTTTTTGTTTTGGAAGTTGGGATTGGTTTGTTATTACTGAAGTTAAAACGTAGAGTTTCTGTCTGCAAGGAAAGATGGTTCAGTTGATTTCTTGGAAGGAAGTTTTGGTCAGCTAAGATTATCTCCATTGGTTAGTGGTAGAATGGCAATGCCAAAATTAAGATTATGGCATGCTACATCCTATGGTGTCAAAAGGTCATCAGTTGGCAATGTTGCTCCAATGGTTCAAAAGCTTTTTGTGCTAAATTTTCACGAAATGACAAATGAAAATGCTACTTGTGGGTTCCATCGAGCAAAAGATACAAAAGAGATGATGTGGCACAAATGGCATTGGCCGACGTTTGGGCCCAAAGTTTGACAATGTCAATTTTTGACAGGCCTTGAGAGGATTTCAGTGGAGCTGCTGTAAGTACGCAATAGCTGGACCAGCCTATATAGCACCCCATTGGAGTTGATCTAACTTTTGAGACTTTTGTAATGGACCATGATAAGTTGAGCTATAATAATAGCACTAATCAAGGTTTTAGATACCATTTTAAGTATAGCTTCAAGCCTAGTTGACACAATTAATATGCTGGCGAATCCCATTTATCCAGAGTTGTTTTTCCCAACTGCCATTATTTGAATGATTTATTACCTCAAAATTCCATTATTTTGATATCTTTTCAGTAATCCTTTTACAATTGTTCACTCTGCCATTATCTATTTTTCTGTCCATCATAGTCTTGTGTGTGATTCTGTTATATTTGTTCTATCTGCCATTGATCTGTTGGTTATTCTAAGTGTTTCGTTGTTTGTTCTTCACACAGCTGTTATCTTTTCTGGTATATTTTGTTTTTGCCATTATATGTCTGGAATCTCCAATGTTGCCATTCATATATTTGCCGTTGCTGAAATACCACAAAGTTTCTAGATGTATTTAGAACCATGTCGACAGTTGTTTGCAAGACTGGTAAATCGTAACAGATTCTTATTTTTTCATTTTTGGTCACGAGACCGCTTACTAAAATTGTGTTTGTTTTGCTTTGTGGTTAGGATGAGGACTGTACATCTGATAGAGTTTTGACGAAAAAGGAGCTGCTGGAAGGTCTAATGCCAGAGCTTAAAGGCTTGGTCTTGAGCTCCTCGCAATCTTAAATTCAGCTTAGATTTGGCATTCCCTAAATTTCATTTTGAGAGCAGGATAACTCTTCAATCTTACCCCTGTTTGGTATACCTTTCATTTCAGCTGTAGATTCTTTCCACCCCACTCTGATAATCCAATTCCTTTAGGCCCATACTTAGTTTCATGAAATAACTCAACCTGATAATCGTAGTTCCATGATTCCAACATCTTCGCTGTCAGAGAAAAAATAGATATCTACATTCAAAATCAACTAGTCCTCATTTATATTTTAAAGAGGCGTGTTTTGAAATTGCGTGAATATTATTATCAGATCTTTAAGTTTTTCTCCTGAATAATCCACATGAGCGTTAAAAATGGATGGATCAGATCATCAAAGTGAAGTCGGTAGACGGCCAATGGGTCAGACAATCCAAAGCTCTAAGAGGTGGAGAGAAGCTGAACTTTATACTATTTTTCAGGTTCCTTCTCGAGGAAGGTTTGTAGAAAACAGAAGATAGGTGACTCTTGCAGATCCCGGGAACAAATTGTAATGGTCTACATCTCAGGACACTGGCAACTTGCACGTGTAAATATGGCCTCTGCGAGATGTGATTCTCGAATGCTACTGATTCTTCTGTATGGTTACTGGTCAACTAGCATGGAGTACCTTTTATACTGATGATTACATTTCCTTTGATAGTTGGATATGTTTGTTGCCGTTCTTAATACTTGTATGACATGCAAGAATTGACTGAAATTAAACGAACAAAGGTTGTGTAAAGTTCAAGCTATAATGAAGGCTGGCATTTGAAATTTCCTGTTTTATGGTAGCACAATATCAATCAATCATACGGCGCATCTGAGCAATTTACTATACACATGCTAGGTGACTGGGTTTTTGACTGGTAGGGTTGCATGTGCCTAGCCCGGTCTCCAAGCGACCATCTCACGAATAGACAATTATTACTGATGTAGCAATGAACTCGCAGCGAAGTCTATTGCCAGGAAAACCTTTTATCAGTGAAATCAAGCTTTTTGTAGCCACGGAATGAAAACTGTATCGTGGTTTTATTTTTTTCCTATTGCTGAATTTAATTTCATATAAAAGAAAAGGAGACTAAATTAAATACCACTGGTATCACTAATAATGCTAACTGAAGGAAAACTAAAGAACGGATTTTTGCATTCTAACAATAACCTAAACTGAAACTGTACGTGGTAAAATGAGAACAAAAGTTATTGTTGAGGTAGAGCCTTTCTTCTCTCTAACATATCATTATAGATAACAAAATTATCCTGCAGGAAAACAAGGTAATCCATTAATATTCAACAAAAACTATCAAATCATTGGGTGGGAAAGTAATCAATTGTAGTTCTACAAGTGTCAACGAAATCCAAACCTTGCGAAGCATTTCCCATGTGTTCGGATCAAAACATATGTAAGACCCTCGCTCGTATGTGTTTGTCTTGACAAGTGGCTCCATGTTCGAAACCCTTGTAAGCCACAGATGAAGTTCTCTGTGATAAAACCATCCCCTGTTGTACCTGCACACAATAAGTGTAACACTACTCTTCAGCAAAGTGCGGCCCTACTTGACTATCTACTAGGAACAGTAGAGGGCAAAAATGCCACTTCAAGTGCTGATGAGCTCTCAGTTGATTGAAAGAAGTTGCTAGTGCAGAAATTGCATTTATGGTAGACATGAGCAGTAGTCTTCGCTGGCTTTAGCTTATGGTGAGAGGGTTGAAATGAAGTTAATGAACCCCCTGAGATTCAAAGAAGATAACTCCAACCAAAATTTCTTTTGTACAAAATTCTGTTACCATTATAATGGTCTGCATTGGGCCAAAGGAAATAGGCCCCACTTAAATTTTGGGATCTCTGCTGAATCAGCCAATATCAAACGAAGGAAAAATTGTGATGCTATGGTGTACAGGACGAGTGCAATTAGTGATGAGGAATGAGAATCTCTAATGGTTAAGGGTGTCAGGGTGTGCCCATTTTGCAGCAATAGTATTCATATTCTAGACATGGAAGATGAATGGATAATGATTAGCTGATCATGCACATTAAGGAGAATATGTTGGTAGGGTTAAAAATGCAATTCTTCCAAAATTTGAAAACTCGTCATAGACACATTTCAAAGTTTTATATTTGTGTGTTGTGTTTTGTGAAACAATGGTATCTGTATGTTGAAGTTCCTTTTTTTCCTTATGATTGGAAAGTTACTTTTAACTTCTTCATTTTTTAAATCGGCAGTTAGTAATTTTAGAATAGTTAGATTAGCACTTTGGAAGAGGAGTTGAATCCCTGATCTCCTTACTCTTGGCACCTAAGTGCACACCTTATGCATTGGGCCAAAGGCCTCTTGGTAATTTAACATTCTTGGTCTATTGATAGATATCATAAAGTATGCCTTGTGTTCTGTATAAGACTTTGTATGATTACGTTTTATGTACATTTTGGTCACCGCTGACTTAAAATTCTAGAGCCACCCCTGGCAGCATCAAAGGAAATGCACACGCGTCTATAAAAAATCAAAGTGGATAGAGTTGAAAGAGCATACAGTTCATTCGCAGCATGTATCTGGGCTTCATCTTTTGGCATGCTGCATATCAAGAACAGAAGTTGACATCACTTTATACTGACAAGATTCACAAGTACAGGGCAATGATCAAGAGTCTAGACTCAAGAGGCATACCTGTGAAAAATGTAAAACAATGTGTCCATTGGGAACTTCGAGAAATAAGATTGCTGCAGCAAAACCAACAATCATTTGAGCAAGAAGAGATACTGGGTAGCAAGACAAGCCGATTAAAAGCAAGAAGCAAGAAAGTTACATATAGAGGAGGCGTTTCTTTAGCATAATAACATTGTGGAACAGTAACTTCTGGGTCACCCTTGGCAGGTTCGTCAGACCAAGGAGATCCAAATGTCTTGTGAAGATTTTCAGCGGAGTTCAAGTTCAACCCAAGCGTTGTCAGATCAATTCCAAGGGCAAGGGATGTCAAGTGAGGATCAGTCATCCTTATTACACTCAACAAACCAAGCAAACAAAATGGATCTGGAGCAGCTTGCATAGACTTAACACCTTGATCTTTATATGACTGATTTTGACTAGATATTTGCTGCAGCCGAAACTGATTCCGATTGCTATGCTGTTGATATTGCTGGATAAGCTGGTCGTGTGACACCATACCAGAATCTATATTCAGAGAGTTCAGAGGTCTTAATCCTATGCCAGGTGGACTGCTGGTCTGGAACAATGTGCAATGAGCATTTGACAACGAAACAGATGGTTTAATGGATAAACCAGATGGCAAAGACAGGAAAAGAGGAATTTACAATATGCAAATTAGCAATTATTAACTCTTAATCCCTCCCATCTCAGAAGCAATTTGAATTACTTGGAACTGGACAAGAAGTAAGATAATTAACAAGCAGCTAATTCTAGATAGTGATATACTCCCTCCGTCCCATATTCTTGATCCTTCTTTCCTTTTTGTATATGTCCCAAAATTGGTGTGCAGTTTGAAAAGTCAAAGCAAATATGTTGTTGCTTTCCAAAGCCATCCATTATAAATAGCTATACATATGTTTGACTGCGGAAGAAACTGGGGACAAATTAGGAAATAATGCCATTGAATTTGATTCCAAACAAATTAATTGCATTCAAAAGTTGAAATCCCAAAATAGGACGAAGAATATGGGGTAGAGGGAGGAATGAAATGGTCATTTCCTACAAACAAAATCGGTTTCTCGGAAAAAACGCTGTGACAGGGGAGTCGTGCCCATTCTTTCTCCGGGCACGAGCAGGATCATCCAAATTGAAGACCAAATACAGGTACATGACGTAACGACACCAAAAAAAATCGGGCCAAACTTGTAACAGCCCCTTCCACACGTACAGCTACTAGCACTCATGGGATTGTAATCCCACTCACGGAACAAGCAAGCTAGGGGTTCCATAGAAAGAGTCACTGAGTTGCCTACCTACTTCATCTGAGAGTCCATTAGCAAGAATCAAACTTCAATCGATCTGGAGGTTGTTCTATCATTCAATCAATTTGAATAAAAAAAATGAGAATAGAATCGAGTCAAATAAAATTGACAAGGAGGAGGGAATTCAATGAAATTCGATTAGATTAAACGTGATTCGGAGTTAGTGAACTGAGGAAGGGGGCAGCTACTATTAAGAAGGAGAGTGCACACTTCCCTTCACTGATAAGACGGTGCAGACGTTAGACTTTCAGTAAATAACAATATGGCACACTAGACGAGAGACGACCGGTTCCTCATTAATAAAGGAGAAAATCCTATGAGGCATTATTTGGAACCAGGCAAGGTAGGCATTCCTTCAGTTCTGAGGTTGGATGGCAGAAGCAAAAGGATTTCTATATGAGAACGCCTATATACCACTTTGATTTCTAATAAACGAATCACGGCATCACCTGAACACACCTGCGGGCGATAGCCTGAATGAGCAGATTGGAACATATCCGAGCCACGTAGATGATCCTGGTTTACACCTGAATAGGATATGCCACTGCTGCTAACTGATGGAGGATGTCGTTGCTGTTGCTGCTGTGGATGATGCAATGTGAATATTCCTCCCAAGTTGAATCCAGAAGACCTCCCCATCTGCATGTTGTAGCATACTATTATGAGGGACAAACTCAAGAAGTGCAAAACATCGGATGATACTACTCTAATGCTCATGTGTGCACAATTTTTTCAGAAATGAACACTAATGGAGAAGTGCTGATACTGTACCATGGACATAGCATTGTCATGAAATCGTTCTTCCTGGTGCAGGTCCATAACATAATCGTTACCGCCTGCGAAAAATGTAATATGCTGGTCATTATGATGTGGTTCAAAATGCAGTTTGTAAAACGATGCATTCCAACCCAAGCTGTACGTGTAAGTACAAACATTAGCCATATTATATGTGTGGAGTCTGCTGGCACTTTGACCCTGCCAAAATCTTCCATCACAACCAACTATTGATCAGGGAAGCGCAAGGTAAAATTCATGCACGTTGACAGAAAATGGCATAAACATGCTTATCAGTGGATTCAAAGCCAAAAGAAATTATCGAATGAACAGTTGCTTTACATCCAAAGCCACAAGCCATAGGGAACATGAAATTTTGTTAATCCAACAACTAAATAGCTGAACCACTAATTATCCACCATTGAATTAATTTGGTTTCTAAGCTATTTTTTAATTTAGAAAAAGTACCAATTACTTGGGCAGTTTGTTCATGCAAATTACAACTGTTGGGCAAATTCTACTGGCAGTCACTGCACAATACACATCCTTTTACCAATATGTAAGTTACCAGTAGGAAACCACATTTTCCATCATCAAAGCAAAGGAGAAAAGTTGGGGAGAAGAAACAGCCAAATATAGAGCTATGTGCATCTGTTATAAGCTAGCAAGCATTGATACATTGTACACATCTGGTTAAGAAGCACACATGCATACAAATACATATTAAACCTCCCATTAAATGATTACAAGTACACTTTGTTGTAATGTCCTACCCAGGGAAAGAGGGGGGTGGGGGGTGGGGGGGGAGAAGAGAAATACTTACATTATGTATGTGACTGTTTATCCTTCAAAGAATTATAATGGAAAATAAGGCGAGACAGAGAGAAGAGAGTACGTGGCAACCTTTATATCCCGGTAAAGCTGGAAAATCTTCATTTTGGATACTGAACTCTTGGTTTTTCTGAACAATAGGACCAACTCCAAGACCTTGTTTAAGAGGCAAACCTGAAAAACTTTGGTTTATATAATGTGCTGATAGCAGGGGTAAAAACTTAAAGACTACTCTCTTAGGCAAACCAATAACTAATTCATAAAGAACTACCAAACTTATCCAATGGTCCTCGAGGCCCTCCAGAGGAACTAGGGTGGCTGGTCAGCTGAGGGAAGTCATTTATGTCGAAGGGGCAACCATCATTGGAATTTACATCATTCAGCATTCCCATAGACCTCAGATTATTCATTGCTTGGAAATGACTTTGAGATAGGGGGGCACCAACATTTACATATGAATTTTCTAGCAGTGAAATCACATGTGGAGGAGCTGAATCCACAAAAAAGGATTCACTATACCGAAAGCATAAAGTAAACTACCTAAAATGTCCTAAATAACCCTTTAGAGAGAGAAATAAGAATTCGAAGGTCATAAGAATCAGTAAACAGAGTTACCACTCCACCCATTAGGATTCAATATACTTGAGCAAGTGTTAGGAGAAAGAAGGAAGAAAGAAAGAAAGATGATCACCCAGACAATAATGATGCTCCAAGCTAAGTGAATTTCTAAAACGTTGAGATGAGAATATATGTGTCACGAACTACCCTGCACCAATCAAAGGGATGACAAATATGCAACAACGTGGATTCTGAAGCCCAACACCATAATCTAACCTTTTTCAAGCCACTTTAGGAATGACCAAGGTACACGTCCTACTCCAGATTGACTCATTTTAGAAACAGCGATTTATGCAACAATACTCTTAAATCATACAAATACGTATTGAGATGAAACAGGACCTTAATACTGGGAAATCAAGCCACTTTATGAATGGCCAAGGTACATGTCCTTAGTACTGGGAAATAACTGGCAGTTATCAGCATATGAACGGTTTTACAATGGCCAATAATCCTGTGGCAGAAATTTTGATCTTGCACAATCTTTAACAAAGCAATGTTTTTTCTATCCACCATCTTTACCCATCCATAGTGCAAGATGACCTCAGAAAACCAGTCACTAATGAATATGAAAGCATTTATGCCTGAGATGCTCACAGATGATCAACATTTTGTGGTCAGTCAGTAACGAGGGGAAAAGGGGTAAACAAAACCGGAAAATCTCAAACACGGGTATGCCCAAATTTTTAAATCAAGGTTTACGCAGAAGAACCAACATTTGTGGCGATGTCCATTCACTCAGTAAAATACTCTATAAAACAGTCTTCAACTATAGTATGTAAGGCTTGGACATCTATCCTAAACTTGTTTGCAGTTTTCTACGCCTCTAAATAAATTGAATAATTAGACTACAGTCAAAAGACAAAACCAACATTATGTAAACCCACAGCATTTAGTTACAAGTACAATCTCGAAGTAATATACCTTGTTGAAGCATGCCGTTCAGTCTACTCGGACTTTGCAGCCTTAAATTTTCCGAACCAGTGTTGGCAGTTAGATTTAGGCGAGAAGCAAGACCAGGCACAGATAATCCTCCACCAGAGCTCATGCTCCTCCCAACGTTGCTGCCA
The DNA here is from genome assembly GCA_019656275.1 of Rhododendron kiyosumense. Classification (NCBI taxonomy): domain Eukaryota; kingdom Viridiplantae; phylum Streptophyta; class Magnoliopsida; order Ericales; family Ericaceae; genus Rhododendron; species Rhododendron kiyosumense. The sequence goes on from BPLS01000658.1 coordinate 392,428, forward strand.
CCAACCATGTTTCCAACTGTGCTGGTAATCCAAGGACCTGCATTTCCTGCACTCCTGTTACCAATTGCTGTGGACGTTGACAAAATCCCAGGAAGAGAACCACCCAATCCGCTTGTACTGCTACTATATTCGGGGGTTCCAACAACATTCATTCCAAGTCTACTTGTCACCCCTGAATGAACATGCGAGCTACTGTGAGTCATCTGCAATACAAATCGACACATATTCGGATAGAGTTCAGCAAGAAAAAAAAAATTTAAAGCACAACTATATGAAAAACTGTTTCGTAGAAAGCACAACTATACGGAAAACTCTTTCGTAGACATTCTGACAATTAAAGTTAATTGAAATGTGTGAAACAAACACAACCACCAGAGAAAAGACCATCAAGAAGATTCTTTGATGCAAAACATATACTAGAAAGGGTTCCAATGGGTTGTTGAACCCCAAGTGAAGCAACGTTATTTACCATAGTGATTCTAGATGCAAGAGTGTCGGCCATGTTGGGAACACTGAAGCTCCCATGAATGTTATGCAGGCCTTGACTGGTTCCTGTAGAAGGAAGCTTGTCTATTTATGTTTGTAATTTGGAACCTATTGAGTCGTACATGGAATAATACACTCACCTGTGTGTTGAAAACCAGCGGCAGCTGCACCAGATGGAGCAGAGAAAGATGTACCCAATCCGGTCAGAGATGACTGCAGAAAATGACATAATTTAGTACTTTTGGGATATTGTTTACCAGAAACAAACTGAACAAGCACCGGTAATATGCATATCACAGTTACGTCATTTGTAAGTTGACACATAGCATAGAACTCATTTGCAAAACCCAGAATTAAGACCAAAGAAGTGACGTACAAATAAATACAGTATGCGGCGAGACAAACAAGGAAACGTGGATTACTAAACATAACAAGAGGAAATCAAATGAACGACAATCTTCATGGATATCACGTTGAACAGGAAGTAAATTGTTGAAAAGCAAGTGTCCATAACTTCCTCAGCTAGTGATGAGACAGTTCTGAGCTGAAGTAATAAAACTAAAGTCTGCTGGCTATAGGATACTGCCATTAGCCCTTAACACTCCTTAATTACAATGGAGATCTGGAAACCTCAAATCCTGCCTCCAACAATTTACACATCAGTCTTATGAAATTCCCTATCATAGTACTATAAGCTGCAAAAGAACCTCTCAGAGAGTGTTTTATTCACTTTGGAGACAGCCTCCTATATTGCTTAAAATGTGATCAGCCATGAAGTTGTTAAGGATAGAGAAATTTCTTGTTCTCTATAGTTTGGATACTCTGCTAGAAAAATATTTGCACATGGTAGTGCTGAATTGTAGAAGGGGATGCATCACATTTGGTTGGATTCTAATTATGTTCAATCAGACAAAACCTTGTAATGGCAAGGAACCTCCCCAAGGCAGGCCATTTGGGCCCGCCCATACAGAATAAACCCAAAATACCTGCAACCACGAACACCGGTTAATCCGGTAAGATACAGGAAGAGACGGACCAAATTTGTCAAGAGTTTATGGCTCATCCCATAATTAATGCACTTGACTGCAGGCTACTCGTGTTGGTTTAAGTTTCTCTTTCACGCATCCTCTTAGAGATTTTTTAGAAATACTACATTGATAATGTTGTTGAGTCCGCATTTTAAGAATAATCTAATCTGATCAGAAAGAGTTTGATCTTCAAAATCCAATGTACTTCAATTTCCACTACTCCCATTCCCATAGGAATGCAGTTACTCCCACAGGCAAGTAACAACTAACAACGCACAATATAATGAAGACCGACCACAGGCAAGCATCCAATTTAGAGCAGAAATTCTGAATATTAAGTCCCTAGTGAAATGGATAAACTACAGATTTTATACCCAGTACAATAAAAAAAACTCCATACATGTACAAAATACAAATTGACCCAAAAGAGCTCAAGAGACAATTAATCCACAAGTATGACAGATGTTGAAAGAGTTCCAATTGAACAGGGGTTTAGTCTTTAAAAAGTTTATTTTGCTCCCACTATACTGCTGACTTGCAAACCGATTATCCAATGTCCAGAAAACATCCCAAGTACTAAATGCCACGATGCTCATGAAAATGCACATAAAAAATGACATTCCCTCACATGGTAATCCACAATGAATCACTATTCGAAAACTAAGAGGAGAAGATGCTCAAATATCTATCATATAATTAACCACATTGGAGAAGTGAGGAAGACAAACAGAAAAAGATGAAATCAATTAACAGTGCCAATATACAAGATACACAATTCATACCCAATAACAAACCGGAAATAATCCAATCTATGGGGCTAACACATCATCATATTTAAATAAAGGTTGCATAAAGAAGGGCAATACATCTAGTAACCCTGACATCACAAAAATGTCACAGGTCGTGCCGGGAAGTCTTCCTAGAATCCTAGCTGAGCAACACTTTTTCCTTATCTTGAAAGTGAACTGAGTCTCTTTGTGTGTAATTAACCTATAATCATAAAAGGACCAAAAGAAAATTGTAGCAGCTTGTCAAAAAACATAATTAAAGCTGCAACCATATTCAAGCACAGATCACAAAGGACCAAGAGACAGAAAATTAACTGGGCAATGGAGAAAGAGAGTCTATGCACACAAGAGGAAAGTTAAGCTACCATGTCCTGCAATTCTAGTAACATAACAGTCAATCTCAACCATTTCGCTCTAAAGATAAATACAGTACCGTCCCAAAATCTTTGTCTGATTTGCGATACAATGACCTAAAAATAATACAATTTTTTCAAGAGAAAAATCAACAAAAAAAAAAATCTGTAATTTACTAGACACAATGAGTTCTTTTAGTTTATGCAAAAAAGTTTGAATTTCTTCTTTAAAACGTTGCATCATTTTGAAGCTCTCGTTTTGCGGACTGGACAAGCATTGTAACAGAGAAAACATAAAAGTCTCCCCATTTAGGCATAAGACAGTGAACTGTTACAACAAAAACAAACTCGAATGTTTTTTAGCTATGCTGTTCCAGACACAGAACTATCAGAAAATCACCCAATCAAAATGTATACCGATGACACGTAAAGGCCTAGAGGCTAGAGTTCATTGAAAACTCACGAGGACTTTCCAAGAGCTAAACCCTAGAATCTGTTTTTTACTTTTTTATAGTTTTCATCCATCGATAGAGATTTCGAGAGTTCGAGTCCACTATATTGGCATCAAAAGGAAGAAAGAAAACAAGGAGAGAGAGAGAGAGAGAGAGAGAGAAGTTACCTGATAGGCGGAGTGATAATTTTGATAGCTCGAAGGTGGGTCTAGATCTATGAGCAAACTGGAACTACCGAACTCTGTTGGTGGTGACGAGGAGCGATCACTGAGAGAGAGAGAGAGAGAGAGAGAGAGAGAGAGAGAATGGCGCCAATGTTTGGCCCAGCACTATTTGGGGTGGCCCAGCCGCCAGGTGGGCATTGATGTTGTGGCCAAAGCACGATATGAGTTCGACTAGACTGATCCGGATGTTCGAGTCAGTTTACACGTAGTTCACGCCAGATGCGAGCATTCTACAGCTCGGTCAACTATTCCTATCTTGGAAGACATTACTTCGGCATAAAATCTGTTGGTCCTTTTCCGTCTCCCCAAGTCAAGGTAATCGGGTTGCTCACGAATTAGCTGTCTGGGCTATGCGATTAAAATTGTCTTGGTCTTTGGACAAAAATGAAATCCCGAGCTTGCTCCCTTATTATTGATCAAAATGTAAGAGTCCAACAAAGTCTTGTGGTCTTATCCAGTGATCGGTTCTCTATCTCTCACTCTTTTTTCTTTTTCCCCCTCTCCTTGTTTTGATTTTACTCGGCAAAAAAAACTTAATTCCCTCCCCAGTCAGAGTGTTCGGAGCCCACTTGGATCTGGTGTTAAAATTGAACATACAACGTTAGCAATTGACTAGGACAAGTTTAATTTTTCACGAAAATATCAAACTGTCTGTATATTCTAGAAGAACAAACTGTATTTTTAATCATATGCGTACCCATTTTTAACCAATTTAATCAGGTTATTTTTAGAAAGTTACATACCCGACAAACTCAAAAAATAAACAATACTCAGATTATCGGATTCAAAGTGAGCTCAACCTTGACTCACATCAGCTACCCATGCAAATTGTCACATCCGATAGTGGGCATTGATAAGAATTGGATTTCTTAAAATTCAATGCTAGTTTAATTACCTCAATGAATTAAGATGTGTATTTTTTTCCCTCTTATCGGATACAACCACCAAAAAGCTACAAACAAAAACCTGAATCATTAACTACAAGTCTACATGTCAAAAAAAAAAAAAAAAACTAGAAGTCTAGAATAGAAACCAACCCTCTGAGCATAGACAATCCAAGAAGGTTTCAAGAGAGCCTATCAAAGCCTTAGACATCGATGCACCCTTTGCCGTCTTCTCTCATCCAGTTGAGCTTGAAACTTCCATCGGTCCTTGGCCATTCTCCGAACATCCAGAATTACTAGCGCCAAGACGTCCACGGGTGGAACCAGCATTGAGACGCTAAGGTTATTAGGTTAATGGCTTGTTTGTTAACAGATTCAATCTCCACAACCGACATGCATGAATTAAGATGTTTAATTACCTTGATGACCCATCGAAAAGACCATCTAATAAAATTCAGATTGAAGGGATCGATACTGATAGTTACGACTCACGTGACTGTCCCCAATATTAAAAGTGTAACATATAGCAGAGAAAGTCGGTCCAAGAATATAAGAGGCAAGAGTAGTGAAACTCCAGTCTCCGGTGAAAATGATAGAAGGAGGGCAAATTTTCATAAAATATTAAAAAAGAAGAAGTCAAGATTATTGTTATATCAATCATGTGGTAGTATCCAGTTTTATTCTCTCCCGTTACTGTCTAATGTATTCACAAGAGTAATGTCATTCCACTATACTTCCCCAAAACAATTAAGAATGACTTGATATCTATCATCTTGGCCAAGAATATTATGTAGAGATTCAAGTAGGTTGCTCGTCATTTTCCTGCAAACAAATCAGCTACCAAATAAAGAAAAAACAGGTACCGCTTCTTGCGGAGAGATGGATTCCGATTGGGCGAAAAAAAAAAAAAAAGGTGTTGGATAGAAAGATGAGAGTAATATGTGGAGCGAAACCTATTGACAACCGTGCACGGAAAGAGGGAAAAAGGTTACGAGAACCCAAGAGAAGAATATTCATCTCACCCGATAGGGGTGTGCAAATTACCCGAGGTCCGACGGACCCGCCCCGCCCCGCCCGCCCCGAAGGGTTTCGGGCGGGCCCGAACGTGTGGTCGGGTTCAAATTTTCGAAAAAATCAGTTTTCGGTTCGGGGCTCGGGTGCTGTTTTTTCGTACCCGACCAAACCCGACCCGACCCGACCCGACCAAAACATGAACAATTCATGTAGCTTTACCTCGGTTTGGTCGGACCCGACCCGACCCGACCCGACCCGACCAAAAAAATCGGGCACACGGGCGGGTGTACACCATCGTTCGGTTCGGGTTCGGGTTGGTTTTTCTCCTACCCGACATGGTCGGGTCGGGTTCGGGTGGCGGGCCATACCCGACCCGCCCGACCCGTGCCCACCCCTATCACCCGATTGACTCACTTCTGTCGTTAAAAAAATGACGATTCGATGCAGTAATTCAGTGGCTTTGCAGCCGTAGATCTTGAATAGTCGACTCTACTACGTGGTGACACCGAAGTCAATGTCTAACTATTTAGTAATTCAAAACAAGTGGTGATGCTTTTATCAAAAGAAAAATTGTGAAGTTAAGGAGATGATTAGGCAAGCTCAATGATTGAACAAGAGTTACATTATTTACAACTCACAGGCCACGGAAAGATATTAAGTGATCTTAAGGCATCACCACATGATGTCCCCCAATCTCATCTCTCATACCGTCTTCTTACCAAAAATGGAGTTGGGATATGTACCTCTTCGTCAATATTTATTGATTTCCTGGCATTGACAATATTAATAATGACTTACCCTAATAAAACTACTTTATTGTAATGATTGTAAAGTCAAGATTATTCCCCCATAAAATGATAGGTACTCTTCTCCAGCCTTATATGCTGTGTCCCCTTTAATGATCATCTCTCATTATCTAACCACCATGGCTGCAATCCATTTCTTCCTCGTTGCTTTATCTCTCTCGGCTTTATCTGCTAATGGTAAGTTCACGCTACTCGATATACCCTTATCAAGTTTCTTAATAAATTTTTTGTTGTTTCAAAAAAAGTTCACGCTATTCGTGTTGCCCTCTTTGCTTTTCCAAAGTACGCATACTCCTCGTTAATTTTCATATGGGAAAAGATTTTTCAGGACTTGGAAACATCTTGTTGGTCTTTCCTTTAGATGGATTTTTTTCCAAAAAATATAAACAGAAAACAGAAAGGATACCAATCAGGCAGACAACTCTTTTACATAAACCTGTTATTAAAGTTCTCCTCCTTAAATCATTGATTTTGCAGTGTCCGTGAGCATACGTTGCGGGTTTTCCGGCTTCTACATCGATGAAAACTCCATCGTATGGATGGGCGACAATAACCTCACCCAAAATGGCGAAGCCCGATTCATCCAAAACAACTCCTCAATCTCTCATGTCGTGATGCCTATGCTACGAGTGTTCACCACCCGAAAGAAAAATTGTTACTCGATTAAGGTTGATCAGGCGGGAAGAGTCCTAGTCCGAGCCAGCTTCAACTACGGAAACTATGACGGGAAGAATTCTCCTCCCACATTCGACCTTCAATTCGATGGCAACTATTGGGACACCGTCGAGACTTCGCCCACTGAAATCATTTCATACGAAGTCACATACGTTGTGAAGGGGGATGTTATCAGTGTTTGTGTCGCCCAGACGAAACCTGACCAGTTCCCGTTCATGTCCGCGCTTGAAGTTCGTAGCTTGGGTTCCAACATGTATAGCCATGTTGGTGCCGAATACGCTTTGTACATGCGGAGTAGGACTGCTTATGGTACCAATGCGATTGTGAGGTATGCGTTTTTATTTGGCCATTCATTCTGTGTCCAGAATATCTGTCTTTCTTCAGCTCGAACGCATTATGATTTACTACAAGAGATGAAAATAATCTCGAAATACCTTAACTTAATTTGAAAGGGCCCAATTTGAAACATGGATAGGTATATAAAAATTTGAATTTGGGTTTATAAAATTGACGGTAGATAAGTTTAAAGTTAAACTATCCATTAGAAATAATATCCCAAATAAAAATCTTGGCAATTCCCCGTACCATCACTATGTAGCGTTCGTTGGTATGTACGTATTTGAACATCTAAAACCACACACATGTTTCTAATTCGCTCGATTCTACGTACCATTACTCGTTCATATTCGCTGCTGAATTCAACAGGTACCCAGATGATCCGTACGATCGAATCTGGTATCCTGTGCGAAACGGGAACGGGCTACTCAACTAACAACCCAAGCGCCGACGATCACCGTCAACTCAGAGGACAACCCGCCCCAATCCGTACTCGAAAACGCAATCACCACAAGAAACACATCCCAATACATAACTTTGACCCCAGCATCAGCCAACATCCCAATCCCGATTTACCTGACCATGTATTTCTCCGAGGTGACCGAGATTGACTCGACCCGGAAGAGATCGTTCGAGGTGTTCAAAAATAACCAGTCTTTCTCAGAACCCATCGTGCCTCCTTTTGGAAATGTGACGGAACTGTATGCCAGCAATATCACCGCCTACCCGAATACTAGTTTTCATTTGGTGGCTACGCCTGATTCTACTCTGCCTCCCTTGATTAATGCAATGGAAGTGTTCCGCATCGGCGGTCCACTGACCAATGGGACTGATGGCAACGACGGTTAGTATATCTGCACAATCAAATCCTCTGTACTCAAAAAATAGATAACTTGGGTTTTCGGGACATCCTAAATAGGTCGAGTGAATGTAGCGTTGTTAGCACGAAAAACACATATTTTCGAAAATATTTTGCATCGTTATCGTTTGTTTAGATATCTATATATAAATCAAATCTGTATCCCTTATATTGTGAGAATTCCTAATTGATCATATGGTTACTGGTTAATGTAGTTGTAGGATTGGCTTCATTGCAATCCAAATTTGATGTGCTTCAAGGATGGGGAGGCGACCCTTGCCTTCCAGCGCCATATTCATGGGAATGGATCAATTGTACCAGCGAAGCCACGCCTTGAGTAACAGCACTGTAAATCACACCTCCTCGTCATTTGAAAAAGGGATAAAAATTAAAAAAAAAGAAGAATAGATAAATTTTCGGTATCCGAATGTTTTGATTTATTGACTTTCTGGGAGATAAAAATTTGCAGATACCTCGGTAGCTATGGTTTATCAGGGCCGTTACCGGATTTTAGTTCCATGACTGCTCTTGAGATAATGTGAGTAGAGTACCACGTTAAACTTCTAACTTACACATATTTTACACACATAATACTATAAATGCTTTTTCATTTGATTATGGTTTTTTTTTATTATATCAAATTACAGAGACATGAACAATAACAGTTTATCCGGCCCCATTCCTGATTTTCTTGGAACTTTACCCAACCTTAAAGAATTGTGAGTATCCCCTCTATATCCTCTCTCATTTTCTGGAATGGGCCTGTAGAGCGGTGCAGAGCAGCCAGATCGACCACTTATCTTGGCAATTGACGGCTCAGATCTTAACAGAAAAATGGATGTCTCAGATTCGATCCAAGCCGTCCGTGCCAAGATGAGCGGCCAGATCGGCCACTTTGCACCCGCTCGGCAACATCCCGGGTCTCATTTTCTTTACACGTGTTGTTTTCTAACCAATAATTATTCTATCTTTATCTTTGCATCTTGCAGGAACTTGGCTGATAATCAATTAACTGGATACATACCCACTTCCCTGTCAAACAACAATAGACTAAAATTAGTGTAAGTTATCTCATGTGCAACTTTTACAATGTGCTACTAAAAGAAATATTTAAGCATCTTCATTGTATTTTTCTTTGATTGCAGAGTGACAGGGAATCCAAATTTGTGCACATCTGGACAATGTCCGATTTCGCCCTCATCCGGTAGCAGCAGTGAGAAGAGAAATAATCTACCAGCAATACTTGGAGCCACAATTCCAGCTTTCATTATTTCCTGGGCTATCGTGGGTGTTCTAGCCATATTGCACCACAAGAGAAAAACTGCAGCTGTGGCTGCAACTGACGCAGGTTAGCTATAAACATATCTTTAGGCTATTTTCAAGGTTGTAACCGTAAAGAGTATATAATAAGGTGAATTACCATTTGGTCTCTTGAATTTTGCTCTAATTTATAATGTCATCGTTCAAATGTTGTTTCCAGTTATGCTAAATTTTAATATGTTGTTATGCTTCCTCTTTCGATCGAGGGTTCTGAAGTCGTATATATGAATAACTTTGATGTTTTCAGGGCAAAATGTTGGTGCTAACAATATGCCTAATGGCACAAAACAAGGAAACACAGCGACGGCGGCGGAAATCGTCGGTAACCTTGAGGAATCGGTACTGATGAATGAGTTAAAGGCAAACAATATGTATGGGGAACATGGCATTACTATGTAGATGGAAAATGATCCGAGGAACTATCAGCAGCAGCCACCTTATCAAGAGGTCAACAGCCCAGGAACGCTTAAAAAGAGGGGGTCAAGACGTTCACATTGTCAACAATATACTGTCTTCGCCCTAGAGACGCATATTGTAATTAGGGTCTGTCATCCGTGTAAATTGTATTGAAGAACTATCTCTCTCTTTTTTTACGGAGAACCACATCTCTTTTCTCATAAAAAAAAAGAATGAGAAAACGTGGACAAGCGGTTGGTGTAATAATTATGCTAAATTGGAGATACCAAGACTTAATGATTTTCTTTATCTAAGGTCACATGTTTGAAATTTGTAAACGCTATCAATTCTTGTACGTCAGTCCAACAACTTATGAACAAATATGTGAAATTTTATTAGTCAACTTTCCACGAATTAGATGAAGCTTTTCATAGTTATGGGAGTAATGAAGCTTCCATGGTACGGTCCATATGGAAATCCGGAAGCAACATGGCAAAATTGAAAATGACAGTTACCCCACCACTTTATTTGACCACTTCTATTTAAATGCAATGGTAAGACCTTATATATAATAAATATAAATATAAAAAACACAGGTTTTTGTGTGCCTATTTCGAGTACACATTTGTTTGAAATTGTTCTAGGTGAGCTTCATAAATTGAAATTTCTATTTAGCTATCCAATCATTTTAACAAGCTAGCAAACTAAAAGGAATTTGAAAAGCGATAAATAGTGAACACGTGAATATACTGAAAATCCTTTTTAAACGGTAAAAATCACGGGAGAAAATCAAAATGTGTACAAAGGAAGTCTATAAAGCAGTACTGCTTTGCTACAGGAAATGATTATCTATTTGCTACACACAGCAAGACAGAAAATTGGCCATTCTCATATAGTGGTCACCATTAGTTTCCCAAACATAAAACAAGTTCCAATCTCAAGAACCCCATATCTTATGAGATCCGGACTCTTTTGTGGATTTATGACCGTATCTATCGTAAGTCTTGGATATTTCTTCGTTGTATCCAGCTTCTTCAAAAAAGAAACATCTTTAAAAGTAACTTAGAAAAGAAGTAGAATTATCAAGAATAAGCTAGCTGAGACAAAACTTCTCAGAAATCCTTTTACCGTCTTATGAAGATTCATCAGGACTTTTGGTTCACGGTTTTCTACATGGATCTCATTCGTGGTGTAGGAACAACGTTACTACCAGATCAAGCTAAACGTCGACCATGATTTTCCTTGTATATGAAGGTCTCGTTTAGTTGCACGGGAAAAGGATGGTAAAGGACGAGAAAACCATTTTTTTGTAATTTTCTGTGTGTTTAGTTATTAAAAAAGTTGTAGGTTCGCTGAGTAACAATTTTCTGCAAAATAGTTTTGCCAAAAGGAAGGAATTATTATTTTCCTGCAAGATTTCTTGTCCACAGAATATACACAGGAAAATAAATTTCATTTTCCATCACTTTATTTATTCTGAGAAACCAATTTCTTACACAACATTCTCAACAATTGAACGGAGCATACTAGTTGTACAATCAACTCCCTCTTCTATTATAGGTGGTAGATTTGAGTCTTTTTCATATATCTTCTACTCCACAAGTAATATATATAATAAGTAAATAAAAATCAGTTTCTTGAAAATATCAACCAATTGCAGTATCATTCGATTCATTCCCCACTTTGTTCTGCCGTGTATCAAGTAAATATTGTATATAGTTCCCCATGAAATAATTTCAAGACCTTTTCATGTGGACCAAGGCCGATTCTGAGATTCGTGGGACCTAAGGTAAACTTTTTCAATGAACTCTTAAATCTGATCCATATACTTTTAATAGTTTAAATTTAATTGGAAAAATACAATGATTAATAGATGAGGCATGATATGAAAACATAAACTCAATCAAAAAGAAAGATTCAAGAACAATCCCAATTTTGAAAAGTTCAAGGTTCAAGTAAATTTAACAAGGCAAAAAAAACTTCATGGGAAACGCATATGGGAACATCGAGTCATCACTCACCCAAACCAAAATAACATCTATCTCTATTATAAAACAGAAGGGTGTGGGGACAAGTTGTTAGAACGGCTTAGATTGATTTGATCCAAAGGCTGTAGTGCATCCTTCCACTTCCCGGTTAAGTACCCATGATTTTCACCTAAATCACACAACTGCCATCCCCTTCCAACAAGGATACGTAGTGCCGTAGGCACGGGTTAACACTAGTCTATATAATAAAATACAAGGGTGTGGGGACAAGTTGTTAGAATGGCTGAGATTGATTTGATCCAAGGGTTGAGAGGCATTCTTCCAAATTTATTAAAATGCCAATCGTTTTTGCCTAAATTACAAAGCTGCCACCAAGCTTAAGTATGCGGGTGGATAGTGCCGTAGGCACGGGTAATCTATAATCTACATAATAAGGGAGGAGGGTTTTTAAATCTTATCTTTCTATAAATCATAATCACTGATTTGCTCCATAAATCCTACGGCTTTCCCTATCTGTCTCAAACAATATTAATTACACAATTACCACTAATTAGATTTCACGTTACGCCGTAGTGGTATATACAAGCTTTGTTGGTATTTTTATCAATATCCGACTAACTTGATTAACAACCATCTCTATCAAATTTGTAAAATGTTAATTTTAATCATGAATTTAGACCTGAAAGATTTTCTTGGAGCGAATTGAACAAAAAGTGTGTATCATCTAGAATTATCCTCTCCTTTTTGTTTTTAGTTTTTTGTTGGCAATTTCTGAAATAAATGCCATTTTGTTATAGAGTACGACTGGTAGCAGTAGTTTTTGGGCCAAGACCTCAATTTTATTTTTCTTCTCATTTCTCCAATTTGTCAATATCGACCACAAAAGTCCAAAACGTGTTTCCACAGCTTACCATTCCTTTCTCATTTGGGCAATCACAAATTTAGCTTAGGGCTGCAAACGAGCCGATCGAGCTAGCTAAGCAAAACTAGACTCGAGCTCGGCTCGAGAGGCTTGATGGCTGTTAGAGCTGTAAATGAATCGAATTTAGTCGAACCTTGTTAAGTTTGGTTCGGGTTTGTTCAAGTATGACTTCGGCTCGAGTTCGATTCGAGCCTGAACAACTTGACTCAAGTAAATACAAGTTGAAAGAATGGCCAAGATTCATTTGATCCAAGAGCTGATGTGTGCTCTCCAACTCTCATAAGAAAATATCCACACTCTTACAAATGTATTACAAAAATGACATCAAAGGATGAGTAGTGCCGTAGGCACGAGCAAACACTAGTAAATGAATAAGTCAAAAGGGGCAACATCAGTAATCCTTACAAATATACAGTACTTACGAAAATCATTTTGCTACAAATTACTAATTCTACGTACTTCCTCCGTCTGCAAATTGTTGGTCATGTTTATTATTTGGGACCTCTAAAAAAATTGATTATATCTTTTAATTTATAATATTTTTTATATTAAATATAAATCTTATTTGATAAATCTCAATTAATTTTATTAAACAAGATTTTTGAAATTATAATAAATATTAGTAGTATAGATTATGACATATAGACAATTGTTTAAATGACACAAAAAGTGGAACATGACCAAAAACTATTTGGGAAGGATGGAGTAGTAAACAAGGAAATCTCTAAAAAAAAAAACTCAAAAAATGAGATTATCTATACAAATATCTGGTATCTTTACCATTCTTCTATAACTACCAACACTTACACAAATGCACTCACATTCACATGTATGAAAACTCACACACTACATATCCAGTGTGTGGGACCCACAAATAAATATGAGTGTGTATGTATTTGTTTGTGTAATTAATGAGTTTGTGGTTGTAAATTTTTTGGTATCTTTATGCAATATGTTTAGAACCACAAACACTTGCACAAACAACTACACAAATTCATTCATAGTACCCACACTGTGAGTGAATTTGTGTGTTTGTGGTACATTCAAGGCCATATAGTTTTGGGCATTTAATTTGGTTGTTCATTCATGCCGACCCCAAGTGATTGGGACATAAGGCGCGGTTTGGTTTGGTTTGGTATTCAAGGCTATCTCATTGATCCTTTGGTTGGTCTAAATGGTCTCTTAATAAAGTTACTATTCCAAAAAAAAAAAAAAAAGTGCTTATGGTACTGGTAGTAGCACAATTGATCTTTTACCAAATTGATAGAGGAGGGATTAATATTAATGCCATATAATACAACCTTTCGAACACCGAAAATCCGATCCAATAAATTCATGTGGTAATTCAATTCCATGTCTCCTCCCCATCTTTAATTCAGTCAGTCAAACAATTAATATACTATTATTCGTCAGTTAGCATTAATTAGGGTGTTTTTCAGTTTGCTTCATTCACTGTGCCTAATCTTAATCTTCTAATTAAACAAGCCTAATTCACGGCATTGTTATTAATACATGGTAATAATACAGGCGGAGGTACAAAGGGCCGGCGGAAGCAGGCCGCACCTGAAAAATTATTTCTATAGTAATCTTTCAGGATATATCCTGTAGCTAGTACCTAAAGAAAATTATATAGATTTACTCTCTGTACATAAAATTTTGCAAAGTTTAATTAGTATGCACACATAGTTTACTATTGTCACGAGGAGTCATTGACACATAATCTCAACTACTCCCTCCGTCCCAAAGTCTTTGTCCGGTCTGCAAAGACGGAATGTTAAAAATAATACAATTTTTGCAAGAAAAAATCAAAAAAATTTCAACAAATTATTAGATATCAATAAGTATTTTTGATTTGTGAAAAAAGTTTGAATTTTTTCTTGAAAAAATTGTATTTTTTTAACACTCCGTTTTGTGGACCGGACAAAGAATTTGGGACGGAGGGAGTACTTTAGATTTCGTTATTTTCAATTTAACAAAATCGTTCCATACAAACTAGAAGAACTGATGCTAAAATTAAGAACAGACAATTCTTGTTATCGAGATTTTCGAGATAACGATGTAGATGGTAAAGCTACTAATTCCGTATCTATTGTGTGAACATCATAATTACTACTATAATTAATTAGTAGTAGAACTAGCTGCCCTTGTTTTCTCGTACGTTTTGGGTGGAAACATAAATATGGTGGGAAAGCGATTGATTAGAGGTTTTGCATTGTATTAATTCCTTAACATGATAGTGATTATACAGCTATGATAGTGATTATACAGCTTGAGTAAATAAAAATAGTAAATAAAAATAAAAAACATGGGAATCTAGCTAGATTTGTGCACATCTTTGGATCTAGGAAAAGTCAATGCGAATTTAGAAATTAAAGGTTTCGTATTTGATTGGGAGTTGACACAATACTGAGAGAGTACAGCTTTTGAAAATGAGGAGTATTAGGAACAAAGAAAATTGGCAAAGAAAAGACTTTTAAAGTGTACATGAATGGCCCAAATTCACTGTGCAATGCATCTAAGCCGTTCATGTATATTTTAAAGATTTTTTTTTTTGCCTATTTTCTTTGCACTTAGTATTTTTTTTTGAAATACGTTACCCACAACTTGGGCAATAAAGCTACGCCCATGGACTCCCAAGTCAGTGAACTTCCATTGAAACCTTATACGATGTCGTTCTGAAATTTTTTTTTTTTTGGTTGAAATATTTGGTTTTATACTTCTCTTAGGGCTAAAAATATTTGGTTTTTTTTGGTGTTGAAATATTTGCTTCTCTTAGGACTGAAACCTTATACAACGCGTTTTGGTTTTTTTTGGTGTTGAAATATTTGGTGCTAAAAATTAATTATTATCCGTTAGGATAAAATGATCAAAAAAATAAGATCTTTACACCGATTCAAACGAATTGAAAATTGGAAAACTGTGGGTTCCCCGATCGGAGCGCTCGAGAGTCGCCACCTGAATTTTTGAGATGGATGATCTGAGAAATCGAGGGTTTGATTTGGAAAAGAAGGCTTTTGACCTTGCGAAGACGTTGATATTTTGAGTCTGGGGGCCACGTTACAAACGGGGAAGATTTTGTTGAAAAAGCACCCCGCTCGCCCAGTGAAAACTGGTCTCTACTAAACATTTTCAATGGGGGAGATTTAATATCATTTGGAAAATTAAACTTTTAGGAAACAAATATGGGATAGGGGCATGGGATTGGATATATCTCTTAAACGTGCTCGTGGTGCTTACTGTAAAGTAGATACCAAATGGATGATGTGGAAATATGAAATAACAATACAACAATAATCAGCCCATATCATACTAAACACCGCACAGTGTGATAGATGCATTGCACGGTGTAGTCAAAGCATCATGCAATGTATCTTTCTACCGATAGTCTGCCAATATTATTCAGAACACCACACGGTGTATTAGGTACATCGCATGGTATAGTCAAAACACTGCGCGGTGTACTTCTATGTATACTTTAGAACAGCTTTACATTTTTAAGATGAAATGAACCATAAGTTAGAAAATAGCTTTCATTCTTTTATCCTTTCCGATCCTCTATAAAACAGTTCGTTAGACCTTTTCGGTTCATTTGATCATAGAAAATAAGGTTAGAAAACCCCCTTTTTGAGTATTCAAGAGTTTTGAATCCGATCCTCTATAAAACAGTTCGTTAGACCTTTTCGGTTCATTTGATCATAGAAAATAAGGTTAGAAAACCCTCTTTTTGAGTATTCAAGAGTTTTGAATGATCCAAAGATGATTAGTATCATAAAGTAATGCTCTGAAATACACCTGCACAATTTGTTAATAGTATCTGCAGAACGGGCAGCAAATAAGTATGATCTATGGATCAAATGAAACAACAAAATGAGAAAAGCATACTGAAAACAGAACGCCGCGCACTGGATTTCATTACATCGCGCAGTGTACTAAAATACCGCATGGAGTAATGTTTCCAGTGCAGCCACTGGTTTTTGCTTTATTTGTTTTTGAAAACAATTTTTAAGTCAACATTTAACAGGAAAAGATTAAGCGTGACTGCAGAAAGCTCCCCTCAAGGCTAAGATCGAGCTTAACCCAAGGTACTTGCTAAATGCTATATACCTTTATCTTTGAGCTTGAATGTGGATTGTAGAACGTGAGTTTAAGGCTTTGTTGTGATCTTTCAAAATCAGCAGTTTATTGAGCTTTGGAAGATAAAGAAGAATGGAATATTTTTTGAGAGAGATAATGTCCAGAAAATATTAGAGTAATTTTCTCAGGATTGGAATGGGTGCCTTTGGAGGGGGGTTGTATTTATAGGCAAGAGGGCCAAGAATCATTAATACAAAGAGGGGAGGTGGCTTCTACACCGAATAAAATTTAAAAGGATTCTTTGCAAAATTGTTTTTCAGTTAAGGCTCCAGCAAGTGTGGCCGACAGCTTTTTGAACTTGTCAAAACTTTTTCTTGAAACGCCATGCAGCGTACCACAAAACCTCGTGCGGTATAATAAGAAAATTACACTGTACAACTAGGTAGTAACACCGTGCGGTGTTTAGGTCTAGGTTTGGGCTTTGTGGGTTTCTTTGAGCTTTTTTATTTTATTTTATGGCTTTTTAGGCTTTTTCTGGTTTTAGAAATTCACATTCAAGCTCTAACTAAGAGGTATCTCTCATTTGTTTCATCATCGGGGAAATTAAAGATCATTCGAGGTTTAGATTGGGGTTTCTACGAACACTTAATTTTTTCATTTGGTTTTATGGTTCTTTTAGGGCTTTTCAACGAGAGCCCTAGAGTTAAAAATTAATTATGATCCTCTAAAATAAAATGATAAGAAAAATAAAATTTTTGCATCAGTTCAAAAAGATTACAAAATTGGAACACTTATAATTTTTTCATTTGGTTTTATGGTTCTCCAACCCTAGAGGTAAAAATTAATTATGATACTTTAAGATAAAATAATCAGAAAAATAAAATCTTTGCACCGGTTTAAACGGATTGAAAATTGAAACAATTAATTTTGTTAGATGGTTTATATATTAAAAATATAATTAGAAAATTAGAAAATAAAGAAAATCTTACTTTTAATTTTCAATCCGTTTAAACTGGTGCAAAGATCTTATTTTCCTGATCATTTAATCCTAAAATATCATAATTAATTTTTAGCTGTAGGGATCTCGTTGAAGAGCCTCAAGAGAACCATAAGACCAAATGAAAAAATTAATTTTTAATCCGTTTAAATCGGTGTAAAGATCTTATTTTTCTGATCATTTTATCCTAAAGAATTATAATTAATTTTTAACTCTAAAACTCCAGTTGAAAAGCCCTACGAGAATCATAAAACCAAATAAAAAAAATTAAGTCTTCTAATTTTCTATCCGTTTGAACCGGTACAAATATCTTATTTTTCTGATCACTTTATTCTAAAGAATCATAATTAATTTTTAGTTCTAAGGCTTACGTTGAAGAGCCCTAACAGAAGCATAAAACAAAATGTTTCAATACCAAAAAACTCATAAAAAACGGCGTCGTATAAAGTTTCGGTGGGAGTTCACCAACTCCCAAGTCGGTGGGCTTAGCTTTATTAACTTATAACTAGGAAATATTTATGTTTGCGTAAAGTAATTTTACTCCATTTTTATTAAAAATAAATAAATTAAAATAAATATTTATTTTTTGAATTAAAAATTATGTGTGGTAAGAGAATGACTTATCTCGTAAAATAAAAAATATAGTAAGTGCTTAAAAGTCCAAAAACTGACTTTTTGATATTTTTCAAAATACTTATGTAAAAATCATAATTTTTTACTTTTTCGTTTCCTCGTCGAGACAAACTCATATCAAGTAAAAGTTTAGCGTAGAATTAAAAAACGCGAAAAAAAATTGAATAATGACAAAACTAAAAAATTGTGGTGGATAAGTTAATCACTAGCGTGAACAGGATTGGAAAATCCTGTAGTACAAGACCCTGCAAGGCACCCTGTAGGGTACACACGGGCCATCAATCTTGACAATGAATGATTGAGATGTGATTTTTAATATGATCTATTAATCGATGAGATCGACGATTATGTACCGTCCTACACGTGCTCTATACGGGTGTGCACTACCCCGAATCAGCGTGAACGAGTCTGCGCTACACTCGTAAGAGTGTACCCATGCACTACATAGAAACCGTGTCCGTTCCTTGCAGCCGTCCAAACGGAACGTGTTTGGAACGTTAAGTCAAACACAGCTGCTTCTTCATCAGTTACTTTCTCTTTCCTTCCTTGAAGTTACTTTTCTACCTGCTACTGCCATTTCTCACAGCACAAGAGACAAAAATATTCGCAATATATGGTCTCGGTATCCCCCAGGGAAAAAAGATAAGATTAGCCGCTCAAAAACCCAAATTAGTTGGCCCATTCCACTCCAATTCCCTCTTTGTTTTCTACGTTAATTTGACCGATTCATGCATATGAGTGACCAATAATCAATTATTCTGTCAACGTCTTGGTGGGTTTTTCTACTGCTCAATCCTGTCTGTCATCGCAAGATTTCTGCTGTTATGAACAACAATTACTTGTTTATTCCTCTTGCTTGCAACCATACCCGGACCATATCGAAAGGGTACATCTCACTTCCCTTTCTCTCTGCTGTCTCGTTTCTAATCTGGGTCTCTCTCTCTACCTCTCTCTACGAGTTGCCTGATCTCACAGGTGCCCTCTCTCTTTCTCTTCATTTTCCAGTTATCTTTAATGGGTGTTTGATTGTTTTGTTGCTTGTGCTTTGAAGATCAAGAATTTATTTTGCCCAGTTGTAGTTGTATAAGAACCCTAGATTTCTTGTTTCAGGTGGAGTTGTTCGATCTAATGTTTGACCATTGTTTTACCTCAAAGGTGCCCTCTTTCTCTTCTTTCTTTCAGTAATCTTTGACAGTTCTCGTGCTTGTTCTTTTAAATACCACGACTTTCTTTCCTGTTACTCCTTAGATTTCTTGTTCCACTTGTGCTCAAAGCAACCCACATCTGTTTTCCCTCTAGTTCTGAGATTCCACGGATGATGGCCTGTGGAATTTTGGAATTGTTCATTTGGGTTTCGAGCATATCATCTTTGTTCTGCTTGTCTAGTGGTTTTAGTCCAGCAGACAACTACTTGATAAACTGCGGATCGTCCACCAACACTACGGTGGGCGGCCGCGTTTTCACGGCCGATAGCTTATATTCAAATCTCCTCTCAACCCCACAAAACATATTGGCCAACACCTCTTCAAATTCCATCCGATCCTCAGACAATTCAGCCCTGTACCAAACAGCAAGGGTATTTTCCGGAGTCTCCAAGTACACTTTCCCCATCTCCCAAAGTGGCCGTCACTGGATTCGCCTTTATTTCTACCAATCTGTTTATGGGAGTTACAACTTGAGTTCAGCCAGTTTCTCTGTATCTGCCCAAACTTATACCCTCCTTAGCAATTTTACACCAACTAGCGCATCTTTCATAGAATTCTCGGTAAACGTGACATCGAGTTCCCTTGTAATCACCTTTATCCCCTCCGACAACTCATCGGCCTTCGTTAATGCGTTGGAAGTTGTTTCGGTCCCTAACAGTCTCATTACAGATGATGCCAATTTGGTGAACCCTTTGACTGGTTTCAAAGGCTTGTTGACACAGGCACTTGAGACAGTTGCTAGGGTAAATATGGGGGGACCAGCCGTCTCACCCTTTAATGATACGCTATCGCGAAGTTGGGTTCCTGATGAAGGTTTCTTAGTACAGAAGAATTTGGCAACGACCAATTCAAATATCCCAGCGGTTAAGTATCCAGCGGGTGGAGCCACGGTTGATACTGCTCCCCCTACTGTCTATGGTACTTGCACCGAAATGAACTCACAAAGTGATCCCAGTAGCAATTTCAATGTCACTTGGGAGTTCACCGTGGATCAGGGGTTTCAGTATTTTCTCCGGTTTCACTTCTGTGATATAGTGAGTACAGGTGCCAACCAGCTCTACTTCAATGTTTATGTTGATTCGTGGAATGTTGCACAGAACTTAGATCTGAGTGTTTTTACCTTGGGCATTCTGGCCACTGCCTATTATATGGACTTCGTTACGCCCATAAATGATGATGGTAAGCTTAGCATTAGTATTGGGCCATCTACCATTACAAATGTTTACCCAAATGCCATTCTGAATGGACTAGAGATCATGAAGATGAACAATTCTGTGGGCAGCCTCGATGGGGTGGCTTTTTTGGGGCCTTCCTCACCAAACACGAAGAAAAGGATGGGGATGGTAGTGGGTTTGAGCATTGGCTTGTGTGTGGTTGTGGTGTTTCTCGCTATTTTATTCTTCATGTGCAGAAGAAGAAAAGTGGGGAGTTCTGGCCATTCGAAGACATGGGTCCCTTTCTCCACCAACGGAGGAATTTCCCTTACAATGGGAAGTAAATACTCCAATGGAACAACCCTTAGTTCAGGTTCTGACTTGGGATATCGGTTTCCTTTCGCTGCAGTTCAAGAGGCTACTGATAATTTCGAGGAGAGTTGGGTTATTGGAATTGGTGGATTTGGGAAAGTTTACAAGGGTGTTCTAAATGATGGTACAAAAGTGGCTGTTAAGAGGGGTAATCCAAGGTCACAACAAGGTCTTGCGGAGTTCCGTACTGAAATTGAGATGTTATCTCAGTTCCGCCACCGCCATTTGGTTTCCTTGATCGGGTACTGTGATGAGAAAAATGAGATGATTTTGATCTATGAGTATATGGAGAATGGGACACTCAAGAGTCATCTCTACGGCTCAGGTCAACCCAGTTTAAGTTGGAAGCAGAGGCTTGAGATATGCATTGGATCAGCCCGAGGGCTTCACTATCTCCACACAGGCTACTCAAAAGCAGTTATCCATCGTGATGTGAAGTCTGCTAATATTTTGCTTGATGAGAATCTCATGGCAAAAGTTGCCGATTTTGGGCTTTCAAAGACGGGACCTGAATTTGACCAAACCCATGTGAGTACTGCAGTGAAAGGGAGTTTTGGGTACCTTGATCCTGAATATTTCAGAAGGCAACAGCTGACGGACAAATCAGATGTGTATTCATTTGGGGTGGTTTTGTTTGAAGTTCTTTGTGCGAGGCCTGTGATAGACCCTTCTCTTCCAAGAGAAATGGTGAACTTAGCGGAATGGGCGATGAAGTGGCAGACAAAGGGGCAGTTGGAACAGATCATAGACGCCAATCTTGAGGGGAAAATAAAGCCAGAGTCTCTTAGAAAGTTTGGAGAAACAGCAGAGAAATGCTTGGCTGAATTTGGCGTCGACAGGCCGACCATGGGAGATGTGTTGTGGAATTTAGAGTATGCACTTCAACTTCAGGAAGCAGTCCTTCAAAATGATCCTGATGAGAACAGTACTAATGTCATTGGCGAACTGTCTCCGCTTGTCAACGATTTCAATGATGGTGATGATAGTACTGTTTCTGGGGCCCAGTTTGAAGTGTCAAGTGTGGATGATCTCTCTGGTGTTTCTATGAGTAGGGTTTTCTCACAGCTGGTAAAATCTGAGGGAAGGTGAAGTCTAGCTAGACGGTGTTTCCTTTAATTTGTCAAAAGAAAGAGAGAGGGAACATGCTAATAATCTCTTATACACTCTTGCTTTCCACAAAGAGAAAAGTACTGGAAGCTCCAGTGCACCCCTTGTTTTGGCTTCCTACATTCGGTGGTTGTTGAACGAGAGGGCTTTGCTCAGCTTTTATTTATATTCATCCTCGTAAGTTTCTTATAAATCTATGTCAATCCGTTTGGAGCTTTGTTAGACGTTAAACTGCATGGAGCACTGTGAATTGTCTTTTGTATACGAGAGGGGAGGTTAGACGACTTCAGAATGAGGTGTTGTATGATGGTCTTTGATAAAGGTTTGGCGTCCAAATTTGTTACTCTTGTTTGTTCAGTTTTATTTGCAATTGTGTATACCTTTCGAGTTTCAAGGCGCATTTAGCTGCTGCATGTGTTTCCATGTATCAATATTAGTTGCCGCTCTTATTGATTCTTATATTCCTTCATTTCTTTTTTGGATCAATGGCACGTAGTTTATCTTTAGTCATGACCTAATTGATGTCATATTTGACTCGCTTCTGTTGGCTATCGTGTCCTTTTAGCCGGTTGCTTATCTCGCATAATAGTCTGCTACTGTCAAACGAAAAGAAAAAGTTGTTTCCTTTGTTTTGTCGAAAAGGAAAGAGATGGTTAACACACCGAATCTCTTGGACACACTTCCGGCACAAGTGGTGGAAGCTCCAGCACACACCCTGGTGCGACTTCTAACATTTGGTCATTCTGTGAACAAGAGAGTAAGGTTGGGCGCGTATTCTATGGCTATTTATCTTTGGAATAGGCTTCTACAATTGAACTCAATCCTTTTGGAGTTCTTATTGTTCATACTGGATGGTGCATTGTGATACATCTGGTGTATACAAGAGGGGAGTCTAGACTTTAGAGTCTGATTCTGTGCTGGTCTTTGATGGTGGTGGTGCTTCTGAATCTGATTATTTGGTTTGGTTTCCATTTTCTTTTCTGTAGGAAATGTCTGAGCCTTTTTTTGGGTTTCAACTTTCAATGCTCATTCTTCTACTTGTGTGGTCTGTTTGCTATTTACATCAGTGGCCTGTAGTATACTGTATGATTGTAGCACATTTAAAGCTGATTTTTTTGCATGAATACACTATATGGCGAGTTCTACAAGATGAACGTTTCAGATTACCGCAATAAATTGCTTTAGAAGTTTAGTAGTTAAACTAAATTGAAGTAATTAACTAGAACCACAAACACTTTGCTCTTTTTTTTGGTACATGAACCACAAACACTTTACACAAATACATATATATACTCTCTCACATCCACTAGCATTTTTCATTAACTCATATCCTCTTGGGTTTTTTTTTTTTTTTTGATCCTCTTTGGTTGTTAAACATAATTAGTGCATCAGGTTCTCTCTCAATCATTTTGATTTTGCTTTTTTACCTTTTGCCTTCCAGTGTATTCTTCTCACAAAATCTTTGTTATTTTCTTTATCGTGTTTGGTTTTCGATAATCAGGTGTACGAGCTAGCTTATGCGCAGTTCGACTAATTCTAGGGAACAGGGGCCGAGGGAGCATGGGCCCGGGGGTCATGTGCCCCCCTGAAATTTTATCACCTACCTTTTCTTTTCTTTTCTTTTTTTAACCTATTCAAATGATTTTGGAAGAATTAAAATTTTTGGGCACTGGGTTTATTGTGTTGTCATGGGTTTTCAACTAAATCAATGGACCCCTTCAGGAATTAAATGCTCGTTTCACCGAGGAAAATATCGAATTACTACTTTTTGTGGCATATTTGAATCCATCCAACTCATTTTCTAGCTTTTCGAAGAAAAAACTTTTATCCAAAAGAGTTTTCTTCTGTAGAGCTCATGGTACTCTCTGATCAATTCAATACATTTATTTTTGACATGCAATTTGCTATTTACTGAAAATTTCTTATGATTAAAAACTCGTTAGGGTTAATTGTTTAAAAAAATTGGCAACAAATATTTAGACTTCTGTACTTATGTTTTGAAGCTTTTGAAGTACAAACTATTGTGCCTACTAGAGAATATTAAAATTTTTGTGCTCAGTATTTCTTTTTTACTATATTTTACTATGAATTTTTTTAATTTGTTGTGAAATGGCTCCACCACTACTGGGGAACCAATTTTACCACCCCTCGCAGGAATCCCACTTAAAACTAGAGCTAAGCTTTGGTTCTTACTAATTCTCACATTGTTTAACCTAAACCAAACATTAGTTTAGCCTTTATGGTTAACGAAAGCTAGTTATATGACCTGAGAGACACAGATGAAGATAATCACTGTACAAGCTAATTAGCTAAACCAAGCCTAAATCAGTTGGCAATCCTAGAAAAAAATATATAATAAAAATGACAGCAATTAATTCTCTAGGATGCGAAAAAAAAAACTACGTACAAGATTGCTACTGTCGTTTCTTGATTTAGCAAGCATCATGAATTTAGGTTAACTTTGTGTTTCCCCTGTAATCAAGCCGATCGATGTCCCTGTTCTCATTATCTCTGCACTAAAACAAAGTTACCTCATTAATCATCAATTTGTTGCCTACGCTACGCCCATTCTTTAATGGCTTTTTTTTTTTTCATAAACGAAAGTACAAATATTATGGAGCTGGCTTGTCGGCAGTCGCCTTATGGGAATTGCACCATGCAATTGGCTTGTACTGAGTTTATTTTTATGATCGGAACCGTTCATGTCGTAGAGCTCATCGAGAACTTCAAGCATGTCAGAAATCAAGTTAATTAAACTCTGTTTATACCTACTAATCAGATCACATTTATGTTTCTAAACATGAATATGGCCACACTGGATCAAACCTATCAAATCAAATTTAATAAAGCAAGAAGTCACTCCGATTAGGTAAATTAACATGATTTTTGATGTTAAAGTTCTTGACGAGCACTACGACATAAACTGTTTCGATCATGAAAATAAACTCGGTACAAGCCGGTACTCGGCGGTGCATCCCTATGACCAATGGTTCATATTTCAAAAGATACCCTACTTATTTTTTCCTATAGGATACCATTAGCCAAGGTTGTGAATCGCGTTCCGCCGGTACGTACCGGATTGATGAACATGGAATGAGTATTGATCTAAAACTATATAAAATGATAATACTGCTAAATCTGAAATTAATGGTACTCAGTATCAAACCGATACCGGTACATACAATCTCAGTGAGAAAAAAGTACCAAAATTGGTACGGTATTCAGAACCTTGCTTTTAACAAATCTGATCCATTAAACAGGATGGCTCACTAGCTCTGATTATGCCCTACACCCCTATAAAAGAAGGTACACCTCTGCACTAGAGGATCCCGGTTCCGATTCCGCCTCATAGAGAGAAGCGATCTAGAGAGTCGTAGTTTAACAAGGAATTTCATAAAGATTTAATTGTAATGACTAATGAGGATCCATAATCAATGGGTATGGGCCCCTTAATGCGCAGATTAATGAGTTGTTTCGTGCGGTAAGTGCTAATTACACATCGTGACATTTTGAATGCCACCAATTTATTTTAAAAAGGGGAAAATGACAATCCAAGACGTGTTTTGATAATCAATATCCGCTAAGAACATGATTAAAACATTTGTTAATATTGAAAATATTCTTGACGGGTATTAATTATCAAAATACGTTTTTGACCGTCATTTTCCATTTAAAAAAAAAACTAACTAGGGCTAACTTAGTTAGCCAGGACTCTTGTATTTTCGCTAAGAGATCAAGAGTTCGAGTCTTTTCACTTGCGTATGAGTGTTCTTTCCTTTTTATTTGTTAGGATTATTTCTTCCCTTAATGGAGCTTATAGTTGAGTTGAGTTTATAATAATTGTGATCCATTTGATGGACTTATTTATTCTCTTGATTCAATTGTTTGGCTTGGTTATCTCATGGACTCTCATACGATAGATGTAGTAACTTGTGATTTGTATTTTGTACTTTATATATGATGTAATAATCTCTCCCACCGATTGACAAAAAAAAAATTTATTAAAAAAAAAGGGGTACAGAAAGCTAGGAAAAAGTTTAACGTATAGACTAATCGACGAACCCAATTTTACTTTACTCTGATAGTCCCCCCCGTATATTTTATTGACTTTGTGATTATCGTACTCCAAGTCGGTCCACTACCTTTAATTTCCCCTGTTTCTTTTGCACTATTACTACTCGATCCAATTCATAATACATCTCTCTCTCTCTCTCTCTTTAATTTCCTCTTTTTCTTTTGGACTATTACTACTCCAATTCTCTCTCTCTCTCTCTCTCTCTCTCTCTCTCTAATTTCCTCTTTTTCTTTTGGACTATTACTACTCCAATTCATAATACCACTCACTCTCTCTCTCTCTCTCTCTCTCTCTCTCTCTCTCTCTCTCTCTCTCTCTCTCTCCACATGCATATACCTATCAAAAACTATGACCATGTCCTCAACAAAAAAGACAATATTATTCCCAGTAATTATGAAAGGAATCGATCGAACTCATTATTCTCCACAAATATCTACAGTAAACAACTAGTGATCACTAGAACTTTTCGTACATTGCCGCGATTAATTTGTATATATGAAACGAAACTAACTAGAAATAATTGTTCCACAAAATTGTACATATATATCTATCCCGCTATTTGGGGCGGTTCCGAACACTTAAAAAAATCCTTCAAATCTTAATCTCATAGTTCTCGATCAAATTTTGATGATCTGAGCCGCTCAATGTGTTTAAAACGTGATTTTAAAGGTGTTCGCAAGAAACTGGCAAAAAAATTAACCAAAAAGGGCTTGATTTGAGCAATTTTTATTGAACAGTTCAATAAAAAACTGTTCCGATGAAGCCCTTTCAGGTTTTTTTTTTTTTTGCTGATCTCTCGCAAGCATCCTTAAAATCACGTTTTGATTATATTGAGCGGCTCGAATCATCAAAATTCGATCGGAAACTTAAGGAGATTTTTTTAAGTGTCCCCTGAACCGCCCCGATATCTATATATATAAACAATTCGTCAGGACATTCCTACTGTGTGATTTAGACCTGTGAGTCTTCATGCATGTGGATTAAATACCATTTTGTCATAATGTTTTATTCAATTTTGTCGGTTATTTTGATTTCTGAAATCTTAGTAATTTGTTATTAGTTAGAGTACTCATCAACGCCAAACAGTAATTGGATCCCTACCGCATTTTCCCATGTTGAAATTTACGTAGTAGTAATTAAAGAGATTTGTGAGCAAAGTACTCAATTGTAATAGATCGAGATTGCGCATGCGGAAAAGACTAATCATGTATATATAATTAATTTTATATTTAAAAAGATGCATAATTAAAAAACATCATCTTACCGAGTAATAAGTATTTTGCTTTTTTTTTTTTTTTTATAAGTATAAGTATTTTGCTTTTGAAAGTTAGGTTTTACTCCGTTTT
>BPLS01000658.1:419931-448726 GCA_019656275.1 Rhododendron kiyosumense
TAAGAAACTCATTTTACGCACTTAAAATATTAGTATATATACATGGACTCATCTTTTAATTAAGGGTTCGTTTTCTTATATTAAAAAAAAGTCATCGCCGGCCTCAGACTGGGGAATATATCCCAAAGCTGACATTTCTTCATATGACGTACCTCCAAATTATTCCCTGTTATCCTTTTAAGTTTCCGGGCATTTCTAAATATCGGACGAAAGTCAAATATTTCAAGGAGTCATTGGAGATTTGCACAATCGAGATTGCGAAATTAATAGAGGTGAACGCAAACTGACTCAGACGTTCGATTATTGAAAAAGCATTAGCTTAGGATTGTTTTTCGAGCTCTTAAATCTCACATGCGCATGGATAGAGTTCGATTCCCGTAAGCCACATCCCCTCCCCCAATTCCCCCATGATAGTTTAGATTAAAATTAACGAATAACAAAAAAAAATATCTCTAAGATTTAGGCCCCGTTTCAGAAACCTTCTTAAAAAATAAGTACTTATTTTGGATCTTCTCAAAGAAAATAAGAAGGGTTGTTCCACAAAATCCAAATAAGCAGCTTATTTCACATTTTCAAACTCAAAAATAACATAAATGAAAAATAATTTTTGAATTTTTTTTGCACCGTATTAAAGATCTCAATAAAATCTATCAAACAAGATCCATATTGATAAAAAAATTATTTGTGTAAACACATGATTTTTGAGCTTGAACTTGCCTTAACCAAAAAATAAGTACTTATTCCTTATTTTGTGGAATAAGCCTTATTATTGAACAAAAAATAAGTTCTTAAACCCGTTCTGGAACGGAGCCTAAATCTTAGATGCATGCCGAGCATTTAACGACACATAGTCAACTAATATAAGTTTAGTAAAAACTAAAAATACAGTTTAGCTTTTTTAGCGGCTACATATTTGTTGTCTCTAAATGAAGTCAAAGTTAAGGCCCCGTTCCAAAACACGTTTTTAAAAAATAAGCACTTATTTTACATTTTCAAAATTAAAAATAATGCAAATGAAAAATAATTTTTCAAAATTTTTTGCACCGTATTAAAGATCTCAATGAAATCTATCAAACAAGATCCATATTGATAAGAAAATAATTTGCGTAAATACATAATTTTTGAGCTTGAAATTACCTTTTTAAAAAATAAGTACTTATTTTGCTTTCCGGAACGGATAAGTACTATTAAGTGGTGTCACTGTACTTGGGTCAACGATCGCTTTCCAAATTAATTCCATCTCCTCACCAATTCATACACGTATCTTCACCGAAATGCACGTGAAGAAGACTATTAGACTAGTCCACATCACTCACAAAAATAAACCACAATTTTGATTAATATAATTCAAATGTCAATTAATCCCCCTATAGCCAATTAATTTTAAATTCAACACTCCAAGCTAGAAACCTCCTACGGAGAATTGTGTGTACAAGCAAGAATCTACTCTGGCCTAGTCTGAAAGGGTAGGAAATGAGAGTACCCTAAGTATTTTTTTAGTACCCGCAAGAAACATAATTTCACCTAACCTAACGTAACCTAATCTACGAGGTGGGGAATGGAACATCATAATAAGAATCTAACCCAGGTCTTTTTACTGGTAACAGAAACCTTACGCTTTGGATATCCATTTGCTCTCCACTCTATAGTGAGACTCAAGGTCTGAATATCGTACTGGTTAGAGTAACGGTTTTTCTACTGATATGGTGTGTACCGGTACCAGTGAAATATCGCATACCGTTTCAGATTTATAGCTATTAGTGTTATTTTCTTACATAAAAGAATTTATTAGTATAGTATACATATTTATTAAAAATAAAAATAAAAAGTAGTCCGATAACGTGTGGTATTTGGCCGGTATCGTTTGGTATTTACCGGTATCATCCAGTAATGGAAGGATAAAATAAAATTAAAAGTAGTAGTCCAGTATCGACTGCTCTGTCATACAAATTAGAGGGAACAAAATTTTGATTACCCTTGTTAGAAAGGGGGCAAAAAAGATTATGACTTCCATATGAAACCAAAATTTCGTTAACTGATCATCATGTTTATGGAACTTTAATAAGTACTCCATTCAAAAACCATAAGCTAAAACTATGAATTAATTAATAAACATTTTCCTTTTCTTACTATCTTATATCAAATTAAAACCCGCAGAGGTAACATTTACCTATGCATCATAGATGGATGATGATGATCAAGAGAGAGATAAACCTTATCAAAAAAGACTAAAAGTAAACACGTCTGAGTCTGATTACAATTAATACGAGTAATACATAAGCAAAACAAATTCAAAAGTGGATAGAAGTCGATGATCAACCAACCACATCAACCTTGGTGGTGCAAGACAGCAACCTCCGAAACACAGCCGACACGGCGGCGCAAGACGCCTCCTTGGCCCTCCCGAACCCCGCGTACTTCTTCTTCCCTTTTCCGCCGCCGCCATAATAAGCCATCTTTCTCTCTCTCCTGTACGCCGTCGATACTCTCTCTCTGACCCTGTCCAGACACTTCTTGGTCTTCTCGGGCACGCTCTCCTTCCTCGAAAACGTGTAGCTCCGCAGGTACAGCTGCCGGCACGAGACGCTGTCCACCACCGCGGGGTGGTGGAGGCGGAAGCTGCTCCCGTGCCGGCCGTCGAAGCTGACGGACCTCACGAACTCGGCGTCGGATTCGGGCCACTTGTAGAGGTTCACGTAGGTGGCTCGGACGGGCTGCATACGGGCAAGGACGTCGTTGACGACGCAGCTTGATTGGCAGGCGGAGGCCATTAATTGGTTTTGATTCCGCGGGAGTGGTGACGGATTTCGTTAGTGGGGTATGCTTTATAATAATCCAAATTCCAAAGGAGAGCTTAGCATGCAAGAAAAGGTTGAAAGAGAGAGAGAGAGAGAGAGAGAGAGAGAGAGAGAGAGAGAGAGTTGAGGGTGGTGTGCCCAGGTCTGGTGTGGTGTGGGTTTTATGCGTTGTGGGTGTTTGTTGCGTGTAATGATTTGGCAGCATGTGAGAGTGTTATATGGACTACAAGACAATGAGGTACGTGAGATGCACGATCCAATTACGTGGGCGATTTGTCAAAGAGAATTAAAACGGAGTAGAGAAGTTGCTCATTTCCCTTCCCAAGTGGTGACCACATTGAGGCTCCATTCCAGAAATCTTCTTAAAAAATAAGTACTTATTTTGCCACTTTTCAAAGAAAAATAAGAAGGTTTGTTCCACAAAATTCAAATAAGCAGCTTATTTCACATTTTCAAACTCAAAAATAACGTAAATGAGAAATAATTTTTAAATTTTTTTTGCATTGTATTAAAGATCTCAATGAGATCTATCAAACAAAATCCATATTGATAGAAAAATTATTTGCATAAGTACATGATTTTTGAGCTTGAAATTATCTTCTCAAAAAATAAGTAATTGTTCAAAGGGTTGTGGAACAACCCTTCTTATTAGACAAAAAATAAGAACTTATATCCGTTTTGGAACGGAGCCTGAGTCCCACGAATTTTTTTTAAATACAACAGTGATGCCACGTTATTCTATTGATGTGGTGCAATGAACCAATCATTTTCGACCATGTATGAATTTGGGTCTGCACATCGGTGATATGGTGGTTAGTGTGATCCATGTAACAACCCACCACAAGTGCATAGTGGGGTCAACATGATCAACATGTGGACCTTGTCCGTTTTGGTTGTTGGGTTTTGAGTGGAAAGAGAAATGAGAGTAATGATTGAGAAAAAAATTATTGGGAATCGTGCACTGAGAGAAAGTCCAAAACCCAAATACCAAACCGAACAAGGTCGTTGTGTTCTATTATTGGGTTGTGATACCACGTCAGCACGATGACGTGGTATCACCGTTTTAACCAAAATTTACTCGAGTCCCACAGAGGTGGGGCTTTGATGGCCTGGGTTATGAATAGTCTTTAGACCCCTCTATACTAATTCTAACACCCCTCATTAACCCCCTGCTGATGTATACGATGTTGAAAAAAATTAAAACGGAATAGTAATATGTTTGCACACAAACACGTGTGTGCAAGGACGGAACCAAGATTTTATCCTAGCAGTGGCGAAATGTATACTAAAAAAATGCATTACAATATTAATAGTCATCGGCTCCAAAAAAATTAAAATAACATAATAAAAACTAAACTAAATGATGTTTGTCATATACACGTGGAGTACAAAAAAAGACTAATTTTAATTTTGAGCATCGATAATGGCATAATAATTAAATTTCCTTAATTTTTTTTATGTTAAGTTGTTTTAGGATTAGAGTGTGGATTTTTTTCCTTAATTACACATCATTATTTATATTATTTCACTTTGGCCTATTGAATTTAGTTTTGGACTACTTTTTTGGGTCTCCTTTCATAAAAAAAAAATACTCCCTCCGTCCCTTTTTAATTGTCATACTTCGTAATTCCAACTTATTAAAAAGACATCATCATTTTACCTTTCACATCAACTTTTTCCTCCACTTTCCCTACTTACCCATCATCATTACACTTTTTCTCACTAACTTTTCAAAAAAGAATCTACTTTTAGGGACAAAATAGACAATACACCAACTTTTACCTACTAACTTTACAAAATGGACACTTATTAAGGGACAGCCCAAAATGGAATACTGGACTATAAAAAAGAGACGGAGGGAGTAGAAGATTTATGCCTAGTATATAATAAAAAATAAGGAAAATAACCTAGCAGTAACGAGACTATATAAGTTGGGAATTAAAAAAAATTGTCACATATAATAATTGCATTTTGTAAAATTCTTGTCGTTGCGCCATTAGACCCCCTTGGTTCCATCTTTGGTTAGCATGTCCGCTGACACAAGTCATTAGAGCATCCGCAATGGGAATAATCAAAATCAATAACCAAAATGTGCCACGTCAGCATTTGATTATCCATTTAGTTCATAATCAAACTTAACAACCTCTACCTCCACATTGGTTATTTATGCATCCCTATAAAAAAAAATCCCAAAATACACAATGCACCTATGTCCAATCGCAAACGAATTCCAATCACTTATTCGATCACACCAAATTATTCGTCTCGATGAGACGATTCCAACGTGGGGTGATTTTGAGTTAATAAGTTTTGAGTTAGGTTATTGGGTTTGGTTATTGAGTTTTGGTTATTGGTAAATGTTGTTAAGTTTGATTATGGAATGGGTGAAATTTGGTTATTTGCTAAAAGACTTTTAACTTTGCTTATTACAATGTGAGCTATTTTTTGAGTATTATTGTTAAGTTTGCTTATCCACACCTATTTGATTATTACAATGGAGATGCTCTTATAGGTCATACATTATAATGTGGGTCTAATGCTCAATCATTATGCAATATTATAGTATATGGCCATTTATTATAAATTCTCTCACCAAAAGTGCAATCAGAAACTCTTAACCAAAACTCTCTCTTAAATCAAGTCTCGCAAAATACTAATTTCCACACACACAAAAAAAACACAACATTTACCGGCTTCTCTAATCTGAATGGACGAATCTTCAATCAATCAAACAAATAAACAAGCAAATTAATGAAGTGCGGAGTATTCCAATATTGGATTTGAGCAAAAAAATTCCACACGAGAATGACTGTCTATGGAAATAAGCTCATTCAATGTGCAATTAAGACATTTCGTTTGTTTATTTTAACAGATTTTCAGTGAAAATTCCTGCACTTAGCTTCAATAACAATGTATGATGCCCTTATTTGCCACCAGCTAATAAAGTGGGGACCTATTAATTCAGTGGGAAATGAATTGCATTCAGTCCTTTTGATTCCCTCGTTGAACAATAAGTTGTTTCCTCTCATTAGACACCAAACTATCATTCTCAATTAAATAAAACCAAAAAGAGAGACCAAGACTATTTGAATAGTACACATATGTGCTGACATGAAACCAAAAGGAGAGACCACGACAATTTGAATAGTACACATACGTACTTGTCAGTATAATTCCTAGGTCAAAAAATTCTCCCATAGTAACTTCTGATCTGGTTCTTAATTCCCGATCACGTGAATGTTATAGTTGGAATGGTCTCGAAAGACAATTTAAGGAATCTATCTCCAACTAATTAATTAAAAGTGGCATGAGACACTGAGATATACGTGATTATAAAAAGTAAAGATTGCAGCTGTCTCCAAATAATGTTTTCTAATGAACCTAGCTATATTTGAATCAGATTGGTCGTTCTTAATCTTAGTTAGTTCATTGGTTTTGGTTGCATAGTCATAGTTATAGATTTGATTGGGTTCAAGCAAAAGTAAAATGAATTAAGAATACAAGAATATCCACGTGGTTGTGTTCCCGAAGCACTGAAAAATCTGTGTTTTATATATATATATATATATATATATATATATATATATATGGGGCCGGTTCTAGAGACAATATATTTGACAATACTTTTGACAATATATTTTTCGGAGCCCCACGCGAATAATCGGAGCCGTTCAATTTGTTTAAAACATATTTTTAAGGATTCCTGTAAAAAATCAACTCATTTGGATATCGACAAGGGCTTGATTGGCTTATTCAATTTTATCCTATCAAAATTGACAGGAATCAACTAAATGAGCCGATCAAGCCCTTCTCCGATATCCAAATGCGTTAATTTTTTACAGGACCCCTTAAAAACATGTTTTAAATACATTGAGCGGCTCCGATCATTTATTTGTAAGTCCCATGCGGGATTTCAAAAAATGCATTGTCAAAAGTATTGTCAAATGTATTGTCTCTAGAACCGTCCCCTATATATATTCTCGTACTCATTAATTTCCTTATGCTGGCTTGAAGACTCAATGGAGTATCTTTTTGCATGACTCGATAACCAACCTAATAGAACGACTAATTTGGAGATAGATCTCATCCACCGTTTATTAGCGGGGATTCAATTAAAGTTGAGATAAAGTTCGTAAATACTAATCCTCAATACAAAAATGCATTACAATATTAATAGTCATCGGTTCCAGAAAAAATTAAAATAACATAACAAAAACTAAACTAAATGATGTTTATTATTTACACATGGAAAAAGGACTAATTTTAATTTTCAGCATCGATAATGGCATAATAATTAAATTTCATTAATTTTTTTAGGTTAAGTTGTTTTAGGGTTAGAGTGGAATTTTTTTTCTTAATTACACATCATCATTTATATTATTTCACTTTGGCTTATTGAATTTAGCTTTGGAACACTTTTTTGGATCTCCTTTCTTGAAAGAAAAATATAAGATTTATGACTAGAATATAAAAAAAAAATAAGGAAAAAAACCTAGCAGTGGTGAGACTATATAAGTTGGGGATAAAAAAAATTGTCACATATAATAATTGCATTTTTTAAAATTCTTGATGTGGCGACCGCCGCCACTAGACCTCCCTTAGTTCCATCTTTGCGTGTGTGGAAGATTCTTTCGAAAATATCCCATCCTACTGCAAATTTTTACAAGCGAGATTGAGAGTAGGAATAGAGAGTCTCTGAAAGACTGTGTGATTAAGATAGTCACCGAAATCATGTGACAGTTTTCTGCTACAAGAAAATATTTAGAACGAATCAAAATCAATCTTCTCATCATGTGACGGAAAATGAGATTTACAACGCTGTTAGTACGCAAAAGGTCAATAAAGTTTATTAGGTATAGTAGGTCATGTTGTTTTCATCATTCACATGAAAGGTTGATTGGACAATGTTGTTGGATCACATTGTCAAAAGATAAAATGAATAGTTAAAGTTTGACCGCTCATTTCTCTGGAGAAACGTACTAAATAGGCTTGGTTTCAACGGAAACTAATTAATGTCCGATCAACGTGATGTTTTTATTTATTTATTCTTGATCAGCATAGACATAATAAACCACTTGAATTGTCAAGTGAGACCATGCTGAGTATTATTTTACGTCACATGACTATATGTGTACTGATTGCCAATAATTATTACGGAGTAGTTCTTTCTTTTAAAAAAAAAGGAAATTGACCGAATAACTCCTCAACTGATAGTGTCTAAACTATAAAGGTACCCTCTTTTTTTCTTTTTCTTTTTTCTATCGGATAAAGGTACCCAATTAAACTAGATAATCCTAAATGGCCAATTAATTAGGTTGCTTTTGATTGCAATATTGCATTACACACCACACATGCTCACATCACATGCACCATGTGGCCATGCGAGTATATAGTAAGGGGGCAACCTTAGTTTTTGTTCAAAGGGTGCAAAATTAATTTCGTCCGGAAGCATGCACGAGCAGACCCTGGAGGATCGGGAATCGAATCTACCGGAGCCGTTTAATCCAATGGAAACTCTCTCCTTTCAGATCAAGAAAAGTTCCGAGTGGAAAAGAAAAAAAAATTGCAAGAAAAGTTTTAGTCTACAAACGAGGCAAAAATATAAGTTATGAGCTAGCTATGACCATACGCAACGAAGGACGGAAGGAGTGTGTTTTCTACAAATTAATAGTGAAATGTATGCGACAAATTCCGAGAGCATATTATGGAAATCTAGTTTTTAAAAATTTGCAGTGGAGTGT
Organism: Rhododendron kiyosumense; assembly: GCA_019656275.1. Taxonomy (NCBI): domain Eukaryota; kingdom Viridiplantae; phylum Streptophyta; class Magnoliopsida; order Ericales; family Ericaceae; genus Rhododendron; species Rhododendron kiyosumense. The sequence goes on from BPLS01000658.1 coordinate 428,471, forward strand.
TTGCTGCCCAGATTCTAGAAACTACTTCTAAAAATCACAAGTTTTTTTTTAAAAAAAAAGGTACGATTCACTATATGATTTTACAGATCTGAGAAGATTTGATTAGAGAAAAGACAAAAATATTCCTTGCCATTTTAACAATTAGCCCTTGCTCAATAGACTAATCCACAATTACCCCTGGATCTGGAACTCCAAGCTATATACTTAATAACTAACAAAAGAAGAAGAAATTGAACTCACATAGAGAAAATGAAATTTAAGCAATTCACTGGATTCCATGGACCACCTTTGGTTCCGCGGTTGAGTATTATATGTGAACATATTCACTCGGATACTGTAATAGGTAAACTTGAAGGTGAAAGGGAAATCACTTTGGGTTTTGTTGATTTACTGCTTAATGATTATATTGAAAAAGATCGAGGCCTTAGTATTTATTTTTCTCAAGATTGGATCTCTCTACCGGGTGATCTACCTGTGGTTTCAGAGGGCATTCACGTTTGACATATGTCTGCTGTGACCGAGATCTGTGGAAGATTCTATACTACAATTTAGAGGAGGAGGCTTAGGACACCGTTGGGAAAATGCACCGGGTGCCGTAGCTAATCGAGTTACCTTGAACCCAATTACCATAGGGAACATATTGTAAATATCTTAAAAAATGGATTCAGTTCCTTGTGGTGCATACAAGGATTCTAATATATTTTATCTTTTTCCATAGTGTAAATATTAAGCTGAATAAAATACTTAGAAAATTAAAAAATCCATGGTAACTTATGCATCCCAAGATAACGATATTGAATCGTTATTGATTTGGAATTGCACTTCTGTTTTGGGGTAAAATGTAGGTTCAAGCGGGAGGCCTAATCATCGCGTACGTCCCAAGCCCGAAGCCCTGTTAACCAAATTGAGCCTTTTCCAGCTAAAGTTTCAAAGAGCCCAAAATTCTTGAAAAACGAACCACAGATCTCTGTTTCTTATTATTTTCTTTGGTAGACATCAGAAAGGAAACACAAATGACTGGTTCGATTCTAGGTTTATGGTCACAGGGTTAATTTATAGGGTAATTTGGACGAGTTTGGAGAATAAGAATTACAAATCCTACATATTTAACTTAAGAAATAAGTTGACATATTGGATCGGAACTAATTTGTCTTAGTACAAATGTATTTTTGTTATGTACTACTCCCTCCGTTCCAAATTGAAGGTCCGGTTCGGTCTTCAATGCAAAATTTAAATTGTTAATATCTTTTAATCTACAATGATTTTTATGTGCAATACGGATCTTTTATGATAGATCTCAATTAGTTCTATTATACAAAGTTTTTAAAATCTTTAAAGATATTATAAATTGAAAAATATTAACAATTTAAATTTCGCATTGGAGACCGAACTGGACCGTCAATATGGAACGGAGGGAGTAATCAATATCTAATCAATATAATTTCTGATAAGATTTACATGCCCGGCGATATCTAAAAACTAAATAGTGCTAATCATCTATTGAAACCCGAGAAAAGATTACATTTGCCCACACCCCTGTTAAACAAAATGGGCTTCACGAGCCCAAAGTTCTTGTGGTGATCTACAAAATCAATATGCTAAATGCTTTAAAAATCATCTTAGCCTTGAATTGGCTTTCAACAGACACAAAAGGTGCTTAAGAAATAAGAATATTCAGAAAATGGACTTTTTCTAAAGGCCTGAAGTTTTTGCTAACCGATTGGCCGAGCGCTTTAGAATGCTACGGTAGTGTGGTCACCACAATACTAATGTTATGAGTTTTTCATTCTATCCATTAATTTTATACTACTAGAGAGAGAGAGAGAGAGAGAGAGAGAGAGAGAGAGAGAGAGAGACTATGGCCTAGGAAACATTGATAAATTAACAAATCAATAACGAAGGTCCAAATTCTTTTATTTATTTAGAAGCTTTTTGAATAAAATGCTTGGGGTTACATCAATTATATGGTTTCTTCTGATAACAATTGTAGTAACAAACACACGTTACGATGGGCCTGCCGTCAGGTCTGTTGCCTCCACGTTCACATAGTCCTCTCGGACCTCTTCCCCTATATTTGTCACGACAGTGTTGACGACAAGGAAAAAGGTTGCAACCATTTGGATCCAATGTATCTTCACATATTTCAGCGTTCACTTGAACCATCATTAGTACAACTGCATGCATTCATTTCACAAAATTAGTGACAAATATCCGTGTAATTGATATGTATGTATATATGTGTAATCAATCAGTTGTGACATAAAAATACAATGTATTTATGGTCCCACTTGATAATCCAAGTGGTTCATTTATTTTGGAACAGCGAAGAAAATATTCTGTTGATCAATAGCAAGGTTACGAGTGATTAAACGGACAAGAGCAAAACGGCATCACGACGAGAGGGCAACATCCCAACGAGGTTGGCACCCCACCCCTCGACAATCATATGCCGCTCAAGCCCAAAAAACGAAAGTTGAAATAAATAAATAAATGTCCCCTTAAATATCGTAGTGGAAAATGGTTAATACACCATAAGTTTTGTAGCGGTAAGTGTGATAAAGAATGATAATTTAATTTTAGGAATAATTAACTTATTGTTATTAAAATGTCCCGACATGTTTTCAAGAAAATCAATCAATTTTCATAGGCAATGTGCACATTGAGGACAATGAAAGGAACGGCTCAGATGAAAAAGGAATATTGTCGTAGGTTCCATTATACATCGTATAATCGACGAGGGTAACATAAGAAGATCTATCATATGACATTCAAAGATGTGTATAATAAGAACAAGAGCACATACGTACCTGTCAAAAGCAAGACAAAAAGCTTCAAATCAAAGTAAGAAAACTTGGCCATCTAACCAAAAAAAAGCTACTTAAGGCTTTTAGTTTTGTTTGAATTTCGAGAAAAAAGAATTGAATCAGAGCAGTATTTATAGAGTAGGACTAACACAATTCCTTTCGATTTTTTCCTTGGATCGGCAACACAAATCCATTTAATTTGATTACCAAAATTAAATTTGATTACACAAATCAAGTTTAATTATATATAGTCATTACGTGGCTGTAATAGGGTAACTCGATCCTCATAATTGCTTTTAAAGATTTCTAGTCTTTTATCCCTTGTAATTAGAGTATCCACAATGTTATAATCAAATGTAAAAGATTTTTAAAGTTAACAATGTTGGTGCAAAATATGGCTCACAATACTATAATCAAACTTAACAACCTCCTTAGAAATAATCAAATTTTGGGCTTTAGATAACCAAAACTAGCAACTTTTTGACAATAACCAAATTTAATAGACCCACGTATTCTCAATCAAATACACCTATTCTATCTCTCTTCCTTTTTCCTCTTTTTCTTTCGAAAAATATTTTTCAAAAAAAATATTTTACTAATTTTTTTAGAAAAAAAAAATTTTAAATAATTTTTTTTCAAAAACTATTTTCAATTTCTAGTAAATAGTTATTATTAGTTTCAAAACTATTTTTTGAAAAACTATTTTCTACTTTTCACAGTTTTTAGTTTTTTGTAGTTCAAAAAATGATGTTATAACAAGTTTTGGTTATTGAATTTTGATTATGCCATTGTAAACATCTACATTGTTAATCTTAGCAATATCTTAAATGAATAATCAAAAGCTGATGTGGCAACTTTTGGTTATCAATTTTTTATTATAGCATTGTGGATACCCTTATGTCAACTTTATGATTTCAATTTTTGGTAACGATCCTCAACTTTATTATTTTGGTAACTCGATCCTCATAAATGCTTTTAAAGATTTCTGGTTTCTCTATCAAAAATATATTTAGTTCGAAATATGGCACTCCTGATACTCAATTCTCTCTATATAGGTCCTTGTGCGTCAATTAACGAATGGGAATGGTGTTGTGCAGTGGTGTGCGCAGCACCGTATGTGTTGCGCACCTCTGAGCCATCGGATCGTGCTTCCGACGGCTCGGATCTCATTTCGGAAATGAACGGGTCTCGATCGTTGGTTGCCGAGATGAGATCCAAGCTATCGAATGCACGATCCGACGGCTCGAAGGTGCGCAGCACGATGCTGTGCACCCACCTAAGTCCGTTAATTAATCAATGTATTTCTATTTGACAAACGGATTAAGGGAGTAGCTAGTCATGTCAGCAGGGGCCATGGCTCAAATTGAGAGTGATGCGGATGCCAAAGAGGAAGAGTACTTGATTTGGCTTCCTTTTTGAACGAATTATTTAGGGTTAGGATTTCTGCCTATTTAATGAGTTATAAGGCTTTGGGCGGGGGGATTACTATTATTATTGAATGGAAAAAAAAAAGTGTAAAGAGAGTTCCTCTAAACCTATCCAGTTTGTGATTGTCCTTAATTCATAGTTGCCCTGCATCAGAAATAATATATGTAATTTATGGCCCTCATTTATGAAAGACAGCTTCAAACTCCTCACATTTATTGGAACCGCGTAATAACTCCACCCTCTTGTATTGGATGATCGTTATTGTCACCACCTATTGATGATAGTATATATATATACACAAATCTTCTAATAAGGGCTTCCTTAACTTATTAAGTTAAGGACTTCCCATTCCCGACTAATTTGTGATGATCCGAGCCGCTCAATATGTTCAGAACGTGATTTTAAGGGTACTCGTGAGAAATCAGCAAAAAAAATGACCGGAAAGGGCTTGATCCGAGCAGTTTTTGTTTGTATTTTATCGAACGGTTCTAATAAAAACTGCTCAAATTAAGCCCTTCCCGGTCTTTTTTTTTGCTGATTTCTCGCGGGTACCCTTAAAATCACGTTCTGAACACATTGAGCGGCTCGGATCATCGAAATTTGATCGGGAAAGGGGAGAAAAGGGGAGGTCCGCATTTTGCTTAAAATGAGGAAGCCCTCATAGGAAGGGGACTGTATATATATATATATATATATATATATATATATATATATATATATATACACACACACACACACACACACTCACACACACTAGTATTAGCCCGTACCTACGGCACTACGAATATCAGGAGATGGCAGTTGTGTAATTTATGTGAAAACCATGGACACTTAATCGGGAAGTGGAAAGATGCACTACAGCCTTTGGATCAAATTAATCTAAGCCGTTTTAACAACTTGTCCTCACACCATTCCCTTCTGTTTTATAATAGAGATAAGAAGTAAAAGGTTGAGTGGGCTCTACATCCTTGTTTTTTGTACCATAGATAGCTTCGTCTTTGCAACCGACTCATGATTGTCAATAAATAAAAAATTAAAAAATTGTGTTTGTAACACTATTCAATAAATTGTATGAACAGAATATTTTGCTCTGTTTGTGTTATGGTAATTGGAGCGCGGTTTTGTCGTTCCAAAGTATTTTTTGTTTATTTTGTCAATCTAATTTGGTGGATGACTTTAGCGATGTATTGTGGATGATTTTGAGTTTGCGTGGCACCATGCATGTACATAAACTATATGCAGAGTCTCAATTATGATTCTTCCGGGTGAAAGAAGCATTTGGATTGACAAAATGATGTCCCTTAGATCCGGGGACACTGCCAAGTGAGAAAAGGGGCGCCATTAATACTATGCAAAACTACGTCGTTTTTTAGCGGGAAAAAACACACCGTTTGAACCAAAAAAGGGGCTGTTGTGTTGGTTTTAATTTCTTGTTTGTTTGGTTGGCATTCCATAACAACTGTTATTTATTTATTTTGTGGGGTTCATTACGGGTCTACAAAGATAATTCAAACCGCTTTATGTGAGAGCAATAGCATTTTGATCATAGTGCAAAATCAGGGAAAGTTTTAGCAGCTTGATCGTGTATACTTGTATCATAAATTCAACCCCTTTCATTATATAATTATCATCTAAGCATATAACATGCGATCTTCGACATTATGGTTTGGCACGAATTACACTGATAAAACCAGCAGCTCAAAAGAGTACACAAATCGATCTCTAATCCTGAAAGAAAAAGGCTGTAAATATCACAGCAGAAACCAATCAGGGATAATTCAAAGACAAAATTACTTAAGAGCACATCTAAGGACATTGCATCCATGCCCTGCAAAACCAACACTTGATATGGGTAGGAAATAGAAGCATCAGAAGCGCCAGATACAAAAGTAGTTGCATTGAAGGTCATACTCATTCTATCTGTCAAGTGATCTTATGGTTTCAAAATATGACATTCTGAAATAGTAAAGAACTGTCATGAAAACATGTTGTGTGACCATCTAAGTATCTTTTGAACAGAAAAGAAAAAACACAACCTCTCTCTAACGTAATATGTTGCGACTTTTCAAAAGGCTAGTGCTCGCCCATAGAGCGGATTGGTATGCCTATATCTCTCTGTCGAAAAAGAAGCTACAATGTTCTTCTCTTTGACAAAAAAAGAAGAAGAGAAACTCAACCTTGATCTCAAAACCTTCAGGCCAAGTTAGAGGTTGGGATAGAATTGCTAATCCTGTGGCACCTCTAACTCATTGTTTGGTTGCACAAGGGGGATGGTATTACCGTATTAGGATGGATATGGGATTATCAATCCTCCCAATTCATGTGGGAGATAATTGTCACTTTAATGATCTAAGTTTAAACAGAAAGTAGCGCATATTACTTGTTGATCTTCTGCCAGCCTTAGAAGGTTTTCATCTGCTATCTTTTGCTCCAAGGTAGCTCTCTCATTCTGAAAAGAAAACGAATTTGTTATTGTTAATTTCAAACTACTGGTGATTCCGTGGGCAGATGTTGACAAACAGTGAATATGGCTCATTTTCAACTGACTGCAGCGCACCAGCAAGTATAAAACAAAAGCTGCAGCACATTCATAATAAAGTTTTATGCTATTTCTCGGAAAAAAGAAGAAGGATACAGCGAAATTTTGAGTTTTGACACCAATGTGTAGTTTTCCATTTCGATAAGGCCAACAAAAAATTATTTCTGTTAACAAATTTGAAGAGCTGCACACCTACAAAAAGAGGAAGGGACTGTTATTCTTTTTCGTGATATTGCTTTTGGAATTGGCACAATCTACAATAATTTTCTTTATCTAAACAACCTTAACAAGCTAGTTGAATATCAAGCATTTTCGAGATTTGCAAGTGGGAGATTGGGCATTGCTACTCTTCCATCCTATTCTAGAGTGAGAACTGAGAACCATTTACAAATTACAAGAAGGAAAATTTAAGTACCATTTTCTTCTCAGAGTCAAGCTTCCTCCTCTCATCTTCACTAGGGCTAAATGTTTCCCTTTAAGTTTTACATTCTTGCTCCCAAAACTAGAACAATGCTGCAGAAGTTCCTTGTGTTTGTAATCCCTCTTTTTCCTCCCTTGGCAATACCGGCATCTATACACCCCATCCGATAATTCTTCCTTGATACCCCCATCCATTAATCTCTTGTAACACTCCTCGGTGTATTCCTCTAACTCTGAATCACTTATATCTGTTTCCCCTTCTGATGAGTGAGACATTTCTGTAATTCAGCAAAATAAAAAGACACAGTGAGGAACAGCCAAGCAGCTAACTAGTTATTATTGCCCAGTTAAACAAATACTATATAAGTAATGAGGAACAGATAGTAGTGCTCATCAACCAAAACTAAACAAGTTCACTAAAATTTCCAGATAAGCAACAATGTTCCACATAAAAAACTCAGGTTCTTGTCCAATGCTTCAGAAAAGAAAAAATATCCAATATGGTATGCTTCAGTTCAGTTATAACCTAAGATTCCAATGTTTTCCTTGGCACTTTCTCAGTAGCCAAACAGAGCATATACAGAGGGGCACCACGAAACCAAGTAAAATCAAAATATGCTATGAATCATGCCGAGTGTTAGCTCTTTCTTATGTCTAAAAGGTAATCAAAGATGATCTCTGGAACCTTGTTTGGTTTCCAAGAAAATAGAAAGGAAACGGACAAAAAGAAATACTATCTGAAAAATCCGAGGCGAGGCGTGCTTTACAACACATGGTATGCTTCAGAAACCAAATAGACCCTAGCAAACTTTATAACACATGGCATGCTTCAGTTATATAGCCTGAGATTCCTATATTTTTCCTTCACATTTTCTCGGCAACCAAACAGGGCACATATAGACCGGTATAATATTGTGAAATCAGGCAAAAATCGAAACATGTTACAAAAAGTGGTGAGTGTTAGCTCTGTGTAATGGAGTAAAGCTAATCAAATCTACTAGTATTTAGACTTAAGCCGTGAGTCCGATTGAACATCCTTAATCCCACTCTATTCTCTCATTTCCTCCGCAACTAAACACAGCATACACATGGTGTGAAACCAGAGCAGGATCTCGAAACAAAGCATGATATGCATATCTATAACTATAGGTGAGGAAATGCAAATTACCTTGAAAATGCAGTTAATGGGGTTGTGGGTGAATCAGAAACGGAAAAATCCTTGCAATGAGAGACTTGTTTTCAGTGGATGGAAAGTTGAAACCGAGAGAGGGGGGCTTAAAACAGATATGGGACCATATATATACAGCAACAATGAGCGTGCGACCGTAAAGCTTCCTCAGGACTGAAAAAGAATATGGAGAGAGAGGGGGGGGATGGCATTTGTGGAGAGAGAAACAGAGGTTCAGGTCCTCCTGCGTTATGCAGGAATGACGCGCACAACTTCGTTCTGAAAGTGGTAGTGCTACTGCGACGACGACGCTCTCCTTTTGCATGTTGCGGAACAAAGGATCGAACCAAAACACAAACACACACAAACACAGAGACAAAGATTTACATGGTTCCTATGAATTAGGTACATCCACGGAGGCAGCCGGATTATATTTAGGAGGAGGAGGATTACAAATCACTCTACTCACACTTTCACAGACTTACACAAACAGAATACAGAATTCTTGCTCTCAGATTCCTCTCTGATTTTCTCACACAAAATACAAGTGCAGAGAGCTCAATTTATAGGCAAAGGATAGAGCCCTGTTCACAAGCCATGCTTATGGCATTAATTGCAAATCATGTGTGAGATCTTCCCAGCCTGGAATTTCGAAACCTATTGCATTTAATTGCATTTAATGCAATCCACGCCAAATTTTCTGCAAATGTGCATATCTTTCCATTGTCAAGAAAGATTGCTAATCTTTGACAAATGAAAATGAAGCCAAATCTCAACATTGCATGCCTGTAGAAGAATACGACAACTCCCGCAAGTGTAGTCGCCATTAATGGATCGATACAGATTACAGACCCAGATTACTCTATACAGAGCGGTGAAGATGCGTGTACCAGGACACGTGGCGGGTCTTCTCGGCGAGTAGGAATACATATATTGGGTATGTGGTGGGTTCGGGTCTGCACTTTTGTGGTGGCTACTGTCAGCCGTGACGAATGAGAGCGCTCCATATGTTTTTATCAAATTTTTTCATCACATATTTTGAGTGGAGCTACAGTTCCCGACGGGAGAAATCCCGATCGGAATTCCGACGCCCCGCCGGGTATACTCCGGCCACTGGACGGTCGATCCGAGCCGTTCAAAAATTCTAAAAAAAAAAACCAAGTGGGCTTACACGGGAATAAACGGCATCCGACGTATGTAGGTGGCCGATCCAAACACAAAAATGGATTGTTTGGATTGGCCATCTACACACGTCGGATGCCATTTATTCCCGTGTGGGGCCCATTCGGTTTTTTTTTTTATAGAATTTTTGGACGGGTCGGATCGGCCTTCCGGTGGCAGGAGTGTGTCCGGTGAGACGTCGGGATTCCGATTGGGATTTTGGATCGGTAAGTGCAGACTTGCCGCATATTTTTGGGAAACAATTTCTGCACAAAAAGATATTTGATACTCACGGGCCAAAAGTCAGAGCATGAATTTAGATCGCATATTGGTATGGAGTCTACACATTTGGGAGTGGATCCCATTAATGTGTGGTCCAGATTCGTGTTCAACCTTGTCCCACTAATATTAAATAGTTTTGCTTTTTGCACCCATTTTTTTCACATTAAAAGTAAGTTTCAAAACAAGAATGTATTTATTAGAGAGGCCAATTTCCTGCAAATGAATTTTTTTCGCTAGGAGGTCAATTTTTACCCTTCCAATATCTCTCCTCTCGAATCTACACCACTCTCTCTAGCTCTCTCGAATCTACACCGGTGTCCCTCTCTCTCTTGGATTTACTCGGACGAAATCCACCGCTCTCATTGCTGTCACCGACAACGAAATAATCCCCCGAGATCTCGACCTCAAGTCTGGGCCAAGAACCACCTTGAAAACCAAAGCAAAGGTAATAAAGAAATTAAACTGTTCTGTGTGTCTTTTTATTTTGTAAGTGTTGCATGAAAGCTTCGAAACAGCTGTTCCATGGTGATTCTTTCAAGTAATTCTCTTCCGTACATCCAAGAAGTGGATCACACTAATAAATTGATTTAGTGTTTTGAGCCACTCTATCAAGATTCATATGATATGATAATTCCAATGGGGCAATTCGCTAGTTACAAAAGACTACCCACTGAGTCCCAACCGAATCCCCCTGTTTTCAATGCAAAAACTTTAAGCAATTGATTAATTCTCTTCCTAAAATAAAACAAACCCGCCTCATCAATCTAGATCAAACTTTAATCCGGTCGGCAGATCACGCAACTGCCCACTGAACTCCCATCAAAATCATTACAAAATGTTAGTGCCCACGGGATCAAAGCCAAACACACCAAACAAGGGCGGAGCTGTATAGGACATTGTAATCACCGCATAACGTCGGTGTTGTCTTTGTGTTCTTTTCTTAGTATATATATCATTCTCTTATCATGCTATTTACAGGTCCTGGGAGTGGAAGGCATTGCTCCAGCCCCAGGAGTAACTGTACGTACGTTGCTTAACTTAGGAAGCGCTATTCCGGGTGGCTAGCTCTTGACAAACATTGCTCCAGTTGAAGCTGTAGTTCTCTTTTCTCTGCTCATTGTTTCCGAATTTAAAATGGGAATAATGCTCTAGATAGAAATTACAGATCGAACAAGTACCTCATTCCATAGAAGTACCAAATAATGGAAACATTCAAAGACACGCTGCCCGCACATTTTTACATACTCCACAATTCATGTTCATGCAAGTGCATGCGCGGGCGGGTCTCCCTGGAATTATTGTCAAATAATTATGAGCTTGATGATTTTGCAAGGTTTCTCTAGATCTTGTACAGATCTAGTTCAGTGATATTTGTCTCGGGTTGTTCGTTTTGTGAACCTTTTTTTTTTTTTTTTCTTGATAAGGAAAAAGATTTATTAACTTGAGTAAAATTAACAATAACTCGGTTGACATAGACAAAACCAACATAGATTGCGCACAAATTTTTTATGGGGCCCACTACGGATTCCACACAAATGATCCGAGTCGTTTATCAAATTTAAAATATTTTTTCAAGAGCCTCCACGAAAAATCAGCTCAATCCGATACGTATAGGTCCTCAATCCAATCATCTAACTTTTCATTCGGATTTCAGGATAATGAAAAACTAGATGATTGGATCAAGTACCTATAGGTATCGGATTGAGCTGATCTTTTGCAGAGACCCTTAAAAAAAATGTTTTGTATTTAATGAACAGCTCAGATCGTTAGTTTTTTGCTGTGTGAATAGCACAGTTGTAAAATTAATTATAACAAAATATAGGTGAGCACCAAAGACAAATCTGTACTGAACAAGTGCAAAATCTAGACCCACAGACCACCAAAAGAGTTGTTGCCTTGGTGGTAGTCATAAACCACCATAAATATCCAAAGAAACCACCTTAGCAAATCAGTACCAAGTTCATTTTGTGAAGTATTTTGTTTTTAAGTCATATTAGTGAAAGCACGAAAGCTAACAATCAATAAAATATGTATTAGCTCTATAATTGTTTATGGCATGGGAATATCACGAGTTTGGCGAACTCAGATGAAAAAAAAAATTCCAGTGATAGTGAAATTGTTGAAGGTACTGAAACATGTGCTAGATTTGGTGAGAATTGTTGTCTTCTTCTCTGCCGTCAAAAAAACAAATTTTTATGATAACCGAATGTCTTGGCTACTTTGTGCGCATTTCAACTAATTTTGGGATTCTGAAGTCAAATAATATTACTGGGTGAAGTGAGGAAGTTCGGCTTCTTGATATAACTTCCAATACTACCTCTTAGATCACTTTTGTAACCAGGTAATTAAGGAAGCGTGGGAGCTGCTGCCCCTTGAAGGGGCAGCAGCCTGCTGTCCAGGTCGAATGGGGTCCATTTCGGTCTCACTTTGATGATCAGAAACGTTCATTTCGTAGAGCTCCTCTAGTAGAACAAGTGTACCAAAAATTAGCTTGAATGGATATCATTAAAAGCCTTATCGAAACAATTTTATCTTGAAAAGAATGGATCCGAAACACTGGATCAAATCTATTGGAACCCATTATTGACAAGTTATATGTGTTCCGATCAGGCACTTAATGACATCCGATCGAGTTAATTTTTGGTACACTTGTTTTACTCGACTAGTTCTACGAAGTGAATGTTTCTTATCATCAAAGCAAGACCGAAGCGAACCCCATTCGGCCGGGACAGCAGGCTGCTGCCCATTGAAGGGGCAGCAACTCCCCTGCCTCCAGTAATTAAAGAGATTATTTGTATTTTGGGTAGATTAATTGGAAACAATAAATTATTTGATTAAAAAAAGTGACTTTTAAATAGGTAGTAGATCAGAAATGCACACATAAAAGAGCTCCTCGAGTACTCAAAATGAATTATTACTTTCTTGTCGCCTAAGAAATCAAAAGGAACACAAATCCTTTTTTGTAAAGGGGGTAGGTGAGTTGGGACAAATCCAAAAAGATACAATTCTAAAATTTGTCAATTTTATACTCTGGACAAAGTATACCTGTGATTCTTAATCCTTGCAAAGTACTACAATAAAAGTACTCTTATGTTTTTTTCTCTTTTTTTCTATTTATTTTTTTAATAAAAGTACTCTTAAGTTCAATAGTCGCATCGTTTCATGTGTATCCTTACCTTTTATTGGATATGACATCCATTATCGTTCACTAACTTAGCATATAGGTGATTTGTGCCACTCGAGTGAAGATGGATTAGTTTTTTTTTTCCACGGGAAGATGGATTAGTTAGGATACGCAATTTCTTCTTTGCCTTCTCGGTTCGGTTATTATTATTAACATTTTAAACAAGGGAGGTCCCAGTTCCCGGACCAATCATTAATGTACAATCAACTACAAACCTTCACATAAAAATAGGATTTTCATTAATCAGCAGTATTGAACTGTCATTTAACTCAATATCATGATCTCCCATCTGAACTACAAAAATTTAAATTTGAGTTATTCGATCAATTTATAATGTCAAATCTCTTTTTTCTGAAATCCATATATGGTGATAAGTCCTGAATGTGAACCATTGAAAAGACTCCATGTCCGAGGTCAATCTTCCACATTCCAAAGCAAAGTTGAACCAGTGTTCTCCCACTTGGACTTGGCACATTTGTGCCACAATTTTTTCCCTTGTTTTTTTTGGATCTACTGTATTTGTGAGACAATTTGCAGCCTCATCTATTGATCAGTCACTCAATGGGCGTTTCCGATAAGATAGATGTTGTAGACTACTTTTTGTAGTGTTATTCTTGGTCAAGTTGTTTTTTCCAAAACTAAAAGTTGTAGAAAATGTGTTGAGTGTTTGTGAGAGAAAATGTATTAGACGTTTTAGTTTAGTGAAAACACTTAATTTTTGACAAAATTTTTTTAATAAGGCTCCGTATGTTTCGGCGTAAAATATTTTCCGGTAAAATGTTTCACTGATTTTCCGGTGTTTGGTTGTGTAAAAAATAAGAAAAACATTTTACATGTAAAACATTTTTCATTAGTTGGATGAAAATGACTTACCCTTAAATCTTCCGTAAGTTATTTTTCGAATTGAACATGTTGCCTTCTACTGTGATTCTTACTAGTCAGTTTCCTCTATCGTCAGTCCTGACTCACGTTTAATTCCAATATTATTAAATCTCTTCATCATTTAAGCCTCTATTTCTCTCTACACTATAATGTCGATTTCTAAAGAAAAAAAAATCAAGTGCCAACCAAATACCGATAAAATAAAAGTTTGAAGTTTGTTTTTTTAAAAAAATATTTTACATTGTAAAACATTTTACATCATGTAAACGGAGCCTAGTATAAAAAATTTCACAAAAGCCAATAAATTATGGTGCAAAATTATTAGCGAAAACGGGGCCTCAGTTTCTATGCAGGAAGGTTCGTAGGTTCGAATCGTCCACCCTTTTGGCTTTACTATTCTAGTTTTCTTGGCCAATATTTTTTCCATCTTTCCAGTTTACTTTTCAGCAATGTCACATTCACACGGACCACTCTCCCCACTAATGTACTGTATAACGGTAATTAAGTTTAATCTAACCATGTGCTTTGGTTGTTTAAGCTTTATTCTAACTCACTTGGATCAAGCTTCTCATCATCCTGTTTAATGGGCTTTAGATTAACTTTTCCGAGAATTTTAAAATGGGAAAGGGTCTTCTGAACTCTAAAATCCTACACTGCGTGGGGCTCACGCCTATTATGAGTATATGTGTAAGTGTTTGTGTTTTTGTTTGTGGTTATAGCATCGTTAGATCTTGATCTCCATCTGAACTCCAAAATGTAAATTTGAGTTATTTGATTAATTTATATCAAAAGAAAAACTTCTTTACGAAACAATCGGTAAATAAAGTTTACGGCAATCAATCGTGCGCGTTTTGGACGGTCCGAGTTTTTAAAAAATAGTTTAACTGTTCTAGCGAATAGTTTTTTAAAAATCCGGACCATTGATTGCCGAAATAGACGGCTGAAATTGCGCGGAGCCATAAATAAATTTCTCTTTGATATCAAATCTCTTTTTTCTGAAAGAGTGACTGCCTCTTGTTCACGCTAATGATTAACTTATGCACCACAATTTTTTGATTTTGTTCTTATTAAATTTTTTTTTAACGTTTTTTAGTTTTACGCTAAACTTTTATGGGGTACGGCTCATGTCCAGTGTGATATTATCCATTTCGGTCCATTTGATGGTTGGGATCAACTCTACTAAAATTTGAAGCTCTAGATTTTGCCATGTCAAGTCCCCATTTTGTTGTTTTCTAAAGAAACGGAAGTCTTGACGTTAACTCTGCAAAATCCAAAAGAAAAAAACTCCACTCAAGCACGTCACGTGTCTTCTCACATGGGAGTACTTTCATGGCACTGACTCATTTTTAATTTAAAAGTCCAGACAAACTAATACAACAATGCTACTCACACAATAATTCAAGCATAATAATTTATACAATTTCTCACATATATGTGGAGTTCACACGTAATAATGTATGTGGAGCTCATATGTATGTGAGAGATTGTTTTTGGTATTGTATTTGGATTATTGTATGAGTATCATTTTTGAATATTAATTCTGGTCTCTTGAATTCTTTATTTTGTGTGTTTTGCTCATTTTTTAAAATTTTTGTTAGATTTGCATGATTTTTTTGAATTAATCATCTGTCTCGAGAGTCTAAAAAGTACTCCCTACATTCCTAAATGAGAGTCTATTTTCAACACACGTGATGCTCAAAAAAATCATTTGTATCTCACAATTTGTGATATTTTAAATTTTGGGGATTTTTGGGCTTTTGTTCTTATTCAAAAAAATTTCGCATTTGTTAGTTTGGAGTCTAACTTTTGTGATTTTCTGCTTCATCTCATCAAAACATATCAGAAAAGTAAAAAATTATGATGTCTACCCAAAAGGCTCAAAAGCCGATTTTTTAGACTTTATCTTGGATATTTCAAAAAATATTTGGGTAAAAGTCAGCTTTGTTTAGTTGAGAATTTAGTTTAATTTAGTTTTGGTAATAGGTGGAGAGAGAAATAGAGTAATGATTGAAGAGAGAGATAGAGAGAGATAAGAAAGTAATAATTGGAGAAATAAAATAATGATTGAAGAAAGAAATAGGGTAATAATTGAAAACTAAACTAAAATGTGAACCGAACACAATAATTTTTTACTTTTCTGTTCATCTTGACGAGATGAATCAGAAAAATAAAAAAGTTCGTCGCAAAACTAGTAAATGCACAAAAAAAAAAAATTGAATAAGGACAAAAAAGAAAAAAACCCAAAAATCTCTTAGCGGAACGCTACTCTAACCAATTTCACCCCTATGAATTCAGAAATAATACTTACCGATATCTATTGGAAGTGATTTTTTACAGGATCTGGAGCTTTGATTTTGGCAAGATCTAGAGCTTTGATTTTGGTAGAGTTGATCCCAGCCGTCAAATGAACCACAATGGATAATACTAGAGCTGAACCCACTTTTATGTGATATGAGTGAGTAAGAATAAAAGGAATCGGAAAAGTAAAAAATTATGACTTTTACTCAAGTATTTTCGGAAATATTCAAGAAAATATTGTCCAAAAACTAACTTTTCGAGCTTTTATTTGGATATTTCTCAAAATATTTGTGTAAAAAGTCATAATTTTTTTACTTTTTCGATTCCTCTCATTCTTACTCACCTATATATCACATAAAAGTTTGCCGTAAAATTAACAAATGAAAAAAATTTGAATAAAGATAATACCAAAAAATTATTCTGAATAAGTTAATCACTAATGTGAACCATTGATTGACAATGATGTGCGATTAAATCTGAGAGCTAAGGGAATTTAAAAGAAAAAACATTTAGATAAGATCTCTCTGGAAAATTGACTCCGATCCGAGGGATAGTGGAGTTGGTGATCGACCAGAACGGAGGGGTCTGATGTTCCAGGTTTGATTCGCCAGCATTGCGAAATAACTCTTGGGGCCACCTATGCGTAAAATCCCTATGGGGTTAGCAACGGCTGGCAGGGGCTGTAAAAATTTAGTTTCGTAGTGCACGCAAGTTAGTCCGGAGACACTCTGCATTATCAAAAAAAAGAAAAATTGATAACGACATTATATTATTCTTGTTTTATGTAAATTAAATTCTGGCACACTCAATACTAATCGTCATATATTACACATCATCTCACAAAACACAATCACTGAGAAGCTTCGTGGATGACCTTAATACCGATATTGACCTGAACCAATGTTCTCCCGCTTGGCACATTTGTGCCACAATTGTTTTTCCTATTTTTGGATCTATTTGTGAGACAATTTGCAGCCTCATCTGTCACTCTCACTCTAAAGGAGCGTGTAGAAGTTGTAGACTAATAAGTTTTGAGAAAAAAAAATTTATATCTCTTCGACTTTGATCAAAAATTTATTTTGGTCTTTCAGTAGAAAAATATTTCGGCATTTCAATTTTTTTCAATGTCATCCTTTTGAAGGAATCCGTTTTCTTTGAGTTATGCTGTAGGGACCGACGGCCGCGCCGGGCCGTCTCCGGCCACCGAACGGCCAATCCGAGCAGTCCAAAAATTCTTTAAAAAAAAAGATGAGGGGGCTACCGCGGGAATCAACGGTATCCAATGTGTGTAGAGTACTTAATCCAAACACCATATTTTCCTATATATATGTATATATCCTTAAAGGATGACATTGAAAAAAATTGAAAACTCAAAGTATTTTTATGCCGAAATTGAAAGATAAATTATCAAAATGAATTTTTGGTCAAAATCGAAAGGATTTAAGAAAAAATTTCTCTTACTTTTTGTAGCATTATTCGGAGTCAAGTTATTTTTTTCAAAGCTAAAAATTGTAGAAAATGTGTTGAAAGTTTGTAAGAGAAAATGGGGAAAAATTCAAAAAAACCTCTGAACTTTGAACCCAATGTCAAATAGGCACCTAAACTTAAATAAATTTCAATTGAACACTTGAACTTTCACTCCGTTATTCAATTTATCCCCTGCCGTCTCAATCCGTGACTTTTCTAACGGCAACCGTTGAACTGGACACTAACAGACAGAACAAAATGTTAGAGGGAGAAATTGGAGGGAAACAACAATGATTTGGCACCTTTTTAAGGCCCCGTTTGGCTAAATAAGCCTATTGGTTTATTTTGTCTTTATTCAACTTCTTTTTCATATTTGTTAGTTTTTCGTCAATTTTTTGGAGATTATTGCCTCGTCATAACGAGAGGAATCTAAAAAGTAAAAAATTATGATCGAAATCCATTTTTTTAATAAAGACGAAAAAAATGGCTTATTGACTTATTTTTGATTTTATTCAAAAAAATTAGGTTTCGATCGTAATTTGTTGCTTTTTAGATTCCTTTTTTCATGACGATACAATAATCTCCAAAAAAAATACAAATTTTTTTTGAATAAGGACAAAAAATAAGCAAGTAGGCTTCTTTAGCCGAACGAGGCCTTAAAAAGGTGTCAGATCACTGTTGTTTCTCTCCAATTTCTCCCTCTAACGTTTTGTTTTGTCTGTTAGTGTCCAGCTCAGCGGTTGCCGTTAGGAAAGTCACGGATTGAGATGGAAGGGGGTAAATTGAATAACATAGTGAAAGTTCAAGTGTTCAATTGAAATTTATTTAAGTTCAGGTGCCTATTTGACGTTGGGTTCAAAGTTCAGGAATTTTTTTGAATTTTTCCCGAGAAAATGTGTTGAATTTTTTGTTTAGAGGAAACACTAACTTTTGACACAAAAAAAATTAATTTAATATGAACAATTTTACAAAAGCTAATAAATTATAGTGCACAATTTTCAGTGGAAACGGGGCCATAGTTTCAATGCATGATGGTCTGAATGTTCACAGTCGGCCTCGTCCTTTTGTATGGCAAAACTTCACCCTTCTGGCTTATTTTACTTTAGGAAAACTTCACTCAGACCCCTTGAGGTATTTGATAATGATAGAAGGTACCCTCAGATTTGAAAAATGACAGAAACCTCACCTATTTCACAGTTTGGATTTCATTCCGTTAGTTCCGCTAGTGAGATGGATGGAAAATGTACGGAAAATAAAATCTTCAATTTTATTTACTTCTAAAGTTATCTTAGGGCTCTCACTGAAAGTCCTAGAGTCATAAATTAATTATGTTCATTTAAGATAAAATGATAAGAAAAGTAAGATCTTCGCACCGATTCAAACGAATTAAAAATAGGAGTACTTAAGTATCTACTATTAGTTGTATGACTCTTCTAAGGCTCTCATTAAAAACCCTAGAGCCAAAAATTAATTATAATCATTTATGATAAAATGATTAAAAAAATAAAATTTTCACACCGATTCAAACGAATTAAAAATTTGAGCATTTAAATTTTTGCTCTTCATTTGGTTTTAGGGCTTTCTGATCATTTTATCCTAAAGGGTCATTTAATTTTTTGCTCTAGGGCTTTTAATGAGAGTCCTAAGAGAACCGTAGAACCAAATGAAGAACAGATAATTAAGAGCTCCAACTTTTAATTCGTTTGAATCGGTGCGAAATTTTTTATTTTTTATCATTTTATCTTAAATGGTCATAGTTAATTTTTGGCCCCAAGACTTTCAGTGAGAGCCCTGAGAGAGCCATAGAACCAAATGAAACCCAAACTTTGAAATAGAAGAGGTCTCTGTCATTTTTCAAAACTGAAGGGTACTTTCTATTATTGTTAGATACCTCAAGGGTCCGAGTGAAATTTGCCCTTTTACTTTCCTTGGCCAATATTTTCCCCATATTTCCAGTTGACTATTCGTCAATGTCATATCCACACTCCCCAGGCATTCCTTTTTTTCCTCTCTCCAGTTGGACACTCGAGATATGTTTAGTTCGATTGAATAGAATTGAAAATGGAATGGACTTTGAGAAAATGATATTGGAATATTCTTTTCATTCTCGAGTTTGGTTGTACTTAGGAATAGTCATTCTCATCTGCAATGGAATGATATGACATTAATAGTTTTTGGAGTCAAAAAATAATTTTTTTTTTTGAGTGGCAATAGTATTTTTTAGAGTGAAAATAGTAATTTTGAGTGTGGCCGTAAAGACCCGATTTTTTTTAAAACAAAAATATATGTTTTCTTTTGTTAATATGATTTTGCTCGAAAAATTATTTATGTTGTCACACAAAATTTTATTCTATAAATAGATTGTGCTCGCATGCGTGTCCAGTGGGTAAATTCCTTATTGTGTGCAAATGTGTACACTGGATCATTTTACCCTTCCACATTTCATACTTTCGGCTGGGGGACAAAAAAAAATAGAAGAAAAAACTAAAATTTCCTCATCCTCCTCCAATCAAAATTCGACAGCATATAATCTTTTACCATATGATCCATCCCCTCCAAACCTCTACTAAGTGATAATTCTCTCTCTCTCTCTCTCTCTCTCTCTCTCTCTCTCTCTCTCTCT
>BPLS01000658.1:449126-556410 GCA_019656275.1 Rhododendron kiyosumense
TCTCTCTCTCTCTCTCTATATATATATATATATATATATATAAATAACAAACCACTTCTTTTCATTCTCAACGGCACAGAGAGAGAGAGAGAGGGGAGTCCAGCCACCACCACCTCCTCCGGTCACCACCAAGCTCACCACCACCAACATCATCTCTCATCACCACCAGAGCCACCCACCTCTCATTCCCACCACCGTAACACCCACCATAACCACCACCAGCCGGGTACTGCCATCATTGCCACCGCTCCTCACCACCCGAACACCACCACCTCCGGTCACCATCACCACCACCGTTGACCTGCTTCTCTCCAACCAATCTCCACCTTCTCCCTCCTCACCAAACGGAGCTCACCTCACCAGCCGAGCTCTGTCGCCATTCCAAAACGCCGCCAAAATCACTTCGTAAATAATTTTGCCAGACGAGAGGTAGTCCTAACTCACCTCCCTAAATATATATTATGTTCCGTATTTGTTGCAAATACAAACTATTCTAATATTGTCAACATTCCAAGGAGATGTAGATTAAACGTAAATTTTTGTTTTGAAAAAGAAAAGGAAAAACAAGAGGAATCACTTTATATATATATATATATATATATATTTATTTATTTATAATTCCAATAGCATGATTAATTTTTATTGCACGATTAAATGTTGTTAGCATGTTTTGTTGAAATGTTCTAATGATGTGGAGATCTAAACCTGTTAAATTAATGCAAGTATTAGTTTAAAAGACGATTGCTGTTAGGTCGATTATTCTGTTTTAGTGATAGTTGTTAATGAAAGGTGAACATACATGGTTATTAGTCTTCGTGAAGCATAATTTATTTTGCCTCTTGCTTAATTCCTGTCAACTGTGGACATGCATGATTTCGAAAACCTAGAATGAACATTAGAATCTGGAGTGATATACGATTAGAGGATCACGTAGACGCTAATAAATAAAGGATAAATCAAAAGGTGATTGAGTTATGATTTTACGATGAGTGCTAATTAACAGGGGCCAGTCTTGTGTTAATGGGTGCTAATAGGGGCCCAGATTGTTTGAGAAACATAACCCTAGGTAGGGCATAGTGGTGATTGGCTGCGAGAATAGGTTCGGTTCCTTCCTTGCGTGGTTGCGTCGATTGTAGATCTGAGTAAATAATTGGTAGCTATCAGCGGGACATACCAAGGAGCAGTCTGAGTCACACTAGGTTGTCTTACGCTGGAGGTTGAAGGTAGGACGGATCTCGAGGTGGAGATCCTAAACTTTCATATAAGTTGAAGGATAGTAACGAAATCAAGCGCTTATTTGCATTGCACTCTTTTATCTTGTTGTGTGTAAGTTATGGATTTCGGGTGAGTTTTGGTTACTGAGTGTCATCGCTCACAGTATTATGTTGCCCCAGTAACTCGAACACCAGATATATACTGAAGACGGAGCAAAAGGGCCATACGTGAAGAAGGTTTTGACGCTGACCGAAGAAGATATTATCGAACTCTGGTTGCACCCTTAGTTGCTCTATAACTTTAAACTAATTATTTTAATACTGTACAATAACGGGCCGTTTGGACGAAGGATTTGATTTTGGTAGATATAGAATGAGGGTGGATATGTAAGAAGGGTGGACCCACCTCCTAAGAATGGTGGATTTGTAATACAGTGTTTGGATAATTTTTTGAGAAGGAGGATTTGGAGGGTGGATATGATGGGATAAAGTATAAAATGACTTAATTGCCCCCTTTAGTTATTTAATGGACAAAAATGTTAATTTTATTATAATTAAAATAAACACATATTTATTATTAATTGTGGGATAAAAATAAATTTATTAAATCTTAAAAAATTTTAAACCTTATTTATGATTTTTTAATTTTTTTTGGGGAAAAAAATATAAAACCAATTGTAAGCATGTGATTTGAAAAAAAAGAAAACTACTACGTGTATAGTGTATCGAAGGGGTGGCATCCCAACCATTGGATCAAAGCCCAATGATAAGAAAAAGAAAGATAACGATTATATAGGATTAACCCCCCACCCCCCCTCCCAATTCCAGATCTAAAAGACTAAAACCACGACCACAACCCAGTGACCCACAGATTTTGACCGAAGATCAGCAGCTCCAGCGACGAGCGGTAATATTCTTTGTCTTCGTCTCCTCTCTCTCTCTCTGGTTTGAACAGATGGAGTCGTGATACAAGATAAAAGGCAAGGGCAAAATAGTCTATATCGCCCCCATTTTCACCAACGACAGGGTGCACCCTGTCGTTACCTAATCCGGGAGGAGGCGGAGAAGAAATCCGGGAGAGGCCCAAATCCCCCTTCCCATTTTCACTCCCAAACACCGGATTTGAGTGGGACCAGGAGATCATATCCGGGCGGCTCCAAATCCGGCCTCCAACTCGAGCATCTAAACAAGCCGTAAGAGAATTTGGCAAAAATACTGTAAGGTCGATACATTGTGATTTGATTGGAATTGACAAGACTTTTTGAATTTTATATGTTTCGAAATGGAAAACTAATTGAAAATATCTTTTCAATTTTTTTTTTAATGTCGCCGAATTTTCAGGGCGTTACAGTGGCAATAGTGAATCTTAAAGTGACACTAATAATTTGGTGTAGCAAAGAAATGAAATAACAATTCCTTAATTTTTTAAGTGGAATGACAATTTATTTATGAAGGCGAATAGTAATTTCATTTGAATGATCATCTCATCATTTCATAGTGAACCAAACATGGGAATAAATATTCTATAAAATGACCAGTCCATTACAACGTTGATTCTATTGAACCAAACATACCCTTAGTTTGTAAGACTTACTATACTAGTTTCCCACTGATTAATGTATAACGGTAATCAAGTTTCAATCTTCCTGTTTAATGGAAGATACCCTTAGTTTCCCACTGAACCAAACATACCCTTAGTTTGGTTCCATGTGCTTTGGGTTGTTTAAGCTTATTCAACTCACTTGGATCATGGTTCTCATCTTCCTGTTTAATGGACTTTAGAGTAACTTTTACGAGGATTTTAAAATGGGAAAGGGTCCTCTCAAGTTCCATTGTGGGATGGAACAAAGATTTGATGCAGTCCCTTTTGGGTTCTTCACGAGCCCACTTTGATGATCAATTATTTTAATGTGTTTTTAGAATATAGTTAGATTGAAAAAAGGGATTCTAATATAGCATTGCAATTTTCGTCTTGCAATATAGATGTGTTTTAAAATTGTATCAATCGATGTATGATTAAAATTATTTAGGCTTTTGTATGAATGATGATTTCATCAAACTCTAAAAACTAGTGGAGTAAAAGATTTCGGTCATTCAATTACGCCCGAAAGGGCCCATACAAGACCAACATGGACCCTCGTATATGTGTCCTTTTAAAAGTCATATTCAACTTTCAACTAATTTAATGGTTGCGGAATATTGCTTTTTTCCCTAAAAGCAAAAACCAAATAGCTAATGAAAGGCAACAAATAAAAAATTTGCAAAGAAATGTCAATGTACACAAAAAAGAAGATGCTTAACTCAACAAATAATTGGGACATCTCATTAAGCAGTGAAGTTTGGTGTACATTCTATTAAAGGGAATGACTTCGGTGTCCCCGGTCATTTTGGGGACACCGTAACTTTTGGCATAACAAAACCATTATGAGTATAACCAAAACCTATTATGAGCATAACCAAAACCATTATGAGCATAACAGAACCATAGTAAGGCATAACATTGTTTGTTATGCTTTGGTTGGGTTTGGTTATGCCTTGATTGATTTTTTGGATATTCCTTGATTATATCTTGTTTGGGTTCGGTTATACTTGTAATGAGTTTTAGTTATGCTCATAATGGTTTTGTCATGCCAAAAATTACGGTGTCCCTAAAATGACCGGAGACACCATAGCATCATCCTTAGGAGATATAAGGATGATGCTATGGTGTCCCCGGTCATTTTGGGGACACCGTAATTTTTGGCATAACAAAACCATTTTAAGCATAACTAAAACCCATTACAAGCATAACCTAATCCAAACAAGGTATAACCAAGGAATATCCAAAAAACCAACCAAGGCATAACCAAAACCCAACCAAAACATAACAAACAATGTTATGCCTTACTATGGTTCTGTTATGCTCATAATGGTTTTGTTATGCTAAAAGTTACGGTGTTCCCAAAATGAGCGGGGACACCGAAGTCATTCCCTACATGAAGTATGAAGTAGAAACTTGGGATCCTACATCAAATTATGAGAGTTCACAAGATATCTAGTCCGACAACTCAAGTAAAGAAATAACCCTGCCATAGGAGAGAAACGAAAAAAGGAAAAGTCTCTCTATGGAAAGAGCACCCACACACAGGTATAAAATATTCGAACTCCAGATCTTCTAGTGAGATGTAAGAGTTCTGACCAATTGAGTTAACTCCAGTTAGTTTGTAAATGAAACATGGATTTCAAGAGCAATTTATCAAGATGACTACACAAAAATTAACTTCTTTCACAAACTTTTCCCATAAACATCATCTTAAATATTTGACTCAAACAAAATCTAAAACTAGAGTGGTAAAAGAAGGTACATAATTGAGGAGTAAGCTTTAATCGTGGTATATTACCCATTTTGGGAACTACTTACAGAGAATTCGATTAGACACTTCACCTTGTTTCTCCACAGGGAAACAGAGACTTTTATTTTAATACCCATTTGGGAACTATCTTGCACAGAACCATAAGGCACTTCTTCACCTTGTTTCTCCACAGGGAAACAAAGACTTTATATTAATAACAGCATCATTACACATTACAAGGAGTTAGATCCTCATTCATGTGATATAGACTACAGGGTTCTGTCCAAGTTCAATGCAGGCTCTTTTTAAGTTTACTTTAATGATCATGATCAGAATCGTTTACTTTTTAGAACTCGTTAAGAGCATCAACCACATCAATTGTTATGCTTATCAGATATTAATTGACGTCGTTTCGAAACATAAAAAATGAATTTTGATTCACTATTTCAAAGTACTGCTAAACTCTCTTTTTTGCAACGTAAACATGTTTAAACATTTCATCGATTAAAGCCCGATAAACAAGATTTTTTGACGTAATTTATTTTCTTAGTAAATTCTCAAAAGTGTACAATTCCAATTATAAAATGACACGACGCAAGAAGAGCTCGTATTAACTCGGACGGCACATTTCAGTCTACATCGTGGATGATCGGAATCCTTGCTAGTAGAGGGGGTGTTCCACTTTTTTTTAAAGTTCTCTTTTTTCAAACTCAAATATGATGAAAATGAAAAATATTTTTTCAATTTTTTTTGCACTATTTAAAAGATCTTAATGAAATCTATCAAACAAAATTCATATTGGTAGAAAAATTATTTATATAAACACATAATTTTTTAACTTGAAATTATCTTTTTTTTTAAAAATACTTTTTTCACAAAAGTAAAAGTGAAACACGACCAGAGTATGCTGCACCTGAGCGTCATGATAGCGATTTAACCATTTTTTATGTACGAGGTAAGGCCCGGGAAGCTTCGTTTAAACATAATCAATCCCATTCTCAAATTTGAAAAAAAAAACTAATTAATTCCCAAATGCTTAAGACTAGTCGCTCGAGTCCGATTCCCCTCACAACCACCCCATCGCTCGCCACGTCGCGCAGCCCGAGTTAAAAAAATGATTTAAAAAAAAACCATGTGCAGAATTTTGTCATCTTTGCCACGTGCCGCCTCCCCATTGGTTGCCTTTATGTGGAATGCGATGGGATTTACCCCTAAAAGCGAATACGTAAAGGAGTCAATAACAATAATAACGTACACAATAAAAGTACTCCATCCATCTTAGAGAGAGGAGAGAGAAAGAGAGAGAGGAGAGAGAAAGAAGGAAGCTTGGAGGAGGAAACTATTGGAGCGCTCAGATTGTTTTTTTTTTATATAACCAAAAACCAGAGAGCACAGTTTTTTCCCACTCCGTTTTCCTGATTCTCACTCCACAGTTTCCAAAGCGAAGAAGACACAAGCAGCGGCCGAAAAGTCAAGCGTACCTTGTCTGTCGATTCCACCAATTTTGGTAATCCGAAACCCTATTTTCTTCGGCATTTTCACCCGTCTATATATTTTCACGAATGTTTACCCGTGTTTGTTAGTTTCTTTGGATTTTTATTGATTGCTTTAGATGTTTCGATTGACGTACTTCTTGTTAGGGTTTCGATGTGTGTGAGCTTGTATTACCGGATCGTGAAATTCGTTCGCTGTGATTTGAGTCGAATTTTTGTTAGGTCTTAACTGCTATTGGATTTTCGATTGATAGGTGTTGAATTGTGGATTAGATGGGTAAAGGAGGGGAGGATTACGGGAAAAAGGAGGACTTGGGGACTAAATCCTCATCGTCTAACGCAGAGGATTTCCCCGCGTGGGCTAAGGACGTACAGGAATGCGAGGAGAAGTATCTGGTGAAGTGGGAGTACGGATTGTCGGCGGAAGGGGTGGAGAAGAAGCGGCAGATCTACGGTTGGAACGAGCTGGACAAGCACGAGGGGCCGTCAATATTTAAATTGATTCTGGATCAGTTTAACGACACTCTGGTGAGGATTTTACTGGCTGCCGCAGTGATTTCGTTTGTGTTGGCGTGGTACGACGGCGATGAGGGAGGAGAGATGGAGATCACGGCGTTCGTGGAGCCTCTGGTGATTTTCTTGATCCTGATTGTGAACGCAATTGTCGGGGTCTGGCAGGAGAACAACGCGGAGAAAGCGTTGGAGGCTCTTAAAGAGATCCAATCGCAGCATGCGTCTGTGGTGCGCGACGGGAGGAAGATCACGAACTTGCCTGCGAAAGAGCTTGTTCCTGGAGACATTGTCGAGCTCCGGGTCGGTGACAAAGTCCCCGCGGATATGAGGGTTGTTACCCTGATTAGCTCCACGCTTAGGGTTGAGCAGGGGTCGTTGACCGGAGAGAGTGAAGCAGTTAGTAAGACTACCAAGGCGGTTCCGGAAGATACGGATATTCAGGGAAAGAAATGTATGGTGTTTGCTGGGACCACAGTGGTGAATGGGAATTGTATTTGTTTGGTTACTCAGACTGGAATGGGTACTGAGATAGGCAAGGTACATTGGCAGATCCATGAGGCGTCGCAAAGTGAGGAAGATACGCCCTTGAAGAAGAAACTGAACGAATTTGGAGAGGCTCTCACGGCTATAATCGGTGTTATCTGTGCTGTTGTATGGCTTATCAATTTGAAGTACTTTCTCACTTGGGAGTATGTCAACGGGTGGCCCCAGAATTTCAAGTTTTCTTTTGAGAAGTGCACTTATTACTTTGAGATCGCGGTGGCATTGGCGGTGGCCGCCATTCCTGAAGGTCTACCTGCTGTTATAACGACGTGTTTGGCCCTGGGCACGCGGAAGATGGCTCAGAAGAATGCACTTGTTCGGAAGTTGCCTAGTGTTGAAACTCTTGGCTGCACAACCGTGATCTGTTCCGATAAAACGGGTACCTTGACTACAAATCAGATGGCGGTTGCAAAGCTTGTGGCTATGGGTTCCAGACCAAGTGCTGTCACGAGTTTTGATGTGGACGGGACAACTTATAATCCTTTGGACGGGAAAATTCAAAACTGGCCTGTGGGTCGTATGGCTGATAATCTCCAAATGATTGCAAAGATTGCGGCTGTGTGTAATGATGCTGGCATCGAACAATCTGGGAATCACTATGTTGCTAGTGGAATGCCAACTGAGGCAGCATTGAAGGTGAGATCTTATTGCTTTGTCTTCTTTTTCCTGGGTTGAAGTTGAGTTCTTTTACCTTCGGTAGAGAATTACCTTAACACTATGAAGCTTACAACATGCATTGGAACTTAATAGGGTATAAAAATTGCCAAATTTGCAAAACTTATAATACTAAATGATCTGGCTATGGATTTTATCCTTGAAACTTTATTCGATAAATCAGACTTTATTTCGTTGGTAAGACTGTAAGAGTAAGTCGTGTTTGTGTTAAACTTCTTTTTCGCCACTTTGCTTTATCATAAGCATGATTGAACTATTCATAAACCATTTGCCGAGCCTGCTAGACCGAGGCTCCTTCTCCATTCAAATATGTAGTGAAGGTGCTGGTTGTAAGCTTGCTAGTATATCGATTAAATTTGTCATTGTGCTTGTTTGTGTCGTCAGGTGATGGTTGAGAAAATGGGACTTCCTGATGGGTTGGACTCTGGTGCATCTTCAAGTTATGGTGATGTCCTGTGTAAGTTACATGCACAACTTATTCTATGTTGTTAATAATGATGTTTGCTTGGCTTCTGATGTATTTCCATGTACTTTTATGCATTTAAGGTTGTTGTCAAACATGGAGTAAGCTTGAAAGACGGATTGCCACTCTTGAGTTTGACCGTGATAGGAAATCTATGGGAGTTATTGTGAGTTCTAGCTCCTCTGGAGGAAAGTCATTGCTTGTAAAGGTGTATCCCTTTTCTCTATATCTTCATCTTTCTTCTTACATTGAATCCTGTGTAGTTTATTAATTTATCTTCAATATCTTGGCATGTGGGAGAAATAGTTTCTCTGATAGGAATTCGTGACAAATTACTTCAGTTTTCTGAGAAGTGTAGAACCTTAATATATTGTGCAATCGTTGAGTCACTACTTCAATTTCCTCCATCTACTGGCTTCGTATTTTGCTAGTTGATACGTTGTTGGAGATTCATCTTGGAACATCAATTGGGAAGAGTTGCTGAGTTGGTGAATGGGTGCTCAGAGATCAAAAGAAAGTGAACCAGGAGATCTTGGTGCAACCCTCTTTAATGACGTGATTTTCAGTTTCATTTGCTAGAAAAGAAATGTTTGTTGCCTTTGTAACTTTTCTTGGTTCAATTTTATTTCAAATACCTATTCAGATAAATTTAAAACGCTATCTAGCATGAAATACTTTACAAATGAGTGTTTAGGATGCTTTTCCATAACCATAGCTCACTTTTGGATGCAATATTCCAACAAAGAATTTGGAAGGTCAGACACTTGGACACCCGCACTGCATGCGATACTCGCACCGGAGTTCATGCAAATAGAGGAAAAAACCTATCTTATTTTTGTTTTCCCCATTCAGTCGGAAGATAGTAGTCTGTCATGAGATCGAGTTTGTGGTTTGTATTTCAAACATTCCTAAATCCTAAAGAATAAATTACGGACTAGTCCAGCTGTCCAAGTAATTGGCCCATATTCCCAAGAACTCCAGCCCAATCTAAAAATGCACCATCAAGGAGAGGCCCACACTTTCCTACCTAGACTTGCGAGTAAATAAAAATGGCCATACTCCTTAATGGGAATTAAGGGGCAGTTTTTGGACTGACTTGTAATTTATCCAATTCTAAATCTTCACAACTAAAACCACCTATTCCCCCTGTGGCTGTCTTTGTTTCTCCAACACATTCCTGCAGCTAGAATACCAATACAGAACACCCACAATCAGGCCTCCATTCGCTGATTGAACAGTTTTGAGTACCCTTGTATCAAGCTGAAAGGGTATCACCAATCCACATGGAAGTTTATGGGTTTGTTTAGGTGTCGGTCTTTGTCTACGTGTGCATTTTGGTTACTGTCTCAGTTTCCGGATTGCATTAGACAAGTGATGATTTGGATTCGTTGAATGCTTGGATTCTAGCAGATTTAGTTTTATACGACATTGTATGGGTGTTTTTATCAATGCCTATGCTCCACATTCATCAGTTGTCTACCATTTTGAGTCTTTTTGACTATATTTGGATCTTAATGTGTTGTAACTTTTCTTTTTCCGACAAGATTTGTGTTCTTACTGTGCTTTTTTCTAACTAAATTTCTATTGTTGTTGTTGATCATTTCACGTATGAAGGTCTAAATGCGTCTATTGTCAACAGGATCTCTGCTTCCATCCTTTGGTGTTTCCATTGCCCTTTACTTTATAGACACATTCGGTACTTACAAATAGGTGCTACATTGTTGCAGGGTGCAGTAGAAAATTTATTAGAACGAAGCTCCTCTGTTCAATTACTTGACGGCTCAATTGTTGAATTGGATCAATCTTCGAAGGATGCTATTTTAGAAAGCCTGCACAAACTGTCGTCAAGTGCATTACGTTGTTTGGGTTTTGCCTACAAGGATAACCTTCTCGAGTTTGCTACATACAATGGAGATGAAGACCATCCAGCACATAAACGTTTACTTGACCCATCTTGCTATTCGTTGATTGAGAGTAATCTCATTTTTGTTGGCTTTGCTGGGTTAAGGGTGAGTTGGCTTATTCTGTGTCTGTTCCTCAAACTACTAGTTAATTCTTTTTTGTCTGTACTGTTTTTAGTGACAATCGTTAAATTTCTGGTTTGTGCTTAATTTCATTTCATTTTTTATCAAAGGATCCTCCTCGGAAAGAAGTTCGGCAAGCCATTGAGGACTGCAGAGTAGCTGGCATTCGGGTAATGGTTATTACAGGAGATAACAAGAATACAGCAGAAGCTATATGTCGTGAGATAGGTGTGTTTGAACCAGACGAGGACATCAGTTTAAAGAGCTTAACAGGAAGAGACTTCATGGACCATAGGGACCCCAAAAATCATCTAAGGCAAACTGGAGGGCTGCTCTTTTCTAGGGCTGAACCAAGGCATAAACAAGAAATTGTGAGGTTGCTCAAAGAAGATGGCGAAGTAGTTGCAATGACTGGGGATGGGGTGAATGATGCACCTGCCTTGAAATTGGCTGATATTGGAATTGCTATGGGCATTGCCGGGACTGAGGTATTTCCTTGTCTTTTCGTTTCCATGCACAGATGACACTAGATAATTAGTATGATAGATAAAACAGATGAAAAGAATTATCCGATGTATGTTGAGTTTGGATGATCGTAAACATAAGTTTGTACCTTATTGTGGGACTGAGCAGTACCCTTTTCTTTCTTTTTTCCCCCCTCGCTAAGTAACCGCTCATTGTTTATTTTAAAGAACTTTCATATGTATTCTGCTTGCTGCATATGTTCTAGGTGAATTTGAGTTGCATGTTTTTGTACGGATCATAGGCCTCTGGAAAACATTTTGCCCCTTTCAATCACTATGATCTTTATGTTCATTCGCTAGTTTTTTTTATACCTACAACTTCCCTGTTATTCCTCACTCTAATTGTATAGTCATGCTCTTTGGTTGCACCTGACCAGTCCTTCCAAAAGTTATGCATCATTTGAAATTGGTGCTACCGTTAGACTACTTAATGCATGGATATGGGTTTCTTTTTCATCTCATCGTTGCTTATTTCTTGTTATCTTGATCTAGGTTGCCAAGGAGGCTTCTGACATGGTATTAGCAGATGACAACTTCAGCACAATTGTTGCTGCTGTAGGTGAAGGCAGATCTATTTACAACAATATGAAGGCATTTATCAGGTCCTTTTCTTTCCGTGTTCATCATAACTATTTCCTGATACTTCTATGGTAGCATAATGGTTGTATGTAGAAGTGCTTATTTTTGTCTACCTTGCCAGCTGCCACAAGTCACCTGTTTCCCTGTTATGAATGTGACCTATCATTACAATGCAAGGATATGTCCAAATACATATTCATTATCGCATTCGCATGCACATGCACATGCACATCCGTAGGTTGCTTATGGGTAAGCTTTGTGAAGCTGAACGCCTCAGCTTACATTGTAAGGTGGTGAATCACCTCTCAGCTTTACAATGAAGCTGATCTCCCATTAAGATGTTCGGTGACTAGATGCTTGTCATGCTATTTGAACATATCGTTGTGTAAATAATTCTATTTCTATCACAAAACGTAGTAGGGAAAAGGCCCGCAATAGGAATATAAAGCTCAAGCATCCAATAAGTGCAGATAACATGGGAGAAGGAAAAGTACTGAAATTTCGTTGAAACGTGAGCTAGAACGAAAATAGATGTTGGTTAAGTATCATAGACATTTCAACTTTCAGACTTCCATCTTTTATTCTTCCTCCCAAACGCATCAATGAGGGAACTTGGGCTACTTCCCATCTGAATGGTGCCAGCAGGAAGCTAACTCACTCCACAACCGTAAAAAAGATGAGGACAAATAGCAGGAAGTGATTTGAGAATAATGCTGATATTTTCTTCATCGTGCCAGGTACATGATCTCCTCAAATATTGGTGAGGTCGCCTGCATATTTTTTACAGCTGCTTTAGGTATTCCGGAGGGTTTGATTCCCGTTCAGCTTCTATGGGTCAATCTTGTTACCGATGGACCTCCAGCAACAGCTTTGGGATTCAATCCACCAGAGAACGATGTTATGAAGAAACCCCCTCGAAGAAGTGATGATTCATTGATCAGTCCTTGGATTTTATTCCGCTACCTGGTATGTGCTATTATACACTTCCAATTACAAATACACTGTCCCATTTTTTTGTCTTTTTTGCCAGTTGTGCCCCTTAATTTGTCTAAGAGGTAATGAATTTTTGTGAATAAGTTCAGGTCTGAAGTAGTAGTTGTAGACAGTTTACAAAACCATCTAAGATAATAGGAAATTGAAAATGTAGACGATTTTGTTGAGATGTACTAAATAGTGAAAATGGACCACCAAAGTGGTACATATGGGCTATCTGTTTAGCAACCTGAAGTAAATTGCAATCGATGCCATCTGTTGTGCTTACTTTCTCCTCAATTTTGGTATCAGGTGATTGGATTCTATGTTGGGATTGCAACCGTGGGAATATTCATCATCTGGTACACGCGCAGCTCATTCTTGGGAATCGACCTAAGTGGGGATGGCCACAGTCTTGTCACCTATTCCCAGCTCTCTAACTGGGGTCAATGCCATTCATGGGAGGGTTTCTCTGTATCACCTTTTAAGGCCGGGTCCCACGAGTATAGGTTCGATGACAATCCATGCGACTACTTCCAGACTGGCAAAGTAAAGGCGATGACTCTCTCCCTCTCTGTGTTGGTTGCCATCGAGATGTTCAATTCTCTCAATGCCCTTTCGGAAGACGGTAGTCTCTTGACGATGCCCCCGTGGGTTAACCCATATCTCCTTGTGGCCATGTCCATTTCTTTTGGGCTCCACTTTTTGATCCTTTACGTGCCTTTCCTTGCCCAAGTTTTTGGAATTGTGCCTCTCAGCCTGAATGAGTGGCTCCTGGTTTTGGCAGTTGCGCTTCCAGTGATTTTGATTGACGAGGTTCTCAAGTTTGTGGGTAGATGTCGGAATTCAGGTATGAGGAAATCCTATAAGAACAAGGCAGATTGAGGGTCGAAGACAGGAGATTTTTAGTTGGGGGAAGGATGTTATTCATCAAGCATTTATGGGTTGGATCAACCTGAGTAAATCAGGTTATCTTAAACAGGAAGGGCTGGTATGGTCCCTTGAGTATTCAATTAGACATTGGTAAAAAGCTATTTGTGGAACTCTGTCACAGTAGCACTAGGGTAGATAGATAGTCGTTATTTTTGTTTCCTCCTTCATGATTGTCCTTTTAAAACTTGACTGATCTTAGTTATGTTGGAGCGAATGAAAGCGTTTTGCGAAGAATTATTATTAGCATTGTCTTTTTTTATTCCCCTTTGTTGGACAAGCAACAATGTATTTCCCGATAAGAATGAAGGAAATTGCGTGTTGTGGAGAATATTGTGGAAATGGCCAGGGGTTGAACTCATTACAACAAAATACTGGAAGCAGGGGCCCTGTAGATAGCAAACTCGCTATAGGGTGTAGTGAGTAATTACAGCAGTCTATCTCAGCATTTAACGGTCCACATTTTAAAAAAAAAACTCTTCCTTGGAAGAGTTATTTCTAAATGTGGACCGTTGACAACAGCTGAGATTACTTATTACACCTTGTAGCGAGCAAACCCCCTGCTCCCAAAATACCGATTACAACTACACCTTGTAGCGAGCAAACCCCCGGCTCCCAAAATACCGATTACAACATTAGTCCGAATTCTGGTATGGTTCAATTTCTCTGGAAGTTGCAAATCCCCGGCTCCCAAATTACCGATTACAACATTAGTCCGAATTCTGGTATGGTTCAATTTCTGTTCGCTGTTACGTAAAGCACCCACTATCAATCAGCGGATTGATTACTCAAAAGAGACTTAACTACTTAAGGGAACTTTACTCTGTTTTCTGCATCAAAACTGAGAGGGAAGAGCCCCATCACACGATAACTATGTGGTTTTGCAATTCTGGAATAAGCACTCGGTGGATGTTTTTTTGTCCCCGTTTTTGGAGGATTGTCCGTGAGTCCAGGCTAAATGCAGGACCTTGATATGTCTAGCAAACATCTCCAATATTTGTCAGTCATTCTGATTTCCTATGGATGTTAAATATACATCTGGCAAACTAAAAACATAACGAAGGAAATAAGCATTTTCTCATCTTTGTCCTGGAAAGATAAATGACCGAAGGAAAACCTTCATTGTTCTTCGAAGTTAAGTTGACGCTGGAAAGCAAATAAGCAGGACGGTGATGGCATGCTTTAATGCCTTCCCCAAATTCTCACATGAGTCACATCTAGCTACCAAACTGAAAATGCCCAAGACTCCCTGAACTTGAATGTCCCACCCCCCCCCAAAAAAGAAATCCTCTGTACCTAAAAGTTCGTATACCAATGTACCGGTGTGTTTTCAACCCTTGAATTATGTAAAATTTTGAAGTGATAAAAAAAAAAAAAATTTAACTTGATCCAAAGGTTGGAAATAGCGGATCAAAAAAAAAAAAAAATGGAAATACCCAAGAACAGAAGTCCAGAAACCCAAGAACAAAAGTCCAGAAATATGGACCCAGAAAAGCGAGAGGGAAAAAAAAATCAACACTCATTTAGTCATTTACAAGGCCCAAGCAAAGATTATCCCCACAAAGAGATAAAAGTAAAACCAGGAAGATTGAACGTTTAGATAAATAATCCCGTCAACTGCCCGGATAAGTCACCTATGGTTCCAGATTAGACAAACTGAGATGCATCTCAAATCATAGTTTCTAAGTCCTCAGATGCTTGTTACTGTTTGTATGCGTGGTAGGGACAAAATGCAAAGAGAACTGCTTCTGTAATTTGCGAAGATTATGTTCAGAGAGAGAGAGATTATTGATATTAGTAACTTCAATTTGATACCATAAAATTCACAGAATCACTTCGGGAATTGCAATTCACAGCAATGTCTAACACAGAAACTGAAAGGCAGCAACGCAGGAAATTTGGAAGTACCACACTCACATAAAAAGAGAACTCCAGACAAACCCTAAAATATCACAAAATCTATACTACCTACATCTAAATTCTAACCCCAAATTTCCCCAAATATTCTTGACAGCAAGACTTAACCCAAACCAAAAAGGGGAAGGGGGAAAAAACCCTAACCCCCAAACCCGTAAAGAGTCCTCCCCTGCCTCTTCAACGCATAAACCACGTCCATGGCCGTCACGGTCTTCCGGCGCGCGTGCTCGGTGTACGTCACCGCGTCGCGGATGACGTTCTCGAGAAAGATCTTGAGCACGCCCCGAGTCTCCTCGTAGATCAGCCCGGAGATCCTCTTCACACCGCCCCTCCTGGCGAGCCTGCGGATGGCGGGCTTCGTTATGCCCTGAATGTTGTCCCGGAGCACCTTGCGGTGCCGCTTGGCTCCGCCCTTTCCCAGCCCCTTTCCTCCCTTTCCGCGGCCCGACATTTCTGCGATTCGAAACCTCTGGTTGTTCGAGCGATTTGAAATTTCGAAGGGGTTGAGCCTTTGAGAAGAGATGCGCTGTGGGTGGGAAGAGATGGGTTCGAGGTGGTGTTTATATTGGGGAAAGGATCCTCGTGGTGGTACGAAGAATCGTTACTGACCGTGGATTGTGGTTACGGAGGGTGAAGATGAAGTGCTGGGGAAAGACACGGATCGGTGACATGGCAAGTTTCCCAAGCGATTTTTTTTTGTTGGTGGTTCCAAATATTTGTTTATTTGTTTTTTCCCCCCTATATTGGGCGGGAAGGTGGGGTGAGGTGACGATCCTCGTGGTGGTACGAAGAATCGTTACTAACCGTGGATTGTGGTTACGGAGGGTGAAGATAAAGTGCTGGGGAAATACACGGATCGGTGACATGGCAAGTTTCCCAATATTCGAAGAAACGCGATTTTCACGCTCTCTTTTAAGTACTAGTAATAATATTCACGCTTCCCTTTTTATTTTCTACTATTGAGGCTCCGTTCTATAAATCTTCTTAAAAAATAAAGAGCTTATTTCATATTTTTAAATTCAAAAATAATGTAAATAAAAAATAATTTTTTAATTTTTTTTGTATCGTATAAAAGATCTCATCGAGATCTTTCAAATAAGATCCATATTACATATTTTAATATTTCACTAAACCTACAATTTTTGAGCTTGAAATTGCCTTCTTAAAAAATAAGGGTTTTTTTTGGTTTTTGGAACGGGCTCTGAATGTGTATGCCTTGTTTTGTTCCGTTAACTAAAATAAATACGTAATACGGAGTATTAGTTTTTAAAATTAAAGAGAATGTGTAGTATTGTAAAAAAATAACATGTCTCGAAAAACGAAAGTAATTAGTACTACTTATAAAATAAGAATTTTAGCCAAACGAGACCGTATTTTCTTCATTAAAATACCAAAAAACAAGTGTGAAAATTATTTCCTTATTCAGAACTCTAAGGTACGAATTGGTGGCGTGGCAAGTTTCCTGAGTGGTTTTTTTTTTTTTTTTGTGGTTTTTTTTTTTGGCTCTCGTTTTTTCAGTAAAAGAGTGCACTATGAAGATTTTTTTTTTTGTATGTTTTTTCTCAAGTTAAAAAAATTAATTTTTTCGGGTGTAATTTTTACATTTTTCTTTTTTGTCTTCTTTGTAGTGTGAATTTACAATGTTATTCATCAAAATGTGAAAATTATACAAATTAAAAGCTAATATGGTAAATTCACGTCACAAGATGATAAATAGGAAATTTGATAAAAGAGGAACGTGAAAGTCAACCAAAAAAAAAATTTTGTTCAGTGAAAAAACAAAACAAAAACTAGAAGTGCAGCTGTGTGGGCTGAGCTCCTATCCAGTGTTAGACTCTAGTCCGGTCTAGTTTCACCCATTTGTGGGCTCAATAACGATTGAAATCATTAATTGTTGTTTAGAATTCACCGAGAACATTGGCCACGAAAAAGAAAAGTTGATCAGATATCATATAACATAATTTTTTGAAATTATTAAGCTCACATAAAATGTGGAATGGGCTGCAATACTGCGTTGCACATCTTTTTTTTAACAAGATTAATGCAGATTGAAACTATATCAAACGAGATCCAATCAATGAGATTTTTGACGTATCCAATGTTCTCGGAGAACACTAAATAGTGAACGGTTTTCGATTATTATCGTGGACCCAAAAAAAGACCACAAATGGGCAAAACTGGACCGGACCGGAGTCTTTAACACTGGACCGGATCCGTAAACAGCCCTAATCCGCTTTAGGTACGTGGCCCATTTTTGCGTGAATTCGGTCCAATCTTTGTTGGGTTCCCAATATTAAGCTTGTAGCTCTAACCCAAGAAGCAATTTCAGCTTCTTTTTTTTTTTTTTAATTATCCAAAAAAACACGCCTTAAAGGCTTTCATTAACATCCTTTTCCAAAACTGGTACAAGAGAAGAGGGAGGATTAACAATCCAATTACAAGGAAGGGAATTCTTTAAAGCTAGAAAAGTGACTTCATGTGCCACTCTGTTTGCAGCCCTTCGAATCCACTTGAAAAGAAGATTTCCTTCCTTAGAAGCAATTTCAGCTAGCTTCATGTGTTCTAAAAATACGTTCAATATATATTTTTTAAAATAGGAGAAACGGTTTTAAAGGAGTTTCAATTGAGCTGATCACGAACCAATCTTGAGCAACTTAAATTTGTAAACACCGTTAGTGACCAAGTGGAGTAGTAGGGCTCAACTGGTGGGAAGATTATGAAAAAGCCATTACAAATATTGGATTGAGATAATTAATTATAAGAACTCATAAAAAAATATTTTAAGAATAACTTGCGATTTGGATCATTATTTTGAGACTCGAAATTGGCCCCACAAATTCATCAATCATCATGTTTTTGTTGGGCACCAAACAGGGACCAAGGGGAACTAATTTTTTTTCTATTTTGGAAATTCTAAGTTATTAAAAGGACCAATTTCAAGAAGAAGAAGAAAAAAAAAAAAAGGAGTTATTAAGAGGACATTACCCCCTTCTAGATTTAAAATTTTGATGCACTTTTTAGAAGAAGAGAACTTTTGTCCGTTAACTATTCAATTTTCATGGGGACCATATTTGTAAGACAAAAAAAAGTGTACAATTATTGACTTTGGGACCGAACTTGTCCTTTTGGTTTTTACTATTTCGGAGAAACAAAAATGCTACGTACGCATAACTTGTCCTTTTGGTGTTGTATTTAAATTATTATGTGTGTGTAGCATTGTTGATGTTGAGCTTCATGAAGCCCACACCAAGACCAAGCCATACAGATATGTTTTTTTTGCTGATGTTTTGCCTTTGGAACACACGAGTTTGCCATTCCACCCATTTTGCAATATCCATAATTTTTGCAGGTTGGCAATGGGTGTCTAAATTCAGATTGGAAATCGCGGTTTTGCGACTTTTGTCCAAAAAGTCTAGTGTTGCGAATGCTCCAAATATACCCAACAAGCAAAAGGGAAGATGGTGCTCCATTGAGCACCATTACAAGAGGGGTTCCTTCGAATCTTGGTTCCTGTGGTTTTGGTTCTCCAAATTACCTTCAATATTTTGAGTCCTAAAACAATGCCATGAAACCTGCAGCAGTTGCCTGATTCAATGAACAAAATTAAGTATGTGTCCCAGTTCCCATTGTCAAAGGGAATCTCCTCAGACATTTGTAAGCTCATTTTAGTACTACTTTTGGTGTCTGATTAATAGTATTAATTTCAT
The DNA here is from genome assembly GCA_019656275.1 of Rhododendron kiyosumense. Classification (NCBI taxonomy): domain Eukaryota; kingdom Viridiplantae; phylum Streptophyta; class Magnoliopsida; order Ericales; family Ericaceae; genus Rhododendron; species Rhododendron kiyosumense. The sequence goes on from BPLS01000658.1 coordinate 468,013, forward strand.
GGTTTTTTTTTTTCTCCACGGATGAACAATCCTATAGCCAAGTCACTAAATAGATCCGACTGCGCAACCCAAATCTCCGAAGGAACTAGCGTGACCACACCAGTCACGGCCCCCCACCAGTCACGGCCCCCCACTTACTGCAGGGTACTTACCCAAAGGTGAATCAAATCCCAGGTCTTGAGGAGTACTTCCAAAGTCTGGGTATCCAATCGAACCACTATTATTTCATGTTTTGAACCCGTCACTGTACTTTCAAAAAAAAAAAAAAAAAACCGTCACTGTTTTTTGTTTACTAAGCTAGAAATCTGTCTGACAGTATAGTATGTTTTAATCACGTCATTACCAATAAAACGCACATGAAGTAATGAAGAGGGGGTTTCTTTGATCCCCACATGAAGAGGTTAAAAGCCAAGTTTGTCACCGGGTAACGTGACCTGTTATGATAGCTTGCCAATGCTGATTGGTACCCAAAAGCTCTGCTTGGGATGATGTCTTATTGCATTAATGGGACCCTCTGTTTTTTTTCTTCCAAGCAACTAGAAAGAACCCTTCTATAATGAATCCAAGCGGTTTGGCCGAGAGTATGTATGAGAAAGCAATAAATATTTGTTCTTTATAAGGTCTCATGTTCGAATTCTATGGACGTTAAACATTTCAAACGGTTGAGCCATTGGAGTGTTTGTCCGGTTGTTAACTTCAGGGCCTTGGAGTTAGTTGAGGTACGTGTAAACTGACTCGGACACTCGGTTATTAAAAAAAAAAAAACGCTTCTTTAATCTAGTGAGTGTGAGCTCACTTTTTCCTTTAAATATTAGATTCGGTTAGTAATTTATTAACTTGAAAAGATCTTTCCAGTTAAGGTTAATTGTTGGTTTTCTAGCGTAGACCCTTCCATTCATTTTTAAAATGAGCTACAGAATCTTAAGGACCACTTTTGCCACCAGTTTTAGTCTTGAGCTAGCCAGCCCATGTGGATCCCTTTTGTCTTAGCATTATGGACCCAGCTTAATTATTTCGATTCAATCTTTCTACCAAAAGTATCTACTTATAAAGAAAACCGCAATTCTTCTTGTGCGAATATATCCCTTCCAAATGTACTCTTCGGAATCATGAGATGCACGTGCATGTCTCCTCATTTTTGTGGAGTCTGTAAACATTGAACGATTTTGGACATCCATGTCTAGATCCGTGCTCATAAATTTGTGCACACGGACTTTCTGTAGCTAAAACAACCACTGCTAACTCCGATTAACCTGGCTGGCCAGACTAGCTTGCACGTGGGTGGCACTTTTGCCAGTTAAACGTTCAAGTTGAGAAGGCAAGGGAATACTATGAAACAAAAGCATGGGGTTCATAGCAGATGATATATAAGCAAGACTACCTTCACCACTTAATATTCACTGCTTAACATCTATACCGTCCGTCTCGGTAAATAATGGTCCCGATTTTTTAACTCTTCTCTGAAAGAATTTGTTAAAATCTGGAGTGCTGTACACTTTTGGACGGTGAAATTGAAAGCGATGGGGATAACAGTGAAGGTTGAGCATGGGCGTAGCATTTTTGATGATATATATAGATGAAATCAAACCCTGTTTCAGTGTGTCGGTTTTGATGTCAGTAAAAGGTGAGTCTTGTGGCAATAGGAAGGAGAAGGAGAATGAAGTAAAGCATACGCAGCATATGTATGAGAATGCATAGAGTATGATCCAAGTTAACAGTTTCACTTTCACCTGACGGATTGATCACCTATAGAATACTAATTGAAATTGGGGTGCCTAGGCAGTAGGCAGCCTACCCTCCTCAGATCTTTTACTATTGTTATTTGATATATATCTCAACAAACAAATGTATTGATCTATGTTCAGAGCAAATATTGCTTATTGTGTATGCCCCGTAAGTGGGTGATGCTGCATGTGGTGGGATTGGTCCTTCAAATTTAGTTGAAGTGCGCGTAAATTGGTCCGGTCACCTGAGTTATAAAAAAAAAAAATTACTTATCATGACAATAATCATTTGCCTATGGTAATGTGCTAGTATTTTTTTACGTTAAGTAGACATAACTTACTAAATAGCAAATTAGCAATGCACGAACACATAACTGTCCGATATTGTCACACATTTGAATATTTCTAAATACATCGTGTCTAAATATCTGTATCTCGAGTATTTTATATCTGCAAAATCACCACCGCTACCACTGCACCTCTAATGGTGCACCAGTACTGCTGTACTGTGGAGTCTTCGGGTTCCTACAATTGAGTGTCGCGATCCGCATTCCCTTTTTCCCACCCGTCCAATATAATGTTACACCTTTGTTATTTGTTTGCTGTTGGGAGGTTGGACCGACAACATAGGAATCGAGTAATAAATCTCAAAAGTGAGTGTTTTGATCTGCCAACTCACGTTATATATTATTAGTAGTTAAATGACGGGTTAATTAGCATCCCCAACAGAGAGCTAGCGAAAACAAAAATCAAATTATATTTGAAGAATCACGTAAGTAAAATGCTTTTCAAAGGAAGAAACCAAACTTGCTACACTATTTTGGTATAACTCTCTCTCTCTTTAGATCTTCGACTCTGAAGAGAGAAAAAATAATATTTAAATTGCCACCTCATTAAATTTAAATGCTTGTTATTGATGTATTGTTAATTCCTTGGGCAAAGTGGGTCTTTTGAAATTAAAAAAAAAAGACAAAAAAATTAAATTTGAAGAGTTCATTGGAGTGCGTAATCCTTGATGTCAAATTGGGAATGTCAAATTTTTTTTGAAGGCTGACGTGGCAATTTGGCAACTCCAATTTGACATCAAAACCTTCATTTCCAACCCTTGATGTCGTTCATTTCTGTACACTCCCAATTTCTCTCTCTCTCTAAACAGCTCTCTCTCTCTCTCTAAACTTTTCAACCAGAAGGGTTTCGTTTGGGGGGGAGGGGCTGCCGCTCCCCTCCTCTCCCTCCTTCCTCCCCCTTTTTTCCCCCTAATCTCCCCCTCCTTCTTCTCTTTTCCATCGTTTCCACTGCTTCGATTTCTGCTTTTCCAGTTGTTGAGTCCGACGTGGACTCCGGCCATGGTGCAGTGGGTCTTTTCGTTCCGTCCTCGCGGTGGAAGCTTAGATTTGGTAGCGGGTGGTCGATGGTAGGGTAAATAAGGTGAGGCTTGTGGAGTTAGGTTTTGTTTTGGCGGCCTTCCGTCTCTTTTACCTGCTGGTTCTTCCAGTCTGGTCTTGTACCGATTCGGGTCTCCCCCGGATCTGGTGAGGTTGTGGTGGTGGGTAAATAATTTCTTTGTTTTAGTTCTTGTTCTGGTGCGTGTTTTGGATGGGCTTGTTTTCGGTGTTTGGTCGGATTTGAGGGCTGCTGTGGTCGGCGGTTGATGCGGCGGTGTTATGGGGGTTTCCGGCGGGGGCAACAATAGTGCCTGCGTTGGGGGTTCTCATTTTGGCTCTGGTTTGGTCGTCTCGCCCGAGTTGCTCCTTATTCTGGGCCGTCAATGGCAGATAGAGGGTGAAGGGGGTCTCGGCTGCCATGGTGGTTTGAGCCTGTCGGAGTCTGGCCGGCGGTCGCTATGGACTATCCATGGGAGCAGTTTTTCCCTTTACGCCTGTTTCCTGCTGTTGTTTTCGATTACATTTGTTCTTATTGTGTAATGGTTTGTACTGAGATTTCATCTGAGATCTTTCTATCTTGTCCCGGACCGGATTCTCATATCGGCACCTAGTGTTGATTTGCTTTTGCAGGGTGTCCTAGGGTTCCGGATTAGGTAGTTTGGTGCACTCATGTGCTTAGCAATGTAATCTTCGCCTTCGTGCGTAATGAAATTGACTGTTTCAAAAAAAAAAAAAACCCTTTATGTCAAATTCTAGTTATTTGACATCAAATTATTCATTTCCAACCCTTATGTCAAAATACAAATGGTTATTTTTTGAAAATTGGCATGGAGGAGGGAGGTTGTCAAAGTTGGCAGGCTTCCTCTCCCCTTCATCCATGTCAGAAGCCACATAGGATTTGGCCTAACAAAAGGCATCTGGATTAGATTGTCAATTAGTGTCAAATGTTATCGTTGTAAGCTCCACGTCAGATTTGACATCTCCCGTTGGAAATGCTCTAAGTATCCTAATACAGAGTATTAAATTATCGGCCTGTGCCGGCATTGTCGCGTCTAAGTTTGTCGTCTTTGGTCCAATACTTACATTTTGTTCGTTCCACGTACATTAGGTAATTACAGAACACTAAGTCACATGAGTAACAATATCAAAGAGTGGCCGATAGTATCAAAGAGTGAAGAAAGAAAATACATATCATTATTCATCTCCTACATTGGAATAAAAAAGGTCTTGGGTTCTGACTTCTGAGTCTTCCACCACAAACATAGCGTAAGTGATTTTACATATTTGAGTTTCATTCACTAATTTATTCACTATCATATAAAATTGAACCCTAATGTCAGTAAAATCAGGGAAAAAAAAAAAACCCTATCTAAGTACTAGTATACTGTACTATAGTCAGCAAAAGGCTCATTCTTGATTTCGGTTACTTATTATATGAAACAAACAATATGAACCAAATCCATCTTTAACTTATAACCAAGGGTAAATCGGAGATTTGCAGATAGTAGGGTCAAATAGCTAGAGCCAATAAGGGTTTGGTTGAATTTAATAATGATAAAAGACATAAATTTAATCTTTCATAAGATCGTTAAGATATTTGTCCGATAAATATATGGGGTTTGACCCATTCAAAATCCAATAAAAATATATCTATGAGATTTGTTTTAACTCGATGCCACTTTATTGCTCTTTGGCCTTGCTTAGATTTATGTACGTAATTTGGAAATGTACAACAAAATCAACAATTTTTTTGTTTTATTTTGGATCTGTGGAAAGTAACGTCGGGCATGCGGTTTTGCAAAATATACATTCCCACTCCCGAAATTCAAAAGTTTAGCATCCATAAGCTGTTAAAGAATTTGAACAATGCCTAACTCCATTAGCGTTGTTTACTACTAAAAGTCCATAATGCCCTTGTATTTCTTTCGTTTTTACAAGACACTTTTCCTTTTTACCACCTTTCTGATTACTTTCCTAAAAGTATAGAACATGTTCATATAAAATTTTTAAAAAAAATTACAGAGAAAAAAAAGAAGGAAAAAGAAGAAGAAAAAAGCTACTCCATTTCACAGATGAGCTTTGGCACATGGTGTGAGTCAGTCAAAAGAATAGAGTGGATGGGTAGAATTGAGGTGGTGCAGGGAGGCTTTGCTGTGAAGGCACTATATAGTATATATATATATATATATATGAGGACAGTGGAAGGGCTGGCCACAAGGAACCTCTAAAGGCATGTGCATCCTCACATCTCTCTTTGTCAGGTGGGACTCCTTTTGACAACACACACAAGGCCGGCCCCCCCCACTTGTCCCCTTCTTCTTTTGATTTCCTTTGCAAGTTTATACCATTTCACCAAACATTCAGACCTTTGTACTATAGAATAGTAGCATCAGTACTACTTCCATTCATTCATTAGGGAATGGATATATATAGATTCCTCTCTGGGAGAAGTCTAGGGAGTAGTTTTTAGGACCAGTGAGGGTCCATATCAGAAACAGGACCTCACTGTGTTCGGTTTAGGTTTAGAAACCCAACCATTTTTTCTTTGTACACTGTCTTGAACAAATTTTTTCCTATTTGTTACTTTCATTTATCTATATCTCTATTCAATCATTATCCCAAAAACCACTGTCAAAATTCAAACCAAACAAAGTAAATTAAGCAAAAGGAAAATGATTTTAACACTCCTCTTTTTACTAATGGCATTCTCCTTTTTGACTTTTAGTGTGTGTGAATTTACAAAACAGTCCATGCATTTTGTGAAAATTTATTGCATTGAGGGGTGGTATAGTAAATTCATTCAACCAAAAGACAAAGATGAGTATCAGTGGTAAGAAGGGAAGTGTTAAAATCATTTTCCACAAAGCAAAACTACAACTATATAACGAGGCTTAGAGCCAGTCCTGACTTTTCGGAGACTTAAAGCGAAAATTAAAAATAAAGTCTTTTGTTGGATTATTACAAACGATAAAAAAAGAAGTAAAAGAGACCCCTATGATTAAAAAAACTTTATAGGCCTAAACAGACCGCAAAATAAACTTTAACTCAAGACCAACTCCCTGTGAATCAAGATCTTCACCCTCACACATGAATAAAATAACGAATCAAAACCATATAATCTGTACCTGAAAACCTGGAGACTAGTGCCCCCATTCGGTGGCGGAACTGTGTGTAGTAGGGGTGGCTTTGATAGAATCCCTTGGGGTAGTGTACTAGTACTATCTATGCACCAAACTAGTATTTTTTTTTTGGATCCGCATGCACCAAACTAGTATGTTGTAGTATATTGCTACAGTTTTCCCCCCTCTCTATGCGGCACCTCCAATGACAAAATCCTAGTTCCGCCCATGCTTTATTAAACCTAGTTTGCAAATTTAATATTGTTGATTTTGCCATTCCCTTTTTTGTTAACACAATTCCTCTGTAAATGTATTTTTAGTGCAAAAATACATTGACAGAAGAGTGACGTTAACAAAAAAAGGGAGTAACAAAATCATTTTCCATTAATTAACTTGAAAGCAGGTATTGTGTCCTTTTGTTTGAGTTCCGAAAGAAAAGAGAGTCTCTCTTTTGTTTATGTGTTAATCCAACTCATAACCAATCAACGTTATATAACGAGACTCGATACGTGTTTCAAGGTGCTAAACAATGAAAAACAAGCATTCAATTTTCCAATAATGTTCGACCAATTGTTGGGGGATGTTGCAGTGGGTGAGTGGCTTTAAGTAATTGTGAACTCATCAGCTATTAATTCTTTGATTATTATTAAATCTTTTTAGGAATGAAAGTGTACAAATTTTCTTGAAGACAATTTTTTTTTAAATTTTATAATCATTGACTTGACAAATTGAAGAAAATCTGTTAAAGACCGTACTCAGAGGTATTCAAACCTCAAAACGAACAAGTTCTCTATGGAAGATAAACACTTTCTACCCCAACAAAGTATTTATAAAAAAGTCCTTACCATCAACATAGTTCTTTTTCACATTCTCAATGCTTTTTTTTTCCTCTTAGTTAAGGAGATCTCAAAATTGACAACAAATGCAGTACGGAGTCTCATTGAAGAGATTACCCATATATACATTTTAGACAGATTCAGAATCATGGGACAATTATGAAGTAAAACCTAAGAAAATTATTTTTCTAATTTTCTCTATTTAGGTTAATTTACTCTTTGTTGTATGAAAACTGAACTAGTGGAGTAATAAAAATAGGAAAATGCTACCTCTGTCCTTAGGGTGGAGAATAATAGATAAAAAGTGTATTGATATCCGTGAAAAGTGTATTGATATTTGTGAAAATGTATTAATCTCCGTGAAATATGTATTGATATCTGAATTTGTTTGGAGTTATTAGTGTATTATCCTCCGTCCAATGGGCGGAGTTTAGCAAAACCGATAAAAATACAACATAATAATTTCATATATTTGAATGACGACAAAAAAAAGAAATAGGAATGGCAAAAAGAAGCGTGTGAAAATTAGTATACAATGAAAATATGTTCAATTTTTTAAAGAAAATAAAGTGCTACTATAATTCATAATTTTATTAAAATATTTCCCATTAATTTAAAGATCTTATCAATTCTTTGAATTGGTGTAAACGTCTTTTTCAGGACTATTAATAGAAGTATACTTTTAATCGAAACCAATATTACTACTACTCCTACCATTTTTCAATGGTAGACGGAAAAGTATAAAACCAGTGTCAATCACAGGAAAATTCGTAAATGCCGGGGCTTTATAGTAATTTCCAACGCCCCGTAACGGTACCAAAATTTGAGTTTTGTCTTTCTTAACTTCGTAACTTGGGAGTATTTTGTTTCTGTTTATTTTTAAAATCCAGAGGCTCCGCTCTCTCTCTCTCTCTCTCTCTAACTCCATCGCTCAAGCTCTCTCTCTTTCCCGTATTTTTAACCTAACAAAAAATCCTGTACGGAACCCGTCTTCTCTCTCTCTCTCTCTCTGAGACAGGCAGCATTGTTTGCGGGCACTTTCTCCCTTCTCCCCCTTCGGCATTTCCAAAATCAATCTCTCTCTCTCTCTACGACGGCCGGCCGTTGAAGACACTGTAAGTAAGTAACTGTATTGACTTTGCAGTCCGATCTCACTCTCGATCCACTTCTGATTTATTAGTGTTTTCCCTCCCTTTGCAATTCAATCCCCCCCTACATTCCCCACCTTCCCCACCTCTCTCTCTCTCTCTACATACATATACCATATCTCTATATCTATATCTATATCGATATATATATATATATATATATTCTTGAATCGTATTTTCTCCCTATACGTTTACTCGACGCCAGATTTGTTTTCCGTTCTCGACGATCTCTCCGTGACTCGATCCGAGTTAACTCAGCTAGCTGTTGTCGTTGTTAATTTGAGATTTGCAGGACAATTGAAGCGCATGGAGAGGAGAGGAGGCATGGTTTCCCTGTCCCCGTCGCAGACGCCGCGGTCGAGCGACAAGGTCGCGAGAGATCTGCGATCGGCCGAGGGGAACGCCAGCATAAAGTTCGACAGGGATAAAGGCGTCAATGTCCAGGTCATTGTTCGATGCAGGTGAGTGAGTTTTCGAATCCGACATAATCGGAATCTTAATTTAATCTTAGAATTGAGTATTATGATCTTTAAAATGAGAGTAATTTTTGAAGAGAAATTCTAGAGACACAACAACATGCACTGGATTTTGCACAAGATGCCCGTTTGACAGTGTATAATCGGCAACTGGATGGATTGCTAGTTTTTCAACTACCAACGAGAAACTGCCACATACGTACGCTGTGCAAAATATTATGCAAGTTGCCGTGAAAGTCTAGAAACACAACAACATGCGCAACATTTTGCACAAGATGCTTGTGTGACAGTGTTTCATTGGTAACTGGATGGATTGCTAGTTTTTCAACCGCCAACGAGACACCACCACATAGGCGCATTGTGCAGAATATTGTGCGCGTTGCCGTGTTCGTAGATCTCCTCGTGCGTGAATAATGGTGGATTGGTTTGGCATTGCTTTATAGGCCTCTGAACGAGGATGAGCTGAGACTGCATACGCCAGTGGTGATTACTTGTAACGAGAACAGAAGAGAAGTGTCTGCAGTTCAGAACATTGCCAATAAGCAGATTGATAGAACTTTCCTGTTCGATAAGGTTTGGGTTTTTTTCATCTTGGTTCCTTGGATTAACGATACTAGATGCTTGGGCACACATGATGCCTGTGCAAATTGTGAAGGAAAGATAAAAATCTTTGAATTGATACTAATCTGGATATGGAAGTCAAAAAGAGGGGAGAAGATACTTGGGGTGACATTTTTGTTTCTTCTTGACAGTTCTATTCGAGTAGTTAAAGGGGTAGTAGGGGAAAAAGAGTGTGAGCCAGCCTCAAAACTGACGTTCACACCAAAAGGACTGTTCCTTTTATGATAGATAATAGATGTTCAGTGATGTGTAGATTGAAACAATGAATTTATGAAGCCTTAGTGCACAGAACTAAATTAATCCTTTGAGTTTCAAAACTTAGATAAATGTTCCTTATGAGTATGATTTTCTCGGCAATCAAGTGAACTGTTATGCAATCTTGACTGCAGTAAGTAGAACCACCCTTTTGTTGGTTTGGACTCTCAATTCTTAAGTCAATTATGTACTGCAGAGTTTGTTGCTCGTATTGTGGAAATGCTATGATTTTGGGTACTTCTTCTGTGTAGGTGTTTGGTCCAACCTCCCAACAAAAGGACTTGTATGATCAAGCTGTGTCTCCTATAGTGTTTGAAGTTCTTGAGGGCTATAACTGCACTATTTTTGCATATGGTCAGACGGGAACAGGGAAAACATACACAATGGAGGGTGGAGGAAGGAAAAAGGTCTGCTTTTAGTACCCGAAATGGAATGCGATTGATTGTATTTACGTGTGGCATCTCCTCATTTTCTGCATCATATGTCACCCACACGCACACACCACTCTTAAATACATATATGTGTATATTACCCACGGAATTGTGGTACTTACACATATTTCTTAAAATCGCATCGTTTCTTTGTTTCTTTCTGCAGAATGGTGAGTTCCCGAATGATGCAGGTGTTATTCCCAGGGCTGTTAGGCAGATTTTTGATATATTAGAAGCTCAAAATGCCGAGTACAACATGAAAGTTACATTTCTTGAGTTATACAATGAGGAAATAACAGATCTCTTAGCCGCAGAGGAAAGTTCAAAATTCATAGATGACAAATCCAAGAAACCTATAGCCCTCATGGAGGATGGAAAAGGTGGTGTTTTTGTCAGAGGCTTGGAAGAGGAGATAGTATGTACCGCCAATGAAATTTATAAAATATTAGAGAAAGGTTCTGCTAAGAGAAGAACCGCGGAGACACTTCTTAACAAACAAAGTAGTCGATCTCACTCAATATTTTCCATCACGATTCACATTAAGGAGTGTACTCCAGAGGGGGAGGAGATGATTAAATGTGGGAAGCTGAATCTTGTTGACCTTGCTGGGTCTGAGAACATTTCTCGCTCTGGTGCAAAAGAGGTAACTCATAATCAACATCTGTGACTTCTTTGGTTTGATTTGTCCACTAATGCATTGTGTGTTGGTGAATTCAAGTGTATTGTGGAGTATAAGAACTCGCTTATGTATTTTTCTTAAGTCAAGAAGTCTATAAATTGTTGCAGGGAAGAGCCAGGGAAGCTGGCGAGATCAATAAAAGTTTGCTCACACTTGGTCGTGTCATTAACGCTCTTGTTGAGCACTCTGGTCATGTACCATATAGGTACGATTTTACATTTGCAACTGAGGCATGTTTTGTCTTGCAAAAAGACAAACTACTTAAAAGGTACATTTACTTGGAATATCAGGGATAGCAAACTAACAAGATTGTTGAGGGATTCCTTGGGAGGGAAAACAAAGACGTGCATAATTGCAACTGTATCACCCTCTATTCCTTGTTTGGAAGAAACACTCAGCACTCTAGATTATGCACACCGTGCCAAAAATATCAAGAACAAACCAGAGGTCAGTTTTATCATTGTTAAAGAGGGATAGTAATATTTTCAGTAACCACTTTTTTGTGCCACCCTTTCTCCTTTAATCTTTTCAAGTTTAACTGTCTTCTGACTCTCCCTGTAAGACATTGTCGTAACAGTTTCACTTGGTTACTATTCCAGATTAATCAAAAGATGATGAAATCTGCAGTTATCAAGGATTTGTATTCTGAGATTGACCGGCTAAAGCAAGGTTAATAATTTCATACTATTCAAAATGCATATGCTTAACGTTGTGAATCGTGATGCTAACTTCCTCTTTTTCAAACCAGAGGTATATGCTGCTAGGGAGAAGAATGGTATTTATATACCAAGAGATCGTTATCTTCAGGATGAAGCAGAGAAAAAGGTTTCACCTTTAGTCTGTTATTAATATTCCTACTATTGATATATGTTAAGGGTTTCGAACCCAGACATCTGCTCCATAATGCTCTTATATTACCAGAACTAGAAAGAGTTCTCTGGTCTTTGAGTTTGAACTGTTTGAAAGTGACATATACTTACGTGAGAGCCCCTTAGTGAGATGGGACTTGGGAACCCTGTTGATTCTTCCACTTATCATTTTTTCAGGCCATGGCTGAAAAGATAGAGCGCATGGAGCTTGATTTCGAATCCAGAGACAAGGTACAACTACGATTTTGAATTATTTGGGTACATGTTTCCCCTAGTTCCCATGAAGTTGTCTAATTACCTTGTTGTGCCTTCTACAGCAAGTAATGGAGCTACAGGAACTCTACGATTCTCAGCAGCTTTTGACTGCAGAATTAAGTGACAAACTTGAAAAAACTGAGGTATGGAAGTGGGATATCAATGGACAGTTTGATTCCTCTACAGCAATGTATTTGCACTTTCGCTTTCTTCTCGCATTTCTCATTCTTCTTTTTATTCCAGAAAAAGCTCCATGAAACTGAGCATGCATTGTTCGATCTCGAAGAAAGACACAGACAAGCAAATGCAACAATCAAAGAAAAAGAATACCTGATATCCAACCTTCTCAAGTCAGGTGAGCGTAGTGTTGTCTTTTTAGAATTACTAGAATTACCTCAGCCTGTAGAGCAGTTGGTGCCAACTTTATGTTTTTTGCAACAATTACATTCTTGAGCTATCCATGTGCACCAGATTTTATCTCTCTAGTTTGTTATGGCATTCTCTAGATCATCAGTTATGCATTGTTTGAATTGTACATATACGTTTACATTTTTAATTGATCCACTTCTCTCCATCTTGTGTACACTGTTTTTATTTTCCATGGCTGTATAATTTACAATGTTGGAATTTGTACGATTTATGTTGTCTGTATGACAAAGGAATCTTTTGTTTTATCAGAGAAAGCACTTGTTGAGCGTGCTCTTGAGCTTCGAGAGGAGCTAGATAATGCTGCATCAGATGTCTCTAGCTTATTCACAAAGATTGGTTAGTGTGCTGATTTTCAAGAAATCAGGAGCAGTTAACTTATGTTTCTGTTATGGTAAATGTTGTAACATTATTGGTCATGGTTTGGTTTCTCAGAGCGCAAGGATAAAATAGAAGATGGAAACAGAATTCTTATTTGCAAATTCCAGTCTCAATTAACTCAACAGCTTGAAACCTTGCATAAGACTGTGGCAGCTTCTGTCACACAACAGGAACAACAATTGAAAGACATGGAGGAAGACATGCATTCTTTTGTATCCACAAAGGCAGACGTAAGATTAGGCTTCGATAAATGAATTTGTGGGCTTAAAACTGGCTTGAAAATATTTTATCGACCTGAACATTTCATCACCTTTGGCATGCCTTAGGCTACTGATGAACTTCGAGGCCGTCTAGTAAAACTCAAAACCAAGTATGGTTCTGGTATCAAAGCTTTGGATGATTTAGCTGGGGAGCTGGATGGAAATTCCAGGTCAACGTTCGAACATCTGAATTCTGAAGTTGGTAAACATTCATCAGCGCTGGAGGATGTATGTACTTCTTGGTATTATGCTTCAAGAGAACCTATTAAAATCTCCTGTTGGCTTTTGTTTGAACTTCATTCACATGTGCAGCTTTTCAAAGGAATAGCTTCAGAAGCTGATGCTTTACTTAATGATCTTCAAAAGAGTCTTCACAGTCAGGAAGATAAAGTAGCTGCATATGCACAACAGCAGCGCGAGGTTGGTATTTTCTTAACCAAGTATACTTCGTGGTGATTTTTGCTATCACTTGAGCAATTATAAATCACCATGTATCGTATCATTCTTAGACTATGTACAGGCACATTGCTTTTAACCAAGTATACTTCATGGTGATTTAGCTATCACTTAAGGAATTAGAAACCACCAAGTCTCATATCATTCTTAAACTATGTACAGGCACATTCCAGAGCTGTGGCAACTTCTCTGTCTATTTCTCAAATTACTGCGAACTTCTTCAAGACGTTAGATGCGCATGCCTCAAAATTGAGCGAAATCGTAGAAGAAGCACAAACAGTCAATGATGAGAAATTGTCTGAGCTAGAAAAGAAATTTGAGGTGAAGCATGCCCTTTGTCTGAAACATCTCTTTTGATTGAATCAGTTGAAAAGTGACTTGACTTTTCCGGTTTCGATCATGTTTTCCCCTCACTATAGGAATGTGCTGCAAATGAAGAAAGGAAACTCTTAGAAAAGGTGGCAGAGTTGCTCGCAAGTTCAAATGCAACAAAAAAGAAACTGGTATTTGGTCTATCCTTCTATCAACATTGTACTCCCATATTGTTTCTGTTGATCTGCATCCGTTTCATGTAATTATGGTTTACCCAAAGCTTTAACTAGGGTTAAGATGAAAATCTTTAGCTGCCTTTGAATGCTGTAATTTTTGTCAAAAAGGAATGTTCTAGCCCTGTCCTAAAAGGGGTCCAGGCAGATAAATGTGCAATTAGTCACTGCATTTTCCTACTTTTCGATTTGCTGCAACTTCATATGTAGAGAGTCAAATTCCAGCACATATGGTGTCTTAACACAAAGGGACAAGTATTTTGACATTGGTGCGTCATTTGCAAGTCTTTTGTATCTTTGATTCTTACATATGCTGTTGATTCGTGGAAGCTTGCCTTGACTAAAACCAGTGAGTCTTGGCAAAATTATGGAAAGTTCTGGCAAAATGTAATGGCAGAAAAAGAATTTATGTTGGTTAGCAAGTTCACACAAGAATAGCAAACAGCAGTGGTGTTATTATCTCTTGAAACTGTTCAGAAAATATTCTGACTCACAAAATAAAGTTACTAATGTCTAACTATTCTCATTTTCTCGCAATATTTTGACTAGGAGAATTTTTTTGATTAGATTACTTGTTGCAAGCCTTTGCAAGCAATAATTGGCCTTTCATTAGAAAACAATACCTGTGCATCGCTTCATTTATTCTGTTAGTTTCGCACATCTAGCTATAATTCTTCCCCTTGTCAAGGTGCTTCAGTAATTGTATATTGTGTTGCATCTTCATCAGGGTGGTTTTAAAACGTTGTTAAGAATGGGGGACCATCTAAACTTCTTTGGTTGTTATGCTTTAGGTTCGAACAGCAGTTCATGGTCTTCGGGAAAGCACAGCCAGCAGAACCAGTAGATTACAACAAGAGATGTCAACTATGCAAGATTCCAGTTCTGCTGTTAAAGCTGAATGGAAGGTTTACACGGAAAAAGCTGAAACTCATTATCTTGAGGATACTGCTGCAGTAGAAAGTGGAAAGAAAGACATGGAAGAAGTCCTCCAGAGCTGGTATGAGCAGCTTGAGATCATGATTAGAGCCAAAATAAATACCCTGCAATCTTATTAATCCTTCTCATCTAAACTTGGTGTAGTTTGCTGTTTCTTCATCCTCTGCTACTAATTGTGACAAGAATATATGTTTTCCAGTTTGCAAAAGGCAAGGATGGGTGCGCGGCAGTGGAGTAATGCTCAAGATTCATTGCTTGGTCTGGAGAAGAATAATGTTGCTTCCGTAGAGGATATTGTTAGGTAAAGTGACATCTTACAAAAGTTTATTCTAATCTCTCTGTCCCATTTTGTTTTGTTTTGTTTTTGCTGGAAATTGTGCCAGTTAAACAGATGGACAAGTTATTTATCTTTGGGCGTAATAGTTTTTTGAAATACTTTTTCACTAATCAAAAGAGATCAAGAAGCCGAAGTTTCCAGAATCATCTCATGAAAGAATAATATAGAAAGTATATTCGATTCCTAGAGATATCAGGAATAGTGAGTAGTTTATTTGTTGCTGCGCTTCATTTTATTTTATTTTTTGTCTAAACATTTCTTCAATTTTTATCTTCATAGAGAGGGAATGGACGCCAATCAAAACCTACGTGCGCAGTTTTCTTCTGCCATGTCTTCCACACTTGAAGATGCGGACTTAGCAAGCAAGAATCTCCTGTCCTCAATTGATCGTAAGTGTCTGGTTTTTGCTATACAGAGATCCTACTTTATTTGACTGCCATAGGTCCTTCCATGTGTAAAATTCATTCAACTGAGACAAATGCTTGCAGATTCATTACAACTAGATCACGACGCATGTGGAAATCTAGACTCCATGATTGTTCCTTGTTGTGGAGAGCTGCGGGAACTGAAGGGTGGACACTACCATAAGATTGTGGAGATAACAGAAAATGCTGGAAAATGTCTTCTAAGTGAATATGCGGTAAGAATTTCCAAATATCATTTGGATATAGGTAAAAAGGTGCCACTATTATTGTTGCATACTTATTGGTTGTGGAGAGGCAGGAGTTACAACTGTTTGTATCCATTTCTCCTTGTCCTTTTGGGGGAAAAAAAAGAAGAGATGAAGACCTTTGCCTCAAAAAACCTCCTAAATCCCATTTTAGACAACTTATTGTCATTTTCGACCAAATGATGTTGGGAAAAGAGCCTTCATTGTCACATTGGACAAGAACATTTATGCTGTAAAGTTACAATTGTGATTGCATTCCTTTTTTATCCAATTTGTCCGAAAAAGTTGTCATGTTCATGTTCTTATCTTTTCCACACGAGCAGGTGGATGAACCGTCTTGTTCAACCCCGAGAAAGAGGTCATTCAATTTGCCGAGCATCACATCCATCGAAGAACTCAGAACCCCCTCATTTGAGGAGTTACTGAGGGCATTTTGGGATGCGAAATCCTCAAAGCAAACAAACGGTGATGTGAAACATCTCCTGGGTTCATACGAGGGTAGTCCCAATTCTATAAGAGATTCCAGATTTCCTCTCGCTGCTATAAACTAGGCGGGGATCAGAACTCAATGTATGAATATATAGTGGAGTTTGTACATAAACATATGCCTGGGGGTTCATTTCACACCAGTATTCTTTTCTATTGTCTGTCAAATTCATTTGTGGAGGAAAGATAGGAAAATGATAGTAGATTTTTCGAATGAATTTTCTTTTCTTTTTTTGGGGGGTCTATTTGTCTGTTCGTTTTAATTCTCCGTTCTGAGAAAGGCTTTCGACTGTTTGTATTAAAAAGTTCTATTCCAGTGTATCAATTCTGGTTAGTAGTTCTACATTCCATTTTCCTATGCTGATGGTTTAACCAAATTAAGAAAATTTTCAAAATCACATCAGAGCACGTTGCTCCTCTTCTTGAACAAGGAGACAGGTAATAAGCCAACCCAGCAAACGATTCTTGGAACATGAGCAACATTACGGTTTGGTTTGCATGGCCTGTTACGGCAAATGCTTGTCAAAAAGCATTTGTGAGTCTGTGACTAATCGAGTTGGAGATTTTGGTTTCTTATAAGGAGTTTTAGGTTTTTTATTAGATGGAGTAAAAAATAAATAAAAATCTTAATAGGGAGTTTTGAATTCCATACTAAATCTGGCCAATGGCCCGTCCTAGCTTGCTCTACATTCTTGATAACCCATATTTGTTTTAGTAAAGTCGGATGGGCTATATTGTCTCAAAAGTTTTGTAACAAAAAATCAACTCATATTGACCAATCACATTTGTTGCTGATAGAGCACATTTATAAATTATAGTATTCATCAATTAATTCAATTAGTCTATTTACCCGTGTATTACTTATCTTTTTTCCTTTTGTTGAATTTTCTTATCGTGAGAAAATTCTATTTCTATTTTAGTTTCCCGAGCTTCATTCTCTGGGGAACAACGTTACCAAGACATTTTATTGATGAAGCTCGGGAAACTAAAGTTTGCACATAAGCAAAGCATTTAAACTAGTCTTATAACCCTCTCTCTATATCTACCCATTTTGAGGGTGAATCCTATGTTAATCCAGAGAAATTACCTGTAAATAGCAGAATCGTGGATAGGGAGGCTCATTACTTTTAAATATTTTTTTTTGAATTCGGCTCGTTACTTTAATTGAGACAGTACTAATAAGCAACAAACAACCTTTAGGATTGGAAAATCAATAGCCCATAATATGAGTAGTGTTTTTAGGTTATAAGCAGCAATTCATCAGAATTTCCATTTTCCACATTGGATTCGATAAGATTGCGAAGAATTTACGATCCCCAGCCCAAGTTCAATGTAGGAATGGATCAAAACATAGAGAATCCCAGGATTAGTCAAGTGCAAAGAGATGAAACTTCCAATGTGGTTAGGCTCCCTAATAAAATAAAAGAGGTAAAATTTCAACCTCCTAATAAGGTGCAAAAGACCAATTCAAGGGGTTTACAGGCCATCTCAATTGATTTTGACACAATTTAAGTTACTTCAAATTTCCGAATTCA
The DNA here is from genome assembly GCA_019656275.1 of Rhododendron kiyosumense. Lineage (NCBI taxonomy): Eukaryota > Viridiplantae > Streptophyta > Magnoliopsida > Ericales > Ericaceae > Rhododendron > Rhododendron kiyosumense. The sequence continues at coordinate 485,843 of BPLS01000658.1, forward strand.
CCGCATTGTACCACTTTGATGAGGCACGCATGGTTATTGCCACAAATCCTTCGTAGGTGAAATTTTTTTGTTGTTCCAACCTAATTATTTGAACAACTTCCTAGGGGACTAATCATGAACTTAAAAAGAAAAGTAGTAATACATAGTCAATTTGCGGAGGAAAAGTCCCTACGTTCATGTTAGTATTTTACATGATAAATCATGTCAGAAATTGAAGATCCAAACACAACCTAAACATGGATAAATAAACAGCTCCAAAAACAGAATTAAGGGTCCAAAATATTTCTTAATGAATCCGACTCACCATCTCAATACAAAAACAAATTTGACTACCATTTCATGCATAATTTGAGAAAACCAAGGAAGAATGCACATGGATTTTGCAATGCTCGTCATATGTATGTAGGCTTTATTTGAGATTATGTGAATCCTTGCTAGTTTCCTATTTTAGGCCAACAGAACCCATCCAATTACCCTCTCCAGCGGTTTTGACCGTTTCTGCACCCTCCCTCCCCCTCTCTCTCTCATCCAAAGTTCTAAGCCTTTCACCAGAAGAAAGGAAAACAATAACTTTATCGGGATCAATGGACAATGTAGATCAAATGGCCAACGAGGAATATATGAAGTGGATTCTCGAAGGCATTGAGATTGACGAAATGGCGGATGTGTCCTTTGACGATGATGAGCAGCCAAACATGGTGTCAAGAAACACAAGTCAAAAATCTTTCGCAAGAAATGCAAGCAATCTCAGAAATAGGAATAGAATTCCAGGTGATCCCACCATCCCTAAAATGGAAAGGTTGCAATCAGGGGCTGCAAAGGGGCTCAAAAGCCTAAGCTTCCTTGACAGGACAACGACGGGGAAGGAGTGGAAGTCTGTGGAGAAACGGTTCAATCAACTTGCCATGGATGGGAGACTCCCTAGGGACAAATTCGGAGCCTGCATTGGTAATTTCACAAACTTTTCACGCCCCATGGGAATTTCTTATTTTTTGTGAAGAACATTGGAAAAAAAAAAATATACGGCCGAACTTTTCACGTCTTGATTGATTTTAAAAGGGATGGGAGATAGCAAGGAATTCACAGGGGAGGTATTTGATGCCTTGGCAAGGCGTAAGAGGATTGATGTTAGCAATGGGATAAGTTTTGAGGAATTGAGAGAGTTCTGGGAAGACATGTCGAGTCCATGCCTAGATGTACGACTTCAAATATTTTTTGACATGTAAGGAACTCTGTTTCACCTCTTTAAATACAAGTTGGATTTGTGATTCATTCTGAAAGATTTTATATTCTTATTCTTATGATTTTAAAATTTCCTACACAAGATCTAATTCTAGAATCATAAAAAGAAGAATATAAAATCTTCTAGAACCTTGGTCAGTTTTTTATTCCAAGGCACCATATTCTCTAAAGCACTAATGGTCCATTTGGCTAGCTAGAAAAATAAAATGAAAAATGAAAATGATAGAAAGTGAAGTGAAAGATCACATTTGTTTGATTAGAATGAAAGTTTTACAAGAAAATAGTAGAAAAAATAAGATATCTTTATTTGGAGGAAATAAAATTGCCAAAATTAGAGGAGAAAATGTGGAGGGAAGAGGATAAAGAAAGAAGTTAGAGTGATTGTTGTTGATTTTCTTGAGAAAATAAAATTTCTTAACAAAAATTTTGAGAAAATGTAAAGCAGGCTCTAATTGCTTAAAAGATTGTACAGAAAAATTCACTTTCTACAACTTTTTAGCATATTCTTGCTAAGTAAATACAAAAAAAGTTAATATATTTTTTTCTCTTTCTTATATTTTCTACCATTATCTCGTTAATCAAACGGACCCTAAAGGTCCTTCTAATTCCTTTGGATTGTAAAACCATGGCAATATCTCGTGTGGCTAACCCTAGCCGCAGCTTTTTAACTCTTCTTTCTCATTCAAGAACATTATGCAAACTGATGCGAGCGGCGCACGAAGCATTCTTTTCGAACCAGGCAAATATCTTTGTCGTGCCCTTTTGTACATGTGACCGTATTCTAGCCCACCAATACATAGACATCTAAACACCTAAAGTAATGACCAGTGACCACATGTGTAAATATCTCTATCAACCATTGTCATGCTCGAAAATAATTAATTAATGAAGGTTATTCATTAGGTGTGACAAGAATGGTGATGGGAAGCTCTCAGAAGAGGAAGTTAAGGAGGTGAGATAAGACTTGACACACCTTTTTAATACTTCTCATTGTTCTCTTCGATGAATATAGACTACAATGGAACTTTTCTGAAATTGTCATTGGAAAGGTGATAGCGATTAGTGCCTCTACGAATAAGCTATCGAATCTCAAGCAACATGCCGCATCCTATGCAGCTTTAATCATGGAGGAGCTTGATCCTGACCAGTTAGGATATATTGAGGTGAGCTTCCCATAAAATTGTTTGTGCTTCCAGGCATGCTGAACTCCACCAATTGTTGGCCAAAAAGAGGATTGATCCTGTAAAAGATGAGATCAGTTCATAGAAGATCATATTATTATAATTATTCGCTAAAAGAAATGGTGAGAAACTCCACCATTTCTTTTACTTTCTCAATGTTTCTCAAGTGTTGGATAACTAAATTTTTCCCTTCAACCAGATATGGCAACTTGAAACTCTACTTAGAGGTATGGTGAGCTCCGAAGAAACCAACAAAATGGCAAAGAAGACGCAGACACTTGCAAGAACAATGATTCCCAGACAATACAGAACACCCGTAAGCAAATTCCTATCTAAAGCCTCAGAAAAGATCCATGAGAACTGGAGAAAGATATTGGTCCTCGCTTGGTGGTTAACCATAAACCTAGTCCTCTTTGTTTGGAAATTCAATCAATACAAACACAAAAGTGCATTCCAAGTCATGGGTTATTGCCTTTGCTTTGCCAAAGGTGCTGCTGAAACTCTGAAGTTCAATATGGCTCTCGTTCTCCTTCCAGTATGTAGAAGAACCTTGACAAAGCTCAGAGAAACAATTCTGGGTACGTTCATCCCATTTGATGAAAACATTAACTTTCATAAGTTAATTGCTCTGGCAATCGTTATAGGGACTTGCATTCACACATTAATGCACGTGACTTGTGATCTCCCGAGAATAACGTATTGTCCTCATGATAAGTTCATTGGAATTCTTGGACCTGCGTTCAGTTACAAGCAGCCGAATTACCAAGACCTCCTTCGGAGTATTCCGGGGGTAACAGGGATTTTGATGATCATTCTGATGGCTTTTACCTTTACACTGGCGACGCATTCATTCAGAAGGAACGTTATCAAATTGCCATGGCATTTCCACCATTTGGCAGGGTTTAATGCTTTTTGGTACACCCATCATTTGCTGGTCATCGTCTTCGCCCTCCTCATCATTCATGGCTACTTCTTATTTCTCACCAGAGAGTGGTACAACAAAACGGTAAATCAGCTTAAACTACTACTCAATTCAACCTATGAAATCCAAAACCCAACACTGATATCTGTATCTAAAAATTCCCAACAAAAAATATCAGAAAGCACTGGCTTCCGATCCTGTCAACTGACTCTTTCATATGGATAGCTTGTTTATTTAAAAGCAACTAATAGGAGCATGCGAGTGCAATGAAAAGCCTCCAAGCCCCTCGTATAGTAAAGGATTGGTTCTTCAACCCCTGCTTTTGATGCTTTGACCTAGCGCTTTCCCCTTGACCTGGACTTGATTCCCGCACTTAGCTTAAGAGCTAAACTACCGAAAGCCCTTTTCTCTATAGTCTCATCACAGCACCCGAAAAAGCAGGGAAGGGAAACGCTTACTAAACATGCCCGGCCCTAACTAAGTTAATCGATCTATCAACACCGCTACTTTGACTCTCGAACAGAAGAGAAAAGACGGAAGAAGCAGAACATTTCATAATCTGTATTTTTCCTTGTGGCATGCCTATCTTTCCAAAATATGCATTGAGTCACAGACAAATCCCCAGAACCATGTCATTCTTGCTTTTAGCCCAGAATATCAATTCAGTTCTAGCTGAATCCATCTCTCTCACAATATATCACCACTCACTCATACTACTGCAAAACCAAAAGTTTCAAAATGCTTAGAGGCCACAAACTTAAGCAGTGCTAAATTAATGTTGCTTTGGCACTTTGCAGACATGGATGTATGTAACGATCCCAGTTATTCTATACGCCGGAGAGAGAATCCTTACATCAGTTCAAGATCACAATTACCGGATCAATATAATCAAGGTAGTTATTAGCAAGTTACAATCCTTTTGTCGTAATGCGCATAAATCATTCAAACTCAACGTATCATGAACAATGATGCAGGCTATAGTATACAAAGAAAATGTTCTAGCACTATACATGAGCAAACCTCCAGGATTCAAGTACAAAAGTGGGATGTACATCTTTGTCAAGTGCCCAGATATAGCAAGTTTTGAATGGTACAAACCACACGTAGTACAATAGCAATCAAGATATTTATCTGTCTATGGTCTAAATATACACTAAATATTGTTACAGGCATCCTTTCTCAATAACTTCTGCACCCGGAGATGACTATTTGAGTGTCCACATCCGTACCTTAGGAGACTGGACTACAGAGCTTAAAAACCAATTTGCACAGGTGAAGTTCATATATTGGTGTTACTATACCTTCAAACAAAAAACTTTATCTGTCATGTTATATCCATATGATATGGTCATATGTTATTGAGACTGGCTGATCCAGTACGAAAGAAAGGAACGGGACGCTACATGCTTTATTTGGTGGTCAGATAGGAGTAGGTTTAATTTGCAATAAAATAGGGTAGTCATTTACAAATTACTCGTAAAACACATTTTTAGAAGCATTATGACCAATTTTCTCATTTCCATAGCATTAAAAAATGCAGGTTTGTGAGCCTCCATCAACACAACCAATAGGAGGTCGTCTAGTTAGAATGGAAACAAAAGCAAGGTCAAAATTTGACCATACACAAGCAAGGTGAACAGGGTCTGTATTAGATTGCTGCTGAGCTTTGTCATTTAATACCACACCTAATAGCTCTTATCTATTGAGGCAGATTTCCAAAGATCCTCATCAAAGGACCATATGGAGCACCTGCTCAAAACTTCAAAAAGTATGACATTCTCCTTCTCATTGGCCTGGGAATTGGAGCAACTCCAATGATTAGCATCCTCAAAGATCTTCTAAACCATATGAAGCAGAATAACACTAATAAAGTGAGTTGAGATGAAATAGATACCTTTGTTGAAATAAAACGTTGGAGAACTAAATAACCAGATGAGATTCATACCAATGCAGGTTGAGGAAGAAGGACATACACTTGAGGAGTATAAGAATGGCCCAGAAAGAGCTTATTTTTATTGGGTGACAAGGGAACAAGGATCTTTTGAATGGTTCAAAGGTGTCATGGATGATATTGCAGACTATGACCAAAATGTGGGTTTTGAAACAAGAACCCCTGTTTGCTTCAAGTTTTCAGAATATGTTTTCTATCTTCATTTTTTAGAAAACAAACTTTTCGTGACACATTTCGAAACTTATTGTTGAATAATGTTTTGGGAAGAAATTTCAGAAAATAGTAGAGACATTCTTCAAATTGTAGGAAGTATTTCTTGAAAAAGAATAGGATACAAGACGATAGTGTTTTTGTTTAGAAACACAGTTAAGTATCAGATCATCAAAATTGCTATCCTGTGATATAAGATATACCAAACTGATTCCTAATTGTGCAAATGTTGCAGCATATAATAGAAATGCATAACTACTTGACTAGTGTGTATGAAGAAGGAGATGCACGATCTGCACTCATCGCCATGGTGCAGTCTCTGCAGCATGCTAAAAATGGAGTTGACATTGTCTCAGAAAGTCGGGTAATTTTTACTTCTTCTATGCAAATTCATTGGATCATTGAATCGTAACCAGTGTTTTAGCCTTCTATTTGACACATTTGTAAACAGGTAAGAACACATTTTGCAAGACCCAATTGGAGGAAAGTGTTCTCTCAATTAGTAAACACCCACCCATCCTCACAGATTGGTAAGCAAATCCAGTCATACTTTCAGTTGTACGATTTTGGTATATGTTTTATCATTAATTGTCACCCGATATGTTGCAGGTGTTTTCTACTGCGGAAGCTCTACTCTTACCAAACTACTCAAGAACCTTTGCCATGAGTTTAGCGTAAATTCATCCACCCGTTTCCAATTCCACAAGGAAAACTTCTAGTAGATAATCTGACAAGTCTTACAAATTTGTAGATTTCAAATTAAATCAACTATGTTAGTATGTTGCTTCCTCCATTGACAATCAGTACAAAAGAAGATAAGTTGTTATACAAAGGACATTTCGGATTGGACTTTCCTAGGATATTGCTTAACCTAGAGAATATGCATTCACTTTAAACTTGCATGTGGCATCACTCTTGCTCACACAAGTAAGTTCTTGACATGAATAAGCTTCCAAGCGCCATGACTCTCGCAAATTTCAGCAAACCAATTGAAACAACGTAGAATCTTGTCTATTGTCTTTTGCTCAGCAGCAAGCATATGTGTAAAACAACAAGAGCAACAATAAGAGCACAATGACAACAAGTGAGACGCATCCTTGATCAAAACGTAAATCATCAAACTGGCAACAGATTTCAATAGTGAATTTCACGAGCCTCGAACAAAGATGGTAGTAACTAAATTGTGCTTCTACATGAATACTAACCCATATCCATGGAAAAAGGATGAAACAGAAATAAGTCACAGAACGACTAGAAGAGCTATGTTTCATAGAGCACAGGTAAAGCCAAGGTGGAAATTCTTCATCATTATCGAGTTTCTTATAATTCAGGTTGCAACTTCACAATCCCCCATGTTTTTGGATTAAGCAGCAATTCAACCCTATACCATATTGGACTTGATAAGATTATATGTTGAGTGTAGAGCAGTGTAAAATATACAGATTTGTACAAAATTTCGCGACACGTGTTTGGAACTGTCTGATGCACGTGTTCTCTTTATTATTTTGTAAAGCCCATATGCATCAAACAATGACGGACACATTTAAATTTGAATAATGTGGTTTGCAACTTTCCCATGAGTTTAAACAATATGCCAACTTTGGGCCAGGAATAGATTAAAATATACTTGTATAATGTTTTGAAGTATAACAAATCTGATAGAAATCACTTGCAAAGAAATGAAACTTCCATAGGAGGAAGAGAGACTCATAGGAAATTCTTTTTTTCTTTTGTCAAAAGTGAGAGAAGATTGTATTGATAAACACCCAGCAGCATTTACAAAACGGAGATCATTATAAAGAACTTGGACAAAGCCAAACTAATCGTCTAACAAATACAAAATAAGTAAATCACAAGGCAATCGATGTCTTTCATCCTAACCCAGACATGGCCTAACGCAATAGTGACACTTTTAAACTGCCTAACATCGAATTATGAGTCTCAAACGAGAAAAAGTGCAAAATTAAGGACAAAAGACACCAAATATCAAAACAATCAGATGCACTTCACCCAAGTATGAATGCATCAATGAACTCTCAAGGAGGGTAAAACCCACACAGGAACTCCCAAGGAGGGTAAAACCCACACAAGGTACTAATGGAGTGATTATTCAATGTTCTTGGAACACCACATGATGCGCCAGAAGCCTCCACCACCACACAATCACGTGAAGGTCATAACAAAATTTCACATAGCAATATCAGTGGGAGAATCAAATTGCACCTCTTATTGAGGTCCAAGCTCGTAAAGGTGCATGAGGTCAGATCAAAGGGCTGGCACAAATGATTCTACGGACACAATTTTAAATACAATTTGATGTGGCACACATAAGAGTATTTAGTATAATTAATAAAATAATAATAATACAAATCCAACAATTATGGTTGCATCACATAAGCTGTTAGAGAAACACGGAAAAAAAAGAAGGTTTATTATGCTACGTATTAGAGTTGTTTCAACCTATTGAGCAGGAAAAAAATATGTTGTTCCTACCTAATTGACCGGACCCCTTTGTAGTACCGTTTAGACTTTAGTGTGAATGTAAGAATTTAAGCCATGTTAGCGCCCAGCGGATTGGATCAAAACAGTGGCGGAGCCAAGATTTTATTATCGGGGGCCGGCTTAACAGACATATATTTTTTATCAGAACGTATAATTATTATATTTTATAAGATTTTTTTTTTCAGTTCATTCATTTGTACATTGAATTGATTCTTTAGGCCAACTGTCACGTGCTTATTTTTTATTTATGAAAAAAAATTGAGAAATGAGAATGTAAAATAACCAATTTTTTTATCAAATCGAAGCAAAATTATTAAGATTATAAGTAACTATACACGAATAATTATCAATAATATTTAAAATCAAGTACATATAAAATAAAAAATTCAAAACTCAAACGCTCGGAGAGCCGAGGCAGGGCCCCCCGAGCCCCTAGACACCTCCGCCCCTGGATCAAAGAAGCATAGTGTCGAAAGGGATTAATGAGGAGTAAAAAATTAAAAACTATGCTCCTCCCAACTTTCTTTTAACAAATGAAAATGACATAAGCTTATTCTGGATATAAAAGTTGGGCACATATTTTAAGGCTCTTGAGAAATGCCAACAAACTTTTAACTAAAAGTTGGAGAACATATATATGTAAGGGAAGTGTTACAAGATGGGCAAGACACGCTCCACAACGATGCCCTCTCTACTTAGAATTGAGGAACACAAACTTGCAAAAAAAACTCTAATCCATTAGTAATGCCCAAAAGGTGGAGGGCACAATGATTTGTTTGGTAGCAGCCAAGAAAAATCTCAATTCATTCCATCCACTTATGCTCCCTTTCCTTCCTTTCCCTTCACTGGAAAACGCCCTAGCTATGTGGATACATGTACTATTTTAAGCACTTGACTTGGCACACCGAACTAAGAAAAAACAAGGCTTAGATCTGAAGGTATTAAAATATGTACAATGCATTTTTAACAGCAAGTATTAATTATGATTACAGTGAAGAAGAATAATAATACAAATTGACAGATTTTTAGGAGAGGACAAAATATTTTCCAAAAGTAATATAAGGATGTTTACTCATCATTATTTGAGAAAATGAGTTTATGAAAGAATAAGAAAAGTAACAAACAGGCCATTCAAAAAAATAAAGAAAAGTAACAAATCGTCAATTTGCGGAGGAAATTAAAAGTCCCCACATTTTATTTACTTCATAAATTAATTGTGTCAAAAATTGAAGATCCTAACACAACCGTGGACAAATAAAAAACTCCAAACACAATTTTCAATTTTACACCAAAAGACTAACCCAATAGAGCCTCCAACTACCATTTCCCAACAGTTTTGTCCTCTCTCTTTCTCTCTCTCTCTATCTCTCCATCTCTCTCTCCCCAGGCATGCATGCATCTCTCTCTCTCTCTTTTAATCCAAATTTCTAATTCTTTCATCAGAAGAAAGGAAAACAACAACCTCATTGGGATCAATGGACAATGCAGATCAAATGGCCAAAGGGGAATCAGAGAGATGGATTCTTGAAAGCATTGAGATTGACAAAATGGCAAATGTGCCCTTTAACAATGATGAGCAGCCAAGCATGGTGTCAAGAAACACAAGTAAAAAATCTTTCACAAGGAACGCAAGTAGTCTCAAAAACAAGAACAGAGTTCCGAGTCCCACTGTCCCTGAAATAGAAAGGTCACAACCAGGGGCTGTAAAAGGGCTCAAAACCCTTAGGTTCCTCGATAGGATGACCACAGGAAAAGAAGGGGATGCGTGGAGGTCTGTAGAGAAACGGTTCCATCAACTTGCAACGGTTGGGAGACTCCCTAAGGACAAATTCGGAGCCTGCGTTGGTAATTTCACAAACTTTTCGAATTTCTTCTTTTTGTGAACATTTGAAGTCAAATTCAGAACTTTTTGAGTTCTGTTTTTAAAGGGATGGGAGATAGCAAGGAATTTGCGGGGGAGGTATTTGATGCCTTGGCAAGGCGTAAGAGGATCGATGTAACCAATGGTATAAATCTTCAAGAATTGAGAGAGTTCTGGGAAGACATATCAAGTCAATGCCTAGATGCACGACTTGGGATATTTTTCGACATGTATGGAACTTTTATCTCTGTCTGTTTATAGATGTTGGGTTTGTGATACTTGATTAGTTTTTGATTCCAAGGCCCCAATTTTCTCTAGGAGTACTAAGGATCCTTAGGTAATTCTGTTGATTGCGAAAACCCTGGCAATATTTTAGGTGGCTAACTCTAGCCGCCTCTTTTTGATTCTTCTTCCTCATTCAAGAACATTATCAAAACCGATGAGAGCCGTGCACTACACATTCTTGTCAACCAAGCAAATATCTGTGTCGTGCCCTTTTGTGTGCTTGTTTCATTTTTCTTCATTTTATTGTGTGTGCATGTTTGGTAGCCGACCGATACATAAACATATCATCGTAAGTAATGATCAGTGTAAACATATGCATGTATTTCCTATCAACCATAGTCATGCTCAAAAATAAAAATAACTTGAAGCTAATTTTTCAGGTGTGACAAGAATGGTGATGGGAAGCTCTCAGAAGAGGAAGTTAAGGAGGTGAGTTATGACTTGACATACCTTGTTAATAGTACCTCTTGTTCTTTTCCTTATTCTTCATCTTCAGTAAGTCTCTTTTTTTTTTTGAACGTCCTTCATCTTCAGTAAGTAATGACTAAAATGGAACCTTTTTTGACGTTGTCATGGTAAAGGTGATAGCAATGAGTGCCTCTGCGAATAAGCTATCGAATCTCAAGCAACATGCCGCAACCTATGCAGCTTTAATCATGGAGGAGCTTGATCCTGACCAATTAGGATATATTGAGGTGAGCTTCCCATAAAATGGTGCTTCCAGCCACGCTGAACTCCACAAATTCTTGTACAATCAAAAGAGGACCGATTCTCTGTAAAAGATGCGATCTGTACAGAGAGGATCATATTTTTATTATTAGCTACACTTCTTTAAGCCCCTTTGGATGGTAAGTATATAAAAATCGAGTTTGTTACAAGATCTCACCAATTTTGGTGAGAGACGGTGAGAAACTGAATAGACCGCCCAATAGAACCACCATTTCTTTTAGTAACTTTTTACTGATTCTCACACGTGGAATACCTAAATTTTCCGCTTTGATCAGATATGGCAACTTGAAACTCTACTAAGAGGTATGGTGAGCTCCGAAGAAACCAACAAAATGGAGAACCATACGCAAATGGAGATCCGTACGCAGACACTCACAAGAACCATGATTCCCAAACAATACAGAACCCCCGTAAGCAAATTCCTATCTAAAACCTCAGAAAAATTCCATGAGAGCTGGAAGAAGATATGGGTCCTCACGTGGTGGTTAACCATAAACCTAATCCTCTTTGTTTGGAAGTTCAACCAGAACAAACGCACAGATTCATTCCAGGTCTTGGGTTATTGCCTTTGCATCGCCAAAGGTTCCGCCGAAACTCTGAAGTTCAATATGGCTCTTATTCTCCTTCCAGTATGCAGAAGAACCCTATCAAAGCTCAGAGAAACATTCCTGGGTACGTTCATCCCTTTCGACGACAACATTAACTTCCACAAGTTAATTGCATTGGCGATTGCTATATGGACATGCATCCACACATTAATGCATGTCACTTGCAATTACCCAAGAATAACGTCTTGTCCTAATGATAAGTTCAACCAAATTCTTGGACCTGCGTTCAGTTACAAGCAGCCGAATTACCAGGACCTCCTTCAGAGAACTCCGGGCGCAACGGGGATTTTAATGATCATTTTGATGGCTTTTACGTTCACACTAGCGACGCGTTCATTCAGAAGAAACGTTGTCAAATTGCCTTGGCCCATCCACCATTTGGCAGGGTTTAATGCTTTTTGGTACGCCCATCATTTATTGGTCATCGTCTACGCCCTCCTGATCATTCATCGCAACTTCTTATTTCTCACCCAGTGGTACAACGACACGGTAAATCTGCTTACACTACCATTCAATTCAACTTGTGAAGTCCCAAGACCCAGTACACAAATCACATATTCTTACATTTATATGTTTCTAAATGTTCCCCACAACAAAAATCATAAGAGCACTACATCCATACTTATCCCTTTGGCATGCCCGTCGTTCCACGTTTTTTATTGTGTCATTGACAAATCCCCGTAAACTGTCATTCTTGCTTTTTACCAGAAAATCACTAGTTCTCTCTCTCTCTCTCTCTCTCTCCAAAACCAAAAGGTTTCAACATTATTAGGAGCCTTAAACTCAAAGTGCCAACTGAATGTTGTTTTGGACATTCTGCAGACATGGATGTACGTAATGATCCCAATTATTCTTTATGCCGGAGAGCGAAGTCTTACATCAGTTCCGGATCGCAGTTATCGGGTCAGCATCATTAAGGTACTTCTAAGCAACTTACAAACTTGTGGATCTAAATGTGTGTAAAATCATTCAAATTCATCCTAGTGTGGACAATAATGCAGGCTATAGTATACACAACAAATGCTCTAGCACTATATATGAGCAAACCTCCAGGATTCAAGTACCAAAGTGGAATGTACATCTTTGTCAAGTGCCCAGATGTAGCAAGTTTTGAATGGTACAAACCACACATACTATGATACCGATCAAGATATTTATCTGTCTATGGTCTAAATATACACTAAACATTGTTACAGGCATCCCTTCTCAATAACTTCTGCGCCAGGAGATGACTATTTGAGTGTCCACATTCGTGCCTTGGGAGACTGGACTACAGAGCTTAAAAACCAATTTCAACAGGTGAAGTTCATGTATTACAGTATTATTGTTACCATGCCTTGAAACAAAAACTTCATTTGTTCTGGCACATCCATATAGTATGGTCCTATGCCAACTAGAACGTGGGTTATTTTGGTTCGAGAAACAGGAATGGGATGCTACATGCTTTACATGGTGGTAAGATAGGAGTAGTTCTATATACCAAACCAAATCAAGCCTTATGTCCCAATCACTTAGGGTCGGCTATATGAATCATTTTCTTCCATTGAGCTTTGTCAAGAGCCACTTGTTCACACAAACCTACTATACTAATATAGTTGCGCACCACAACATCAAATGTCAATTTAGGTCTATCCTTCACCGTAACATTGCTATCCAAAGCTATTTTATTTGCTCTCTTAACTACTGCATCTCCTGGTCTACGGTAGACATGCCCAAACCACCTTAGCCTATTTTCCCCCAACTTCTCTTCTATGGGTGCTATACCTACCATCTCATGAACGTTTCATTTCTAACCCTGTTTCGTCTAGTCTTACCACACATCCACCTCAACATTCTCATTTCTGCTACACTCATCTTGTTCACTTGTTATTTCTTAATAGGCCAATATTCCGTCCCGTAAAGCAACGCTAGTCTGATGGCAGTTTCATAGAATTTTCTCTTCAATTTTATGGGTACTCTCTTGTCACATAATACACCGGTAGCGCTCCTCCACTTGAACCACTCTACTTGGATCCTATGGGTCACATCATCGGCAATCTCTCCATCTCTACTAATAATTGAGCCTAAGTACCGAAAATGATCACTCTTAGGTATCTCCTAGTCTTGGATCATCACTCTTTCTTCATGCGCACTGCTGGTACTACTAAACTTGCACACCATATATTCAGTTTTACTCCTATTTATCCAAAAACTCTTTGACTCTAATGCTTCCCTCCAAATTTCTAGTTCGTATTAACACCTCCAGCGGTTTCATCCACGAGGACAATATTATCTGCAAACATCATATACCATGAGATATCCTCCTGAAATTGTCTAGTCAATTCATCCATAACTAAGGCCTTTATGGGCACAAGGCTGACCATTGATGCAATCCTACAGTGATTAAAAATTCACTCATTTTCCCTACTGGTGATCGAATGGTAGTGACGGCACCTTCATACATGTCTCTAATTACCTCGATATACCCTTTGGTCACTCTCTTTCTCTCCAAAACCCACCATATGATATCTCTAAGCATCCTATCATAAGCCTTTTCTAAGTCTATGAAAACCATATGGAGATCATTCTTCTTTGCTTTGTATTTTTCTACCATTCTCCTTAATAGGTAAATAACTTCCATGGTTGATCTTCTAGAAGTAGTTTTGTATAGATTACGATAATAGGATGTGCGCTTTTAAGCAATAAATTTTGAATAAAAATAGGGTATTCATTTTCAAATTACTTTCGTAAACCACATTTCTAGAAGAATTATGACCACTCTTTTTACATTTCTATAGCATTAAAAAAATGCAGGTCTGTGAGCCTCCATCAACACAACCAAGAAGAGGTAATCTAGTTAGAATGGAAACTAAAGCAAGGTCTAAAGCAAGCTCAAAACTTGACGATACACAAGCAAGGTGAACATGGTCTGTATTGGATTGCTGCAGAGCTTTTTCATTTAACGCCACACCTAATAGCTCTTCTCTCTTGAGGCAGATTTCCAAAGATCCTCATCAAAGGACCATATGGAGCACCTGCTCAAAACTTCAAGAAGTATGACATTCTCCTCCTCATTGGCCTGGGAATTGGAGCAACTCCAATGATCAGCATCCTCAAAGATCTTCTAAACCACATGAAGCAAAGAGAAAGTAACAAAGTGAGTTATGATGAAATAGAGCTATAGCCTTGATGAAATAGAACTTTGGAGAACTAAATAACTAGATGGAATTCATACTAATGCAGGTCAAGGAAGAAGAACATCCACTTGAGGAGAATAAGAAAGGTCCAGAAAGAGCTTATTTCTATTGGGTAACAAGGGAACAAGGCTCATTTGACTGGTTCAGAGGTGTCATGGATGATATTGCAGACTATGACCAAAATGTGGGGTTTGAAATACGAACCCGTATTTGCTTCAATTTATCAGAATCTATTTCCTATCTTCATTTTTTAAAAACTTGAAAAATTTTGGAACACTTTTTTAAACTTACAATCCAATAATATTTTGGGAAGAAACATTTTTAGAAGACAGTAGAGAGATTCGTCAATTTGTAGATAGTATTTCTTGAAAAAGAATGGCATACAAGACGATGAGTGTTTTTGCTTAGAAACATAGTTATGAATCAGATAATAAAAAACTGCAATCCAGTATATCAAACTCATTGGTATTTGTTCAAATGTTGCAGAATGTAATAGAAATGCATAACTACCTGACTAGTGTGTATGAAGAAGGAGATGCACGATCTGCACTCATTGCCAGGGTGCAGTCTCTGCAGCATGCTAAAAATGGAGTTGACGTTGTCTCAGAAAGTCGGGTAATATTTACTAGTGCTATGTGAATTTCACTGGATCATACTAGACTTTTAGCCTTCTGTTCTAACGCATTGCTCAACAGACAAGAACACATTTTGCAAGACCCAACTGGAGGAAAGTGTTCTCTCAATTAGCAAATACCCACCCATCCTCACGAATTGGTAAGCAAATCCACTAACCTACTTGCAACTGCACTATTTTGGTATATGTTCAGATGTTCTTCATTAGTTGTCACACGGTATGTTGCAGGTGTCTTCTACTGCGGAAGCTCTGCACTTACCAAACCAATACAAAAGCTTTGCCAGGAGTTTAGCCTAAACTCATCCACCCGTTTCCATTTCCATAAGGAAAACTTCTAGAGTTGAAATATCGTATGACTAACAAGTTTGTAGACCTCAACTGAAATCAAATATATTGCTTTTTCCATTAGCGATTGCTGCAAAAGCGGGAAAAAGGATATACACTAGTCACTTTGGTTTGGGACTTAATGACATCACTTCACCTTCCAAATATGTTTCCCAGGGTAAACTTGCATGTGGCATCACTCTTGCTGACACAACTAAGTTACTTGCCTGGAATAAGCTAGCTTCCAATGCTATGACTGTGGAAAGTTTAACTAAATCAATTGAAGAAAACATAGAATCTTGTCTGTTGTCTTTTCCTATAATATAATTAAATGATACACTGAAAAACATAAGAACAATACGAAAATAAGTGAGATCAATCCTTGATCAAAAAGTAGAACCTTAAATTTCTAACAGATTTCAACAGTTATTTGATTTCACTGGCCTCACACCAAGTCGGTACGGACTATAGTGCGCCTGTGCATAATTACTAACCCACTGAAAAAAGAATGCAATATAAATAAGTCACAGGGACGAAATAGAAGACCTATGTTTCATAGAGCATTGGTGTATAGAAATTGTTCATCATCATCGACACTGGTAACAAGGAAACAATTACATTCAGGAGAAGAGGGAAATTCAATGTGTGCTTGGTGACATACCATTTCACAGTATCCTTCCTCCTTTTTACCACTCGGAGGGCATGTAATCAACTCCACACAAAAAGACACACAGGCATGCACTTAGGCTTGCAGATACATGGAAGCCATTTGATAACCGGCAGACGCCCAATGCTAAAGTATGCTTGTTGTTGAGACAGGGAAGAAAATAGAAAAAGGCTTTCTTTTGCAATGTAAAACAAGGGTAGGAGAGCATAGGGGGCTCAAGCATTACTCCACTTAACACATGGCCTAACGCTTTCAAAAAAATTCAACAACAATAAAAAAAGAACGGCGAAGGCCCCAATAGTCCGAGTCAAATGAAATAGGCCCCATTCTGATGCTAAGCCTATGGCCTGGAAAAATATTGACCCACCATATAGCAGTAGGAGTGACCAACGCTGTAGCTTTCAATATCAGCCGCTATGTAGCAGTTTCCGGTCCTCTGCAGGACCGGCCCAAGGTATTTGGGTGCTCAAGGCCTGTTCTATGAATGATGTCCTAAACGCTTAACAATTTTTACGAGGGAAAAAAAAAATTCAGAGAAAGCCAAAACTATAGTATTAAATCCCCTTGACTAATACACACACACACATATACCGGGGCGGTTCAGGGAACCCCTAAAAAAACCTCTAAAAAAATTCCCTCAAGTTCCTAATCAAATTTTGATGATCAGGAACTTGCTGCCCACATGTTGTCCACGTATATTTCAAAATTTGAAATTTCCCTTCAAAACAATTTTAATTTTAATTCCGATACTTGTTGCCCACGTGTGTGCAACCACTCTATGAGCAAATGGAACAGGTGGAGTAGATGGTTTTATAGGTGAGCACTTTGTCAATTGAGCCTTTGCTCGTCGATGTGGAACAAACAAGTTGCAAAACAAAGCCTCCCACCTATAATCCTACATTACTAGTTGAAGGAAACAATGAAAGCAAAGAATCTTTTATGAGTAGAAAATTCTACTGTCTCAGTACCAATGCTTGAGAGACTGGAAATTGCTTCTAAAATTTGAACCGGACCTTTCCTAAAAAGAGTCCTACCCAACCCAAATACTAAAAAAAATTGGGGTGCCCCAAAAATTGGGCATCTTGGGAATGCCCACAAGGCCCAGGCCTTGTGGGCCTTGTGTCTAGACCAGCTCTGGTCCTCTGCTACCTTTACAGCCTGATATACAGGTGGCACCAAAAATTTTAGGCTCATATCGGTCGATGCCCGATATGTGTCACTTGATATCCGATTTTTTGTCCGCTTCACAGCCGTAGGGCTGATACTAGACTGCTATGGCCGCTACAAGTGCTCTGGCGCCAACAATGATTTTAAAAAATTCTTGACCGCTACACTCTAGTCCCACTACGTACCAATACACGGTCTGCGAGTGCCAACTCTTGGGCATTTGGGGAGCCGGGGATAGGTTCCTAGAGGGCCCGGCGACGCCAGTATTGCCAAAATTTTCGATCCCTAAACTCTGTTACTAATTTAGAAGTTGGAGCCCTTGAGAATGGATAACTCGGCCACATCAAATGCTATTCCTCGGCTGAGTTAGAGATTTCCCTTTTATCAGAAACAAATTAATAGCAGAAGTAAAACCCTTAAATCGCGTTTCCTTGTCGTTCCCTTTTTTTCTCAGGTGTTGTTCATCACACGAAATTAGTCAATTCAAGACCAACCAGGCAACCAAGAAAATGTTTCAACTTGGGTCTCATTACTCCTAATTAATGGGGTACTTTTCCCACTGGCAGGGGCAGACCCATGTGAAAACCATCCAAATTAATTGTACTGGGGTAATATTTTCTAGGAAGGAAACAGTAGCGAACTATTCAATGCAGAAATCTGACACAGAGCAAACGAGTAACTGATTAAATTTCGTTAACTTTGAACGAGAAATTAGACAGAGTTTCAGTGGACACATACCTCCGATCTCGATTGAAGCAGAGTCTAATTTACAGGGAAGGATTGGGAAGCTAGTTTGAAGGGGCTTCTTTTCGAGCTTTCGACAGGGAAGAGTGGCCGCGGCTGGCTACTCCTACTCCTGTAGTAATTTTTCTGTATGTATAGCCAGCGAGAATAGGGAAATATATATAATAAAGGGAAATGATATTACCACACCCTTTTTTGATAATGCCACACCCTGCAAGTGTATTTTTGCACCAAAAAATACACTTGCAGGGTGTGGCATTATCAAAAAAGGGTGTGGCAAAATCACTACCCATAATAAATAATAATCGACACTTCCTCTATGTTTGTGTGCGCGCTAGTACAGTGGGGTAAAATATATATATATATTTTTTAAGTACGTTGGAAATTCATTGAGTGGAGTAGAGGTAATTAGATCCCGCTCCACTTAACTTTATACATTTTTTTATTTAATTTTTTTATGTTTATTAATTTTTTGTCAAATTTTTATAGATTATTCATTTATCTTAACGAGACAAATCGAAAAAGTATATTTAATTTACTTTTATTCAAATATTTTAAAAAATAACCACTTTTTAGCCAAAAAAAAGAGTTAATTTTTTTTTCTAAAAAGTGATTACTTCTCAAATATTTGGGTAGAAGTAAATTTTTTTTTGACTTTTCTAATTTATCTTGATGAGATGAAGCAAAAAACCAAAAAAGTAAGGCGCAAAACTAACAAACGCGAAAAAAATTTAAATAAAGACCAGAAAAAAAACAAAAATCCTAAAAGACGAAAGAGATCAAGAAATTAAAGTTTAATTGGAAAAAAAATTTACTAGTGTAATCCGAACTCTCGACGGAATATAAAAGAGGACCCCCAAAGCTTGTGGGTAGACACATCAACGAACTCACGTGGACGAGGACAATCTCTCAAATACACATGTTGATGTTGGGGCCGTTTTTCTTTTCTTTGCTGATTCCTCCCAACGAAATATTTTCGTATGTGTGCGAAGAGAGGGGTTAGTTTTAGAGATGTAGAATACACCGGCAAGAGTAAGAGTAACTGACCTCCCATGAGATTTAGCAGGGACCTCCTTATAATTTCTGAAATATCATTGTGCCCCCTAGTTTTATTGACAATTGACAGTGTAAATATTCTTTTAGATTCCGTTATTTGGTCTAAAATGGCGTTAACTGTGCTGATATAATGACCACAATAACCCCTTCTTATTCAAGAGACCAAACAATATGCCTTTGCGGATAAAAAAAAAAAAAAAACAATAATGCCTTTCGGAATGGTGTTTACATGCGATCCGTCCTATTTTTTTTAGTCCCTCGTTGTATCCTTATTGAATAGAAAATTGATTATATATTTCAATTCGTAATATTTTTTATATGCAATATTGATTTTGTTTGATAGATTTCAAGTAGTTTTGTTAAACAATATTTTCAAAATCATCTAAAAGATTATAGATTAGAAGATATAATCAATTGAAAAGTAGCACGTATTCTAAAAAATAATTAAATAAATTAGGACAGATGAATTTTTTTATAAACTTAAAAAAATAATTTTTTAATAAATTACCGTTCAAAAAATGTATATTTTTTATAAATTTACTTTAAGATATATCTTGTTTTGTGTTATAAAAATCATATTTTAGTGGGAATTTGTTTAGATGGGATCGATGAGTTCCCCTCCATACCCTATCTCTGAGTGCTCTCATTGATCCCACCTTGAGTTAAAACATTAATTCGAATAGTTCATTTTAAAGGATTCACAAGAATCACAACGTAGAGAACCTACAGAATTACTTGATCGTACGTAAATGGGTAGCTGATCAACAAAAACATGTTTTGCTTGATAAAATGGTCGATCTAGTTTCCATTTTTATCTGCTATGTATCAATTTCTTTTTTTTTTTTGGTACTTCGAAAATTCATCTGCTAACAATTCGATAAACTATTGAAAATGATTGTTTCACATGCTTATTGATGTCCCATCAAATTAATTTTTGCACACATATTTCGTTCCACAATTTATATATGAGATGAATAGTTCAAATTACGAGTATTATTTTAAAATCGGGACAGAGCCCACAAGCGAGGGTATGGAGGAGTATAGGGAGATGAAGGTTTAGATAAGAACCGATCCTGTACGTTTATCCATTAAATTAGTTAGTATGAGCTTACAATATAGATGCTGCGCGCATGCATTTTTTCACAGATAATCAAACAATGAAGCTAGCTTAATTTCAAATTGGGTACAAAGATCATTCATGAAAATACTAAATCTTTTCATCTAAGAATTTTGCACTTGTGATTTGAAACTAAAGTTTCTATGAAATATATAGTCATCAATGTGTTTCTCTCAAAACATCGCTAGAAAGGATCAATGGATGGCTCAATGATTTCATGTTCTTACTCAATTATATATATATAAAAAAAACAAATTAGTACTTGCTCAATCTCAATTTATTTGTTCAATTTGAGAAATACAACAATTTTAGGAGTACATAAACCTACTCTATTTTTCAAAAGTTATCCTCCCAACTTTTTGAAAATGAAATTTTTTTTGCTCGGCAACTTTTTGAAATAAGAGTACTTTGATTGAAGTACTAATATGGGACAAAATTGAAATTGTGTAGCTTTTAGAGCATCCACACCAGTCTCTTCAAATTTTGGATCAAATTATCCCTTAACAAACCATTTTATTACTTTAACTAACCACTTTTATAATGTCTACCGTATCGGACTCTCTATCTGAAAACAACACCAGTAAAGTATTATGTTTTTATTGTCAAAAAAGTATTTATGTTTTTATTGTTTCTTTTTTATTTATTCCATTATATTCTCTCTCAAGCGGAAAGCAAGTGGGTGAGGACGGACCATAACGGGAAAAAGGTAAGAAAAAAGTAATATTTTATAGGTTAGTGTGTGAATAGTGGGTTGCTTCTAATAACGAGGACCCGTAGCAAACTTTGTTTTGACCGAACAAATAGCAATATGATGCAAAGTAATTTTTGTCCTTTCACTTGTTATTATAGCGTCATAGGAGAAGTGAAGGGTTTGATGTGAATGCCCTTAATCCATTAATTAGTTGGTCCTTTGGGACAAACGGAAATCAAAAAGTTCACGAACAAATGACAACTGGGACAACTGGAGTATTGGTTTTGTAATCATCATCGTTCTTGCTCAACTCAATTAATTACCTACGGTCAAATGATTTTGCATGCATTGACTTGTATATTTATACCCAAGGAGAAATTTTTGGGTGCGAGCGGTTACCACGTGGCAGTACCTATCGGTGATTCTAACCGTCTAAACGTGTTTTGGACAGTTCAGATTTATTCCCACCCAACCACTCTCTCTCATCTTTTTATCTCTCTAAAATCTGGATTGTCCAAAATATATTTGGACAACTGAGATCGTCGATGGGTACTATGTTCGTAGTATCCGACCGGCACCCAAAAACTTCTCATGCGTACCCAAGAGTTCGACCCCGGAAAGCCTGATCTTGTGATCTCGAGTTTGTCCACAAAAAGATTTGATGTTACTCTTTTGGCAGCTTTGCGATGTGAAGAGAGTAGAGAAAACGTACGTAGCTCAAACCAAATACTACAAAACAAACTATGAAGCCCAAATCAGATTATTATTTGGAAACTACAGTAATAAACAGTACAAGTACTAATGGGTGTGACAGATCCTAGTAGGAACAAGAGAGCCTAGATACTAGTTTTAAGACAATTTAGATCTTCCTCATTTCATAGGCTTAGAGCTAGGAAGAATTATTTGGTGGTGGTACTGGCACCGTCACGTGGTGCCTAACACTCTTATTTACCACATTGCTATGGGATTCAAAATTAAGTGTATAGATCTTACAAAAATGAGTCATTGATAAAGGTGATGGAACATCACGTGGCGCTGCCAAGTTCACTAAAATAAGTCATACATAAACCACAAAAACCAGAGAGAGAGAGAGAGAGAGAGAAGAGGGGGGCATTAGTTGGATGTGGAATCAAGGAGGGAAGTGGTGCACTTGCCGTCGTTGAGACCAGTGGCTGTGATGGGGAAGAGTTCTAGGGTTTTTAGGGGCTTATTATTAATAATATTGCAACAAGGGGGGGTAGTAGTACTAGTCGGAGACACATCCAGCATCATCATCATCCTCCAATCACTACTGTTCATTCTCATGACCGTGGCATGGTACTTGTCCATCTCGCGCCTTTGATCTGGAAGATGATCATCCACCCTCCACTTCGCGGTGTCGTGAGAGATCTAACACAATGCAAGAAACATTATGAATTATTAGTATAAAAATAAAATAAAAAACATACCCTAGTGCCAAAACAATGTAACATATATATGTAAGGATGATGCTACGGTGTCTCCGATCATTTTGGGGATACCGTAATTTTTGGCATAATTTCACTATTATGAGCATAACTAAAACTCATTACAAGCATAACTGAACCCAAACAAGGTATAACCAAGAAATATTCAAAAAATCAACCAAGGTATAACTAAATCCAACCAAAGCATAACAAACAAATTAAGCCTTACTATGATTTTGTTATGCTTATAATGGTTTTGATTATGCTCATAATAGATTTTTGTTATACTCATAATGGTTTTGTTATACCAAAAGTTATGGTGTCCCCAAAATGATCGGGGACACCGAAGTCATTCGCTATCACCGAAGTCATTCCCTGTCCATGATGATGCATAACTTCCAAAGACAAAAAGCAAAACTAAAAAGTTACATGTTGAGTGTGTCCTATGGAAAGCTAGCTCGCCATTCTTAGAAGTTATATACACCATTAATTTTATTGTTGCGGCTATTACAGACGAGACAACATGTACAATTTTATTATTTATATTCTCAACAAAATTTGGACATGAGAGGCGCAAAATAAAAAACGGACTAGTTAACAGTACTACCTGAGGAAGAAAGCCGGAAGAGTTATTGTAATGGAAAAGTTGCGGAAGAACAGGCGGAGGAGGAAGAGGCTCAAGGAAGTGAAGAAGGTGGTGGTGGTTTTGTTGTTGCTGGTGGCGGAGTAGTTGTTGGTGGCGGATGATCAACTTCTTCCTAAGCTTCTGTCTATCTCTTGCTTTGTGGTTCTGAAACCAGTAAAACACATTCTTGCCTTCAATCTTGCCGTAGAGAGAGAGGTGGGCTGTGATCTGCTGTATCTGGGTCGTGTTAGGATTCCTGATTCCACCTCTGTACATCTCCTCCAATATCCTCACCTGTTGTGGGGTTGGACACCACCTTGATGATGATGAAGGCATTATCAGCTTTTTTTATTTCTAATTTATTTCTTCTTTGTTTTAAGTAGACAGAGAGGGAGTTACAGTGTTTATGATAGCGAGAGGAGAGAGACAAAAGGGATGGTACTTGAGAGAGAGAGAGAGAGCAAAAAGGAGAGGTAAAAAGATGTAGCAAAAGGAGTAGTACTAGTCCTGCGAGTACTAATGAATAGGGTGGGGTTTGGATTTTAAATGATTCTGTCATCATCTCCTCATTATTTATTACTAGTACTTCATCATCGCAGAATGTACGGGATCGAGACAAATGATATTGCAACCAGTTCAATTGGAAATTAAATGAAGACACAGTAAACAATGTACTATTAACATAATTTTTGACATAGTTAGTAGTCGTGGATCTAAAAAATGAACAATTTTGGTCATTCAAAAAAAAACCCGAAGCGAGCCCAAAAATGGGCCAACAAAACGGTCCCATCCATGCTCCATTAGATATACAATGGGGATCTCCTTTGTTTGGACGGTGGTTTAATTTTGAAGAAAGGTGTAGCCATAACAAATCAATTGAATTGATTCTTTTTTTTAGATCGAATGTGGTGTCTCGTGATTAGAGATTGTGAAATATTCAAAAGTCTAAAATTTAAGTCCTTTTGTAATTTCTTTTTTTTTTTCCAACTCTTGGTTGGCCTTTACTTCTTCTCTTTTGGAATTGTTGGCTAGCATATGATTGGATTGGTTTTTCCTTTCAATGATGCTTACCCTATCCTTCTCAATGTACCCATTATCGAGTTTCTAATATAATTTCTTTGCTTATTAAAAAAAAAAATTGAAAAGTCTAGGTACATAGCTATTTACCACAGCTCTAGTCACAACCGCTAATGTGGAATGTGAAATATTGAAAAAGGCACATAGCTACCCACCACTGCTCTAGACACAACCGCTAACGTGGCATGCCTTGTCAGTTGGTCGGCCCCACTTATGGATACAGGAAAAAAATGCACCACCACAATTAGTTCTGGGCGGAGATTGAGAGAGAAAGAGAGATCTAGAGAGAAAGATCAGAGGAGGAATCCTAGACCATACTGGCGAGCACCACACCACCGGAAGCGCCTCCCCTTCCACCTCCGGCGACCACCAGCAACAGCGAGTTTTGCCTCCGCGAAACACATGAAATAAAGAACTATTGAAAAAAGAGCTGCACCTTTTCAACTTTTTTTCCCTGTTCCATTTCCATTTGTGGATTTTGTTCCCGTGACGTTGCTGGTTAAAAAAGACATAGCTAGCCATGGTCTAGATTCAGCCTAGCTAGTTTATCATTCAGTACGCAGCCCATCATGCAAGAGCATGCTCTCTCTCTCTCTCTCTCTCTCTCTTTCTGATCTCCATAAGTTGACAGGACTCCGCGGTAGGTTTAGACGTCATAAGTGTAGTACTGTGACGAAAGGGTTCTGAGGTTTTAGAATCAAGCTTTTATTTATTTGTTAAACTGGAATGCATACCAAACTTAAAAACACAGTCCTGGGAACAAAACTCCCCTAGCATAGTCTAATAAATCCTCTTCCAAATTAACAGTTCGGAAATGAAAGAAAAACAAAAATACTAGTGAAATTACTATTACAAGGAAGTTTTACAACAATATCGGCACTTCGATTTGCTTCCCGATAAATATGGCGAACTCTTTCTTTAAGTCGATTCAAGAGAAATCTGCAATCATGACCCCAGTGTAGAGAGAAATAAAATAATGATTGAAAATATGAGTAATAATTGGAGATAGATAGAAAAAAAATGAAATAATAATTAGTATTCAAAATTCAAAACCCTTAACCAAACGGGGTCTAAGAATACTACTTAACTCATGAATACCCAAACCTTTCTCGTCAAAGAGATACACTAAAGTCATAGAATCAGTCTCCACAAAAATGCCCTGTAAGTTAAACTTCAAAGGTAGTTGTAAACCATAACTAAGTGCCCAACAGTTCTCCATAGTGGTACTAAAAGAAGCTGCCCCAATTCGCCTTTGGAAACCCACAATCCAATCACCATTACCGTCTCGAATTAAGCCTCATCATTTGGCCCGACGGCCCACAGTCCGCCCTTAGCCCGCCCGGCCCGTCGGGCTTTTATCCGGCCCGTAGCTTGTAATGGGCGGACTCGGGCCTATGAATTTTTACTCGGCCCGCCCGTAGGCCCGGCCCATGAGCCCGCCCGGCAGCCCGCCAGGCAGCCCGCCAACGGGCCCGCCCATTAGCCCAAAATCCCAAAAAATCCTTTCTTTTTTCCCTTATTTTAGTTTTGCCCAAGGAAATTTAAGCCCGCCCGTTGGCCCGCCCGGCTTTTGGCCCGCCGGCCCGCCAATTGGGCTAGCCCGTGGGCCGGGCTTGGGCTTCAATTTATGGTAGGTGGCCCGCCCCGCCCGCCCGCCAAAAAGAAAAAGCCCAATCGGCCTGGCCCGTGGGCGGGCTTGGGCCGCGACTTGGCGGGCTGAGCCGGCCCGATGATGACCCTTATCTCGAATGAGACCACCCGCTACACTTGGTTTCAAGTTTGGTTTGAAAGCACCATCCGTGTTAAGTTTAAACTGTCCCACCGGAGGGGAGGGTCCAACCCACTAAAAGATTCCGTTTAATTACCACGGTTTGAAGGACCACCATCACAAGCTAGAAACCATTCAAAGCCTAAATTTGACAGAATTTCCGTACTCCATGAATGCATACACAGATCCGCTGGCCCATTACATTTAGACTGAGACCAACAATTTCTGATCAAACAAATATGATTTGATCAGGCTCTTTTCCGGAAAAGGTAATTTGAAAGCTTCACATGCATGAAAGAACTTCAGCTGGGTAAAATGCAATTCGGACACAATCGTATACATACATGATTCTGGTGTTTTCCTCAAAAATAAAAATAAAAAAATCACTAGAATTGTGTCCGTTCGATACACGGAGCTGAAAAAAACCAATGTAATTTTTTTATCCCGTGCATTAAACTGGCTCAAACGCTAGTATATATATAACTGTGTCTACCCTTTCTAGAGTTTTTGCTTTACCATCCGGTGCTAAACAGGGTCAGAGTGAAGGATATGTATCCTTCATTGCTGTTTTCCTCTATGTTTGGTAATTCGATAGTTCCAGTTTACAGAAATTGAAAAAAACCTATCAAAGAAAAAATGTCAAAAACCGGATAAAAAAAATAATAAATAAAAAAATGTCAAAAACCAATGGACAAGACCTTATTAATTAAAGCATATCATACATCTTCATTGTAGTGGGGTTCTGCATTTCTGCTTGCCTGACCCCAAAACCGTTCACTAACTATATACTAGTCCATCTAGCTGGCTGGCTGGCTAGCTAGCTACTAGCTAGGTTATTCCACGTTAGAGCATCCGAATCCGTTTTTTTAAATTTTGGACCAAATTACACCTTAAAAATCCACTTTATTACTTTAGCTCCTCATTTTTAAAATGTCTAGTGTATCAGACTATTTACCCTCACTCTCTACTCAATTAATATTCATAATTTTATATTCCCTTCTTTTATTCCCCCATTTTTCTACTGAATTAATAGTTAAAAGGGTGAATTGTGACTCTTTAAAACAAAAGAGTCTCTGTAGCAAAATTATTTATTTTGCAAAGTAAAGAGGAAGGAAGAGAGGCTGGCGCAGGGCATTTTTTGTCCATTTTCTTATTTTTGCTCTTTACTTTAGTTTAAAGAGTTGTTTAAAGAGTCACGTGCAGATGCTTTAGTAGTAGAAGCCTCTAGAGGGATGTCATACATAAATAGGAAATGTTTCTGATTAATGCGGCAGAAAAATTTTAAGGCCGTGGCAGGAGCATTGCCAAGAACTGTTGGAAGGTGGTGAGGATCAACTAGAACAACACCTGATAATAAATGAGCAATGGATGTGACCGGACTGGGAGGTGATTATTTGAGATGTGTGGAGTGGCGGAGTCAGAATTTTGGCCCGAGGGAGGCCGACATAAGAGAAGTATTTTCATGCAAAAATATACTTAATATTATATGGTGTAGCTTTGTGCTACATTAATATATCATATATATAGAATATCTTTTGCATTATTGTCAACAATTACTACGCACATGCATGTGTGATTATTTTCGTCTTGGAAAAAAATTCAGAAAATTTTACCTGACAATGTAAAATAACTTCAATTTTTGGCTAGGTCAAATCAAAATAATTCATAATTTTAGAGATTGCTATACTATATAATTATACAAATAATAACCATATTACGTGCATCGCGGCGGTTCTGGGGATACTTAAAAAAACCCTTAAAAAAACTCCCGAAGTTCTCGATCGAATTTTGATGATCCGAGCCGCTCAATGTAATCAAAACGTGATTTTAAGGGTGCTTGCAAAAAATTAGCAAAAAAAAAAGACCGGAAAGGGCTTCGTCCGAACAGTTTTTTATTGAACTTTATTGAATGGTTTAATAAAAAACTGTTCAAATCAAGCCCTTCCCGGTTACAGTAGTTTTTTTGCCAGTTTCTCGCGGGCACCTTTAAAATCACGTTCTGAACACATTGATTGGCTCGGATCATCAAAATTTGATTGGGAACTATGAGATTAAGACTTGGGGATTTTTTTAAGTGTCCCCAGAACTGCCCCGCACATGTAATAGTAGTAAGAAAATATTTTAAATGTCGGGACCCCGGGCCCCTCTATACCTCCGCCAGTGAATGTGCTTGTGTAAACTAACCTGAACACACTTGACCATTGAACCAAAAAGAAAAATGAGCAATGGGTTAGGTAATGAGTTGTTGGGGTATCGTTCTGTTTATCAGCAGTTAAAAGGTCTTGAGTGAAAGTTCTATGTACACTGTTTGGAAGTGTGGATTCCACACATATGCAAACTTCACTGTCTAGTCACATTTTCACTTACCTAAACAAAGATAGAACACCCAAAAAAAAAAAAAAAAACCGTGTGTAAATGAAAATATATTTTGTGTAAAACAAGAGAAAAGGATCGTAGAATGGAAGAAAATAGATCGACCGCATTCGAATTGTTTATTTTTGTTAGTATATATTCATGAGTGTATATATAACTCGACAATGTCACCAACCGATGAGAAATCTCATTTTAAAATAGTAAGATTGTACATTTGCGTTAGTGCAAAAAATATTAAGAATGCCTCATCTAGACTCCAACGAAAGATCGCGAAAGTTTTTCTCGTAAATTTTCTAGTCTTGACGCGGATGGCCCTATCTAATCTGATCAGACCGAATAGAAAATTAATTGAGGTGCGCATAAACTAATTAATTTGAACACCCCTAGCCACCAAAAAAATGCCTCATCAACTCTTATTTGTGAGTTTTAATTAATGAGTAGTTACATATCGTACAATGGTGCGACACATTGAGTTCTCATTGGTACACATGCATCATGCTCAACAATAAACATATATAGAGTGCAAATTTTAGTTTATAAGAGGACATGAATTAATCTCTAGCTTAGTTTGACTGTCACCAAACATAATCCTTTGGGCTATGCTGCTATGTAGAATTTTTCTCGTATATTTTTAAATTTTTTAGTCCCAACATGAATGATATTCTTCGTTGAACCAAAATGCCGTTACTCAAGCACATTAAATTGTACTAGTAATTTTGCACATTTGCTCTGGTGATCGATGCATGCGAGCATCTGGTAGAGAATATCAATTAATGTTGAATATTGGGCGATTGGACCCTACGGACTGCATGCATGTTTATATATCTCTCTTAATTTCTTTCACACGCCAACTCTTTAATTTGTGGGTGCAGTACGTATACGTATGCATGCTACAAAGATGAGAGACAAGCTTTTTCTATGAATAATAATAATAAAACCTGAAACTAGTGATGATGTAACATATCAAGGTCCAATTATATGCATGTACTTTCGATATGGTTTTTTAATAAAAATGAAATGAAATGAAATGATGTCTCATGAAGTTTTCAAGGTGCAATGAAAATCCCATTAAATTGGCAAAATCAATGGCTCCAGTTTGTTGCTTCCAAAACCAGATACAATTCCTGAACAGTATTTATTTGACTTTAATAAGTGTTCAATCAAACAGAGTACTATATAGCCAAGGCCTGCTATTAGAGTGTTTATTCAGTGCTCCAGAAGCACACCACGTACTCACGTAGTGCTTTAAAGTCTTCTCCATCACACACTTATGTGAGAGTCACACATTTAAAAGGCCCGTGGCAGTGTTTTCGGGTGCAAGTTTCCCTGCTATCCTTTAATTTAATCATTGTAATTTTACATTGATTAATAAATTTATCCTTCTTTGCTGTTAAAAAAAAAAATCCTTGCCAAAGCCTGTTTGGTTTGGGTTTGAGGGAGGTTTATAAGAGTAATGAGTGAAAAGAGACAAATAGAGAAAATAAAAAATTGGTCTTTGGTCCATTATGTGAATTTCATAAGCCCACAAGTCCATTTATTAGTTTTGTAAGGTTTCAAGTCCAATTTAAAAGGTTCATAATAGGCCCAATCCACTCCCTAAGGTAGGGTACCCAAAGGTAGGATAGGATAGGGTACCGTTTCAGTGCCGAACTAGCCATAGTTAAAAATAGAGGTGGCAATCCAAACCTATATTATTTAACCTGCCCAAATCCGTCCACTTATAACCTAATTCAATCCGCCCATATTGTGTGATGGGTTTGGTATGGGTTATATGGATTTAGATGGGTTGAGAGTGGGTTTAATATGAGTTGGAATTAAAAATGACTCAACACTTCTTTCTCTCTCAACCCGCACTCTCTCCTTCTCTGATTCAGTTTTCTGCGATTTCATGATTCAATGTGGAGTTGTTCGACCCATGTTCAACCTGTAATGGGGAAAGGGCGGGGGTGCGGGGAAAGAAAAAAGCGGGGCGGGGCGGGGCGGGTTTGTCTTGACCCATATTCAACCTGACCCGTTCAACTCGTTTACTATTTGACCCATATTTGACCCGTGACCGTTTTAATCCATCCAAACTCGCCCATTTGCCACCTCTAATTAAAAACAAGTGAGAGAGAGTGAGGTGACAATTGTTTTTCTGTCTACGATCTTTTAATTGCA
Source organism: Rhododendron kiyosumense (assembly GCA_019656275.1). Lineage (NCBI taxonomy): Eukaryota > Viridiplantae > Streptophyta > Magnoliopsida > Ericales > Ericaceae > Rhododendron > Rhododendron kiyosumense. Next base: position 516,355 of record BPLS01000658.1, read on the forward strand.
GTCACCCGTGTGTTCAATTTCATGTAAACCTAGCCGTAACAAAGTCACAAGATTTTAATTTTATTTTTTGATGATTGGATGTCCTGACAAATTACGTGCACCTTTTTCTTTTTCTTTTTTTCAAACGATAGAATAAGATTTTATAGATGATAGCAACGAAAACATCATAATAGATATTCATCTCCATAGAGGAGAGATAGAAGCCACAAAGAGGACTAAACTCCCAAGCTATGCGACCACCAATTGTCACAGCTTGAAGAGCAAAACTACGAGTCACACAAAGCCACTCAAAATCAACCACCGAACTCATCAAACCCTCTAATGGAACAGAGGAATAGAGACCAATCCAAAAAATAGTAGAAGAGATCCCTGAGGAAAAACGTGCACCTTACAACACATTATTTCCAAAATACCCAATCAAAATCGAAAGAAAGAACTTTTTCAAAATAAGGGCTAATAACAGAGTTCATGATAATGGAAAAGTAATTTATTGAACATGAGGTCACATCTATTCTATTCAAGTCACAAATTCTCATTTGTAGACTAGTATGTGTTCTTTATTTCTCCTATACTATTGAGATAGTCAGTTTCTTATTCTTTTCTGCAAATTAAGGAAAATTACTAAAACACATTCAACTAATCATTTTCTTAACACAAAACTTAGTAATTAAGAAGCACATGCCAATTGTATCAATCCATATTTCAAGCCTCTGCATCCCTTATCAGTTTCATCTTTGAAAATGCATCGCAGTGGTTCTGGGGAAGCGCATCATGGAGCATCTAGCTGTCATGGGGCATCTAGATCTTCCCTTTTACCCCCTCATATGGCAGCATCCTTAACTTTCCATGCCAATCCTTGTCTCTGCTCTCGAGCAGATCAGGTTTTGGATATTTATTGTGCCAATACTTCTAATTTGCAGCTCAAGATGTCGGGTGTGGGAGTAACCTTTATGGTTAACTCCAGGCTTATGGGCTCTCTTTTTAAAAGCTCCAAATCTCAAAGGGACTGTGCCTCTATCATTTCAAATGAGGCAGTGAGTTGGGCCATTAAAAATCATGTTACACATCAACATTCACACTAATGACTCTTCTCTTTTTCAACAGTTGAGAAGCACTAAGGAGTTACCAACAATTACAGCCCCCTTGTTTTTTGACTTTTGTTTTCTCCCTCAATCAGTTCACATTTACAGTATCACCTTTTGTGAGCGCATCAAAGTTCATCAGGCATACCTTTTGGCACGATTTGTTGCATCTTCCAGAATTCACTCGAAAGCTGATATATCATATCCCTTTGATAACGAATAGTCTTTTAAGTGGATCTTTTGCTTTGGGAGTTGCTTCCTTGTTTATGCTTGTTGTACTTTGTCTTTAGCTTGTAATCTCTTAGTTTGGTTGTCTTTTTGTTCATTGGGGTTGTATTATGTTAACTCGTGTATTGACTCTTTTTAAATTTATGAAGTTCTTTTTTGATGTAAAAAAAAAGAAGCACATGAAAATTTGTGCCATTGATCCCAGAAAACGGACTAGCTAGGTTGCATTGACTAAGTTTCGAAGTTGTAGGGCTCAAATAGAACACCCACAAGTTTGAGGATCACAGGGTCAATTAACTTGGTAAGTGGCTAATAAACAGTTTAGCCATTATTCAAGGGCGGCGCTATTCGCAGCCACGTATTTTCTCCTACAGTCCGTTAAAAATTTTCAATTAGACTCGACAGTTAGTTACCGAAATTAAGATAATTTTCAGCATCCAATTACCGAAATATGATATTTTTTTCAACAGATATTTACCGAAAATGCATGTTTGGCAGTTGTCTATCGAAAATTGAATATATTTTCGACATGTAGTTACCGAAATATAATCTTATTTTCAACAACTATTTACCGAAATGTTATTTATAATTTTCAACAACCACTTACCGAAATATAGTGGGCTATGGGAGAAAATACGTGGCTGCGAATAGCCGGCCCCTTATTCAATGGAATTATAATCATCACACAGGGGACAGAAATTTGTATCCAATTACATGAAAACTAAGCCTAATACATACAACAAAGGTGAGATAAAACACTCTTATGGCAACAATGGTTCATGAGAAGCAGTCTTCTTCACAAAAACCTTCCTCTTGTACTTGATCCCAGATGGTGTCACCTCCCTATCACAGAAGTCAGAACCATGCCACACATGCCTCGGCAAGTACCGGCGAAAATAGAAATAATTCGAGCTCAAGCGGGCCCCACCGAGTGCCCGGACTTGAGCAAATCCAGGCCGCCAGTCGTCGTTTCCGGTGAGCTTGAGGTAGAGGTAACAAATGGGGGATTCCACACACCGGCCAGTGATTTGGAATTGGTCCACATGGCAAGCTTGGAACGGCTTTCGCGGCACGTCGTCGAGGACTTGGGGCTGTAGAGGATCTACCCACCTTACATGCTTGTTGTTGAGGTGTTTTACAAGGATTTCGTTTGATTTTATATCACCAAACCTTAGGCTGATGTGGTTAGAGGTCCCTGCACCCTTTGTACATGTTGTTTCTATTGTTACTGCATAGGTACAGTTTTCCTGCAATGTCGAAAAATCAAGCAATTTGTTAGACCTTCATGTGGGCTAAATATGAACCCCACCAAACCAGGGAGCATAAGGAGTACCCATTAACAAAAGTTTCTACACGGACCGGAGGAGGCTACCACAAAACGAATTATCGTCCTATGAAGATTCGAATCGAAATGTTTCAGGGTTTTTTCTGACTCTGTTCGAGTAAACAAAAAATTACAACCACCTTGACTTTCTAAGAACAAGCCCGAGTCAAGCAGCGATTACTGGAAGCACTTCTTTTGCATTACCTTGAAAACCCAAGGACCCAATCATATGAATATGTAACATAAAGGATTTCTACCCCGAAATGACAGAAACTGATGCTCGAATTACAGCAAGTAAACTGAACTCCATACTCGGCCTTGTAGAAACATACAGAATCTTGAGGGATAGCTCAATTCCAAATTTCTAACAGCTATAAAATACATGTAAGAAATCTACCAAAAACAAGTACAGATCCTGTGTCTCGGAAAGGAAAAAAAAATCTATGGTACCCTCTCTCAGGCCTATCTCAGCTGCACACCATGTGTTTCAGCGCACATTGCGCACCTAAGAGAGGCCTAGGACCGGAGAATTGGGGTTGCCCCAAGGGGGTCAGTGTTTAAGTAAAAAAAAATTGCCTAGTATGCAACGGTTGCATGGGGCATCAATACCTTCTTTTGTGGTGAGAGATCTTCACCTCCTGCAATTATAAACACAAAACAAAGAAAAACACAAAGTGCAAGGATTGGCCCCCGGCAATTTATCTTCATTACTGGTAGCTCAAAGTCATGTCCTGAGAAGATAAGCTGTATACAAGTACCAATCAGACATATGCATGCAATTTATACAGCCTTTTATCCTTCATTCTTTTCTTGAGACTTGAAAACCTCAGATTCTCAACTTTTTAAGCTGCAACTATCAACATTTTAGCCAAATTCTTCTATTTTTGTTGTTGTAAGATTGCTTGGGTGTTACTCATACCTTGTCAATTTATTAGGGCTAGTTAATATGCTTTTAAATAGGGAAATCACTCTGTTTGTTTATGCATTCATATTTGATACTTTTGTTCTTTTGGCCCTTTGGTTCTCCTTTATGGTGAAAGATGACGACAAAAGAAAAGAACAAGAGACCAACCCTTTATGAGAAAAATATCAATGTACTAAAACAAAAGGGAAAAAAAAAATGACATCCAAGAGCTATTTTTATACATAATCACAAACAAAAATCATGAGCGCAAAACAAAGAGAGAAAAACACAGATAATATGCAGTTCTGTAAACCTGCCTATATTAACAGACTAGAGAGATCCATGGAATGTTAATGTCAGCTCAGCTCAGCTGATGACTCCAAGAAGATCAAGTTTGAGATGGAGAAGTAGACACAAGACAAGGCTTCACACAGACTACTAGTAGCGTTTGTGGCTTTGAATTTTGTGGCAACACTTTCAGCATCTTTGTTGTTATTTGAAGTACCATAATAGCGTTCTATACTTCTATTTCTTCTGATAGAGGTTTCAGATACAGTTGTTTTTATTCAAAAAGCACATCTTTGACCTTTGCTTCTGTAATTGGAACGTTAGTACTCCCTCCGTCCCATTTTAAGTGTCCTGCTTCGTAATTCCAAATTATTAAAAAGACATCATCATTATACCTTTCACATCAATTTTTTCCTCCACTTTCCATACTTACCCATCATCATTACACTTTTACTCACTTACTTTTCAAAATGAAATCTACTTTTAGGGACAAAATAGACAATTCATCAACTTTTATCCACTAACTTTACAAAATGGACATTTATTAAGGGACAGCCCAAAATAGAATACTGGACTATAAATAAGAGACGGAGGGAGTAGTAGAGAAATCCAAATCATTTTGCTGGTCTAAATTTGTAATCCTCAAACAGTCTAACTACTGGTGACATTTCCAGTTCAGCCCTCTACTAGCTGGTCTTAGTCTAAAGATGAAAATTTCCTTTTCAAGAGAAAGAGGACTCGCACTTAGCTTTTATGACTATTTGCTGGCACAAGGTCAGAATTCTAATGGCTACTGTCATACCAGAGAGAGAGAGAGAGAGAGAGAGAGAGATTAACTAACAGTTGTAAGAAAATTACCTTCACTCCAAGGTGATGAGAAATTGATGGTTATGTAAGCACTGAAACAGTCATCCAATCCATTTACCCATCACTGGTACATACACATAACTACATAAGAACTCTATTTACTCTCTGAATACACGAATACACATGCATAAGTTACACGTGTCTAACCAACAACGTTACAGATTATGGACATAATCTTGCGCTGGATATCAAATTATGGATAAACCACACCCGTCCGTTAGTACAGAATATGCACTCTTACTAGAGTCATGGAACAGAATCAAGAGAAACTAAGTTTCCACTAATATACTCTTGTATAACACTTGAAGTTCCACTATAATAGAGATCCACTTAAGGAGTATCAGATTTACCAGAAAACCTTTCCTGCCATGAACAAGAAACTGTCCAATTGAACAGTCAAAACTTTTTTTTCCTTTTTATCAGCATTGAACAGACAAACTCCCCCTTCAGCCTTGCGAGCAATTTGTCTTCTGCATCATCCGCATGAAAACGTTAATAGTGCCCAAAACTAACAGGTGCTAAAACCAGCTAATTTACGTAACCAAACAATCCTGAATGCAAGAGCACCACTTCCTTGTGAAAGACAACGCAAATTTCAATATCACTAGAAGGAGTATACTCTGTCAAGAGCAGCTGCAATTTCCAGTTTAGTCCATCAATAAAACCAAAGAAATTGCTTCAATGACTACCAGAGATTGAACATAGTATCCTGTCTTTGAATGCTACATTATTAATCAAGGTGGAAATGGGTACAGTTACTGCAGACTAGTTGGATCATGCCAACTGCAACTTGCACTCAAGCTAACAGCAAGGACGATGATGACATTCTGATTGGAAAACGCACACATTTTCCAAATGAAAAGGAAGTGCAAGCATCTGAAATGAACCTAGAAAACCACAAGAATCGAGCCTCAAAGATGATTTTTAACGTCACATGTATGCATCACAGCTTAACCTTGTTCCACACACACATACACCCCCCTAGAGAGAGAGAGAGAGAGAGAGAGAGAGAGACATTAGAGGCTTGACGAGATTAGCAGGACCCAATGCTTCTTACAGAGAGAGAGAGAGAGTGGTAGCAAGGTGACATTAGAGGCTTGATGAGATTAGCAGGACCCAATGCTTCTTACAGTCACACTTGCCCAGCTCATGTGCAGCAGCTTGTCAAGGCCCGAGATATTGGCTGAAATAAGCTTTGAATACAATACCCAGAAAACATAATTCCTTTTCAGAAGTCAGCAACAATGTCTTCCAACAGTGGAATCAATATACAACAGCAGTCCCTAACATATGGGCACACCCCACAATTCTAACTTGTGAGTAAACTTCATCTTCTCGAATTTTTTCATGCCAAATATTATTTCAAGTTACAAGACCTGGACAATCGGGAAAAAATGAAAAATAGTGTCCAACAATCATATATCCCAAGTGGGTCTACGCAAAGAAAATTACAGATAGCTCAACCTAAAGAATGGTGCTTCGTATGTACACTTGTTGATGTCGAGTGTTAGGATGCTTCAATTTGGATAGTCACAGACCGTTATCTGCAACTGGGACTCCACTACATACTGTCTGACAAAAGCTCTTCTCCACCAAACTTCAAATGCTCTCTGAATATTGGGGCAATCGTCTCCTTTGTTTAGAAACCGATGAAACCAATTAAGCAAGATAGACTGTTGCTGCGGCAAAGGCAGCGTAAGAATTGTTTGGCTCAACCCATCCTCAACCAGCTTCTTATCCATGGATCTATTGGCCCTCCTCATCCACGCAAAATCCTCATAGAGAGCTTCCAACCACGTAGAAAGCAGAGCATACCGGATATCTCTCGGCACCAAAATGTGACCTCTCCCAATTGCGATACATAGTTGAGCAGTGATCATACTAATTTCATGACGGTACATAATGGGTATTTTTGAATGGAGAACAGCGAGCTCCTTTTGATCCGCCCACAGTTTCACAAACTCATCCCCCATTTTTTTGTGAATTAGGATTTCGACTATCCACTGCATGTTATCTGCCTCTCTAGCTATCTCACCCATAAGAACACCTCGGTCCTTCTTGCTCTCATCCACACACGTGGCTTCAGATAAGCTAAGTATTAGAGAACTCAGACAGCCGTGGCAAAGGTGGTAAAGTGTATCTTTAGAAACATCAAGTCTGTTTTCATTACTGTACTGGTTCGGTGATGCCTCTTCCCTAAGTAGCCGAGAAATAAGGGTTTTCATTTCTCGTCGTGCTTTATCGTCCTTGGCCTCTAAAACACCTGTCAACAGCTTCAGAAAGATATTATCAGCTCTTAAAGATGTCGATGAATCAGATGATACTCTTTTCAGAACTTCCGCTACAGAGTCGTGGAGCTGAAGCTCAGTAAGATGGGTTATGATTTTGTCCTCTTCTTCTTCAGACCAGGGAACTGCCTCTAGATACTCTAAGCAAGCAATTATTCCAGCATCAAACATGATTGCAGCAGATACCTGCACCGCGAGGACAATAAATAAAGAGACAATTTAAGACACAGACATTACCCCCCCTAAATTAAGGATCTAATCCATATGCGCGAACCCTCCCTGCTGTATTTTCTTGAATCATAGAGAAAACTCGAAAATTCTTTTCCATGTTGTTTGGTTTCAAGCAAAGGAGCTTGACAAGCCAAAATTAACAAACCGTTTTCTGCTTGTTTTCTCTTCTCCAACAGTTACTCAGCAACAATCAATACCATCTCAGCTTAAATCATTTTCTGAAGAAACAAGAATATAACTCCACAAACGTATTTGACAGAAATGGATGATGAACAATGCCCCCAACCACCATATCCAAACCCAATTACAGTTTCTCAAAGCCCTAAAACTCAACCATTTAATCACCATAGTATTATGTTGTTAAACGCCAATAAATTTCAAGACCACTCGACAACATTAACAACACTTTCTTAGTAACTGTGGGTATCCAGAAGAGGATCGCCACATGGCACTTACCGGCTGGCCCAATACCCCATGGGTAAGGCAAGTGAGCTCCTCCGGATTCACGACTCCTCATATCATGCAAGCACTCTAGACTTCATGGACCTTCATAATGGGAACTCCTTCGTGGAGTCTCCAAAATACGACACCATGAGGCTTAGCGACATGCTCAACCATGTCCACTCTCCATACATTAAATAGGGTTATCATGACTCATGAGCCTGGCAACTCTCAAAAACTCCTCATGATACCTAGGTCAGGAGCAGGGCCCGGGTACTCCACTCGGGACCTAAGGAGGCATGTGGCTCAGAGGCGAGCGAGGGGATTGTCAATGCTCGCATTCATGAGGCGAGCTCCACCTTGACCAACCATAGAGAGAGAAGGGCGCCGCCTACATCACCCGACGTCTGCCTCAAATACCATCATCATAACCACAACCACCGTCAATACAACCACAACAATACCTATATCAACCGCCCCTAACACCGGAAGATGATCAGTTGCCGCTCCATGGCCTACCCATCCCTCCGGCCTCTCCATCCCCTAGCAAGCCCATCGATTGCCCATCTCTGAGGCCTCCATAAATGGATGGTTGATACACCACCAAAAAGATATAGACACACTATACCCAATACACTACCTACAGATACAGAGTCTAACACTCTGGTTGACCAATCTCCACTACCACCCTCTCTCTACGGCCGCCCCGAGCTCTCTCCTCCACCTTCAGTGGTCCCGAGGACTGTTGTAGTGACCACCATATGCCCAGAGGGCGACCTCAAGTACTATTCCCGCCACTCACATCCACAGCATTCTGAACAAGACCGTTCCACCAGCGCAAACCATTTTGTGAAGAAAACAAGACTATAACTTCACAAGCCCATGGACAGAACCAATAACAAACATTACCCACTAATAATACAAACCAAACCCACTTCTATTTTTATCATTTAAAAAAAAAATTAACTTACACACCCAATCACACCAGAAAAAATTCTTCAAATACCACTAAATCCTGACAAAAAAAATTCATTCCGAATACTGTACCAACTAGAGTACAGGTTTTCCTACTTTCGTACTTGTATCGTATTGGGTACTGTTTCGAATTATTGCTATTAGTGTTTTTTACCAACATGTATAATATATTCATTGATTAAAAAGAAAAATAAATTTAAAAATAGTTCGGTACGGGGCATTGAAAGAAAAAAATAAATTTATAAATAGTCTGGTATTGACTGGTATCGGCCAGTAATTGAGCCGGAACGAAATAAAAGGCCGTAGCATACCGAATTTGGCCAATATGGGTACGGTATGGGATTCAAAACCTTGACATAAAAAGAAATCAAAACAAAGCAAAGGCAAGACAACATTACCTTCAACAAGCCCAAGACTTTAGACACCTCCTCCCCCACCAGCTTCCTCCTCAAATCATCACAGTACATCAACACCACAGCCTCCACATACACCTCCACGTCATCACAGTCACATATCTCCACCGAATGCAAAACCCCTCCTCCTCCTCCTCCACCTTCCCCCCCAACCCCGTCCCTCCTCAACAACTTCGCCGCGAAAAACCGGCTCCTATCCGCCAGCACCCGCCGGTGGACGTCCATCGAGACCCTAAACCCGTCCCGTCCCGAGATCGACAGCTTGACGTCCCCGAACCCGCCCCAATTGCCCGGGTTGCGAAACGGCGCCGCCTCAAGAACCCTGGAGACCCTCTGGCGGGCCTCGAGAGAGTGCCTGGACTGGCGGGTGTGGTCGTCGTTGGAGATCATGTCGAAGAGGGTGGGTCGAGTGGGGGTGGGGGGAGGAGAGAGAGAGTTGGAGTTAGGGGAGAGGGGGGAAACCCTAGAGGGAGAGAAGAGTTGCGGTTGGGGTTGGGGGGAGCGGGAGGAGTGATTGGGAGAGAGGAGGAAAGGGTCGGAGATGAAGCCTTGCTTGATCATGGTGGAGACTTCTTTGTTGGACTTGGTGGTGTGTGAGTTGTTGTGGTTGTGGTGGTGGTTGGTCTCGGCCGCCATTGTTCGAGGTGCGGTTGAGCGCCGACGGAGGGGGAGTGGGGATTTAAACTTTAGAGAGAGAGAAAGAGAGAGGAATCCAAGAAAAGCAAGAAGAGGAGAGAGGGGATTTCGGATCAGAGCTGCTATAGGTACGCATACAATTATAGGCTTGCACTATTCCGATCGATCAAAAAAAAATACGGAGTAATAATTTTAGGCTTGTAGCATACACAAACGGATTTTGGATCCGGATCCCAAAAAATATCCGAACCGCTAAGGCTGGATTTTTTAAAATAAAGTTGAATGTTTCGTTAATCTTTTTTTTTTGGTAAGTAAAATTTTTTTTGGTAAGTAATTTTCGTTAATCTCTTTACAAAATTCGATTGATTTTAATTTTTACAGGAACTCCAACCAAATCATTTTGAACAGGACGAACGGTTCGGATCAATTTTATTGTATCTGAGAGGGAGCCTAAATTCATATTTACGCATTATATGCATATTTATGTCTTGTACATTTATTTAGGGTGGTCATAACACTAAGGATCTGGGGGTGCTATAGTGCAATCCTGCACTACAAGTGTAGTGCGGTCAATTCGGCCATCCATCTCAGCAGTGGACAATTCGAATTTTCATTCGAACAATGAACGGCTCGAATTTATAGGAACTCGGATTAAATTCGAGCCTTTCATATCGAGATGAACGGTTGAATCCGTCGCACTACAGCAACTCCCAATCCTAATGCCAAAACTGTTTAAAAAACTGGTACCAAATACAATAACAAATTTAACATTAACAAAAAACAGTTTTGATATCATTATTCTTTGATTTTGGCATTTATCATTGGGGAATTGATATTCACACTTCTTTTCTTTTCTTTTATATCTATACTTTATTTTTTGTGTTTTAGTGAAAAAATAAACATGCTTTCGATATTAAAGAGCAAAAAAAACAACTTTCTCCATCTCAATTTAATAGTATTTTTTGGGAATTCATGTCACTTTTTAATTGATTATATCTTATAATTAATAATGTTTTATGTAATTTCGAAAACATTGTACTCTCTCCGTTCTAATTTGAGAGTCCCTCTTTCCTTTTTTGGACGTTCCAAAATGAGTGTCCCATTTAAAAAGTTACTCCAAAAAAGCTAGAACTTTCCCATTTTGCCCTTTCTTTTTCAAACTTAAAAAATCATTAAATTATGATGTGAAAGGACAATTTTAAAAAAGGCATACTTGGCGGCAATAGTATAGCAACGATTCTGAGTTTCTCCTTGGGAAATGTGACTACCGGAAATTGCAGAGGCAATTTAAAACATAAAGAATTGAAAACCACTTAAGGGCAAAATTGGGAACCAGAAAATCTGTCAATGCAATAATGATGTTTCGTAAAATAGTTGGATTCCCGAAAAAGGACTCACAAATTGGAACGGATGGAGTAGTAGAGAACTAATCGAAATCTATAAAATAAGATCCATATTCGATATAAAATTTATTACAAATTTAAAGATAAAACCCATTTTTTAGCCAATTAAAAAAGAACAATGGACAATTAAATTCGGACGAATGGTATATTAGGGGCGGGGGGTTTCGGCTGTGCCCGAATTCTTGGCCCATTTCGGTCTCGCTCCGATGATCGGAAGTGTTCACTTCGTAGAGGTTGTCGAGTAGAACAATTATGCAAAAAATCAACTTAATTGGATATCATTAAGTACCTGATTGGAACCTTTTTATCTTGAAAAGAATGGATCTGAAACACTGGATCAAATCCACTATAACCCATGGACCGAGAGTTATATGGGTTCCGATCAGGCACTTAATGATATACAATTATGTTGTTTTTTTGCATAATTATTCTACTCTACGAACTCTATAAAATGAATACTTTTGATTATCGAAATGAGATCGAAATGGACCCAGAATTTGGGCACAGCAGCCCCGCCTCCGTGTATATGAATATCAAAATAGTTGTCCTTGTTCATTTCGGTCTTGGATCTGGCAGTTGAGAACTCGTGACTGGAAATTGTTAGTGACGTAGTACTACACTGAGGGAATAGGACATTTAACTATAAAAAACGGCTCATTAATGGATTGGCGGGAGAGATGGTAGGGAATAAGCGTGCGCACAAAGGGTGTGCCAATACAACCAATAGGACTTAACCACGTCACGGTTAAAAGTGAAAACGAATTTGGCTGCTGAAAATCTGATGGAATTTGTTTTTTCCAAATTCATTTTTATCTCGTTTAATATTTTCCGTTACTTTCTTTCGTCTGTTGTCTTTTTTCCAAAGTCAAGTGAGTAAAAGTTTAAGGGGATCTGATTCGGTTTTGACTTTAGCCGCGTTATTGATTGATAGTTATACAGTTATGTTGAAGTTGGGAATGAATCCAAAGGCGAGAATGTAGAAAACACGTATGATATTTTAATATGATTGTAACATTAGTCCATTTGGTAAAATTGGCATGATATGCACCATGGAGATTAGGGAAACTAATAAACATGTGACACCAACTCTAGAAGGATCACATTTTTATTATTTTTTCCGCGCGATTTGAAGATAAAATAGTACGGAGTAGTAGTAAAAATGTAGGGCGTGTTTCATTGTCATTATTTATTTACCTTTTTTGAAATAAAAGAAATTAAGTAAATAGTAAGCAATGACAGACCAAACATTTGTAATCAGGACCTGGTTCACGAGTCCTGACTCAGAGGTGCAGTGACAGCACCAAATTAAAAGCAAACAGTATTTTTGCAAATAAAGGTCTGGAACAGTTGCTTTTAGAACTGTAGTATTTTGGTTCGATGGTTGGGGTGTTTGGGCAAAATTACACGCACCTCAACTAATAATGACAAATTATCCGGTCAAAGGCAAATTATTCATACCGGGTTTAGGAAATTCCAATAAAATTTCTTTCTTGTGACCTGATCCCAATAATTAAACTCCGATCAATTGTTTGAAGAACAGACCCACCAAACAATCGAACCAACCAGATATGAACGGTTGCATTTAAACTACTACAGAAAACAATAACAAAAGCATCTTTTATTTGCCACATTAATTGGCCATCTTTGTATAGGTCACTGTCCGAACTCTTGTATCATGTGATTTTGCCCTCCCTGAGGCCCGCTGCAGTGATCGCTCATCTCAAGTGTCAGTTGATAGATAGCATACTACTCCATATTCTGCGTTTGTTTACAGACAGAAAAAATATACAATATAAATGCAACACAGGTTTGTTGTGCGTTTGTTTCTGCTGAAACCACTTCCTAAGAAGTACTATATTCTGCATTTTTTTTATATAAATCTAACAATCACAGATAATGTATATAAGATAATAATAAATAAAATAAAAAGGTTCTTCGAATCTTGAAAACAAACAAGAAGCACCAGAGTGATAATTTGGCATTGGCATCAGGTGTCTTTCATTGCAAATGGCATTTTGATGTGATGTGGTGTCCTGCAATTGCATGATTGTACAGGCAATTGGCAAATACTGTAATTGAAGCTACTTCCTACTTCAGTTTTGGCAAATAATTGTACTGTCTTTAGTACTCAAAAACAAGACTGTTCGACTCTCACTCTTAACAGAAAAACTTTTTGATGGACTTAAAAGTTTTCACGGTTGTTTATTTAATAATCGAACTACATGTAAATTAGTCCGGACATTCACTCCTCGAAGAAACTAGGAGAAAGACTCCCCGGAATAACTGAATCCCGCCGCAGCACAATCGTTTTTTGTTAAGCTACCCTTTTTACAGAATGGCCTGCTTTTCCTTTCATGCTTTTTATATAGGAAAAACTGTAACTAGATTGGGCTCTTTCCATCTTTAGAATAAAATTGGACAGGCTTATCTATTCTAAAATGTTGAGCTGCTTTCTTCAACATTCCTCTTCGTTTTCTTACAAACGCCAATCTGAAGTGCTCATATGAGGGTAGAAGCCTACTGATAAACAAAGGGAAAAAAACTCACCCAATCTTCATAGAGAGAGGCTTTCAAAAAAAAAAAATCTTCATAGAGAGAGAGAGAGAGAGTGAGAGAGAGAGAGATTTATTAACTAAATTTTCCAGAATCAATGGACAAGAGAATCAATAGACAAGGATTAGAGAACATCAACCCACACATACAACAAAACGGCCATTCAAAAAAACACATACAACAACAATGACCAAGAAGCATTCCCAGGCTAAGATTTGGAGGAAAAAGCACCAGGCGAAAGAGTGTGTCAAACAGTGAGGTCGTGAGGATCAAAAGAAAAACAGTGCGGTTGTAACTCATTGCCCAGAAGGAAGGCACTTCGAGTACAACCGTTTATTTGCCCCGAGTGAGATGAAATTTTTTGAGAATTCCCATTCTGCAGCAAATACGCAAGTTCAATAAACGAAGAGAGAAACTGTAATTCTCTGAAAGGAGACACTTGCATTATACGGAAATAACAAGTGGTAGGATTACACCTTTTAGAAAACATTTGTCTGTAGATCCTCTAGCCCGGGATCAACAACTTTAGCTTCCTTTTGGCCTTCAGTCCCGAAGAGAGGGCAATCGAGCTTCGGAGGTTTCTACAGTTATCAAGTAGATGCATATAAGTTGGTGCACTTAACTATGAATTTAATACACGAATTATATGTAGAGAACAGCAACTGCATACCTTGAGAATCTCTAAAATTTGAATACAAAAGTTATCTAAATTCTCATCTCTATAAGGGTATTCAATAAAAACAACTCCTAAGTTTTTTGTGGCGATGGACCAATTTCCTTCATTTTACCTGGAAATGACTGACTAGCGATTGCTAGCTTCAATATTTCAAATAACCACACAAATTGTGATTGAAAACATTTTTGTTTTTCCTTAGGTCGAAATAACTCATCAAGGAAGGAGCATTTCTAAGATCATGAACTTAAATCCCTTGATTTCACCCTTCCCACCGGAAATAAGTAATCCTTGTAATTATATTATGACTTCGAAAATAGAGCACCATGAAGTCTGTAGTATTACCATGCAACGAACTAAAGCCCAGTTGATACCCCTGAAGAAAGGATGTCGCTTAATTTCATCTGCTCCTTCATGTGAACCCAATCGGTTTTTGGGATCTCTGTGCAACAACCGGTACATCAACTGCTTTGCAGAGAGACTCACCTGCACCAGGCCAAAAAAAGAACATGGGAAAAAAAGAAACAAAAGTTCATCCCCCGTTGCAGCATTTTTTATTTCAGACAAATTAATGACAATATCCACATTGGCATATATAGATCTATAAAAAAACCCAAAACAAAGTTCTGTAGTAGACAACATAACAGGATTAGAAATGTAGTTAGGATTCAAGGCTGTTCGATACACTATTTAAAATCTCGACCCGAATCCTTCTGTACATTCTAAGAATTTTGAAGCCATTTCTATTGACAACACTTGAATGAAGATACATGGATACAAGAATCTCACCTGTATAGAGCTTGGGAATTTAAGATCCTTACGGAGAACGTTGGCAAATGTCTTTTGCCTTGTCTTTCCCCTAAATGGTGTATATCCATACAGCATTTCATATAGAAGAATGCCTGTTGAAGCAGCTAAGTGTTTGAATATACATGGGGAATCCAACTAAAGGGGAAATTTTTTTAGAAAAGAGAACTAAAATTAGTCATAAATTAAGTCCAACAATAAGAAAGGGTTAAGACAACAGAGTCATGGTTTTGTATTGGTGATGTGTTCTGCCACAACGAAATGAGCAACTCAGATTTGTTTGGCCGATTTTTATTATATCAATCAGTACGAACGGAAGGCCATCTATGAGATGAGACATTGCATGTGACTGGCACATTTTTGTATCACGTAAACCGTAACTTATTAGTTACATAATATTCGAATCTTAAGTTCAGTTGAAAAAATGGTTCTCAGATAAAAAATAAAAAAATAAACTCATAATGATGTGTGGTTTTACAAGAGAACAAAATTACCAAGAGCCCACCAGTCCACTGCACTACTGTGGCCAACTCCAGTTATGATTTCCTGCATAAAGGAAAACAATGGTCATTGCAAACTAGAGAACTGTGAAAGGCAAAGTATTAAAAGCAAAAACCAGAACTAATCACTTTTTCAGTTCTACTATAGATCGACTAAGGCAACATCCATAACAAAACGCATCATCCAGACATCCACAGATGAATATATATGAAAAAAAAAACACACAGAGTATGCATACTGGAGCTATGTATTCTTCAGTTCCAACGAAAGAATTTGATGCTCTCATTGGTTCAGCCATAAATATTGGAGACTGTTGACCTTTATGATGCCTTTTCTTTGCATTTGTTTCTGGAATCAAAAGCTGCACAAAGCGCAACAAACTGATTCAATTTTTTATTCCACTCAATACTACGAGTTTCATTAGTACAGCCTCAAATAGAGTTCAGAGATTGAGAAGTTGACACACCTGGGGCTTGCAAGATGTCAAGCAAGACAAATCAAAATCTGTCAAGGACACATGGCCATTGCTCTGAAGTAAAACATTTTCGGGCTTTAAGTCCCTGTAAATTATCCCTGCGGACAATAAATGTCAATGTAATGAGTTATAAATAAAACATGGGGATAGGCTTTCACAAATCCCTCAAAGATAATGTTGGACTACATAAGATTTCATATTCTTTTTGTCTTGCTTTGTTTCATACTCAACTTTCTTACTGAAAACTTACTCTTGTAGTGGTATTTATCATTCGCAACTGCATTTGCTGGTGACTATCAACTTTTGGAAGAAGGGCTTTGGCGAGAAAAGAGTGGGTTCAAATTTAATATAAAAACTTAATGAAGTAAAAGTAATATCGACAGAGTAATAAAAATAAACTCAGCTGGAAGGATTGTAGATTAATTTTGTTTTGAGCGAAAGCCAGAAACAACCCAGACTAGTTTCAGAAACTTGCTCAAAATAGTTTTATGAACTTGCATATCTAACTGTATTAACTGAATGAAGGAAATACAAATGTAACATAGTTTCATAAACTAAGAATTACAACATGTTCAAAATAGTTTCAAAACTTGCATATCTAGTATTAGCTGAATAAAGGAAAGACCAACGTATGATTATTATGATTACTACCTTGACAGTGCAGGTACTCCAACGCAACAATTACTTCTGCAGCGTAGAATCTACATATGTACAAAATTTACGTCAGCAAAGGCAATTACTTCAAAATATAACCCAAAGCTAGACTGAAATTTATCAGAATCCATCTCTTACACGATTTATATCAGACACCATTGGATGATGAAAAATATGTAACATTTTTTGTTCGTTTTACGTTAAGTATCGCAAACAATTGATACATTAGTCGTCTATCTGCAACAATCAAGATCATCCTAGCAGATTACGTCTCTATGCCAATCATCTCAGATAACTAAATGAGGTCAAAACAGAACACTTCAACTCGATGTATTCCATCTTATATGCATTGCAGTTTCCTTTTATACCCTCAAAAAAGAACATTTTCATGCAGCGCATCCATTATACTTTTGGGAACATAACAATGGAGAAATTACACTGGTTTTCTTCGTACGTGTAAAAAACAAAATCCATGATCAAGACTGAAAATTGACTTGCAATGCGCCTTCTTAAATTTGAAATATACTAGTCAATGATAATGTTACCTCACAGCATCTTCCCTCAAGACTTTCAGTGGTTGTCTGTCTAAAAGCAGGAACAGCTCTCCCCCGGAGCAGTAATCAGTTATCAGGCACACATGAGTTTTAGTCTGCAAAGTGTATCATATCATATGTAGAGAACCAAATGTACACATCAATAACTTGACAAGACATAGAAGTGCAAATTAATCTATGGTTGTACAATTTTCATTGCAATTTGCAAGCATAAAGCTTGGTATTTCGAATTATGCACGTTTGCAGAGGGACTAAGTTCTTAGAACAATCTTTTTTTTTTATTCTCTGCAGATTAAGGCAATTCCCTCGAGTTATGAGTAGTCCACTCTAATAATATCATATTTGGCTAACCTGAAATGAAGCATACAGTGCTGGAAGAAAAGGATGATCCAACATGTCCAGGATTTCTCTTTCTGCACAAGCTCTGTGCACCTGCAAAGAAGAAGAAAAGGGCCTTGTGAAAATAAAGAGAGTGCAAGATCTGAATAATTATCACAATTAACAAAACTGACACCAAATGAAATGCAGAAGATGTAAAAAACTGCATGATAAAAACAGTCCGTGTTGATTACATGATGACCATTTTGAGTTCTATCTAGAACTTAAAGAAGGTGAAATTGAAAAAAAAAAGCGCCCAAACATGTATCTTGTTTCTCAATGTGCGTGATCGTAGAGAGAGTGGAGAAGAATAAGTTTCATAGGTCTGGCAGTAAGGATCTACTTCAATTTCCATGCCATTGACTAAATTAAGAAAGGTGTTATATTGATGATCTCTACACATTAGGTATACAAAAGGGACCATCTCATTTTTATCTAGTATTCAAACAAGTCTATGAAACAGCAACAGTTCGTGCAGAAACTCAAGAGTTGCATTTCAACCCAATAATGTACGCGACAAGGCGGATTATTCAAACTTTGAAAGTAATGGCCTGTTATAGTACTGTTTCCTCAAAAAAACAATAGGAAGTGTTACCTTGTTTCGGTTGAGCATGACCCCCTTATCCATGGCTTTCATGGCAAAGTGTTCTCCAGTTCCACACAATTCCACCAAATGCACACTGTCAGTTGAGTCAATAACTTAATTTCGCAAGACGTGATATGGGCAAGGAAAATTTAAAAAAAAAAAAAAAAGGAAAAGAAGAATTTCACATTAACTTCAAAAGCAAGTCAAAATGTCCCCTCAAAAGTTCTTCGAATGAAGATGATTAATGAGGGTTGAGATGACCAAAGACCTTCTTGAGCTTGTTTGAATCGTATAATTCTTAAAATATAAATCACAAATGCAAAAGATATTTGGTTGATGACAACACGGTTGTATCCATATTGACAAACCTGCCAGTATCGCCAGATCCCAAGGGTTTTATTGGCTTAAAATGCTTCAAGCTTAATGATTCACCACCATCAAGAATCTGCAAGTCATACACCACACTAGCAAATTGAAGGGATAAACGAGGGAAGAGAAGCTTCAAAAAACACAATCTGAATGATGTTGCGAACAAACAAGAAGAAGATGCCCATACGGAGAGTATTATACCTTTTGGATAGCCTGCCAAGATGAACTGTCTCTCCTGTGGGGCTTGGGGTGAACCACTTTTGAATGGTTAGTCCATAAGTCCTCTGGTTTCTACATAATGATAACGAGGTGGTCACAATTATGAACCTAGCAATTGAATTCTGTAATATACTTTTCTAAGTCTATCAAATGGACATTACCAAGTTGGCATCAGGAAGCTCCCTAACGGCGTCATCAACATTTGCAGCTGTTTCTTTCACCTGAATGTGGCAAAGATAAATCTTTCAGCAACAATCAGAGAAGTGAAAGTGTGAAACTGACTTTCCACTGGTCAATTCGAAAACCAGATCCTACGAACTCAATAGTGTTCTCTCTCACCAGTTTTGCACTGTCTTTTGCTGTTTCCTCAGGGATGCAGTTGTGAAGTGGCTCAACATGTTCACTACCATCTAATTGGACCCCAATAAAATACTGAACTTCACCCTGTTTAGAAGAAAAACAGACAGTTAAGTAAATAAAACTGAATATCACATAATGGACTCCTCTCTTCTTTTTTCAACCACAGAAACATCACCACGTCTATCAATATTAATCACTGTACCTTCTGATCACGCATAGGCTGAAGATGGAACATATTCCAGAACTTCTTGCCTGCGGTGATGTCAGGAAATTCAGTTTAACAAACTACAGGAGAGAGAAATTTGAAGTATAACGAGTCTCAGACTTTCATTTCTAAGAGAACCGCTGAAGTTTCAAATCGCCAAAATGATGAGTATACCTGTTTTGGTGTAGTTAATAAGCTGCACTGTAACCTCTGATTGGGTGTCAATTGCCTGTCTAATTTTCCTCACCGTCACTGGATCAGTTTCCGGGCCTTGAAGAAATCTAATCATTGTTTATACCAGATGACACAGATCAGAATAAGAACTACACTAAACTTAAGAATTTCCAAACCATTATTTGCTACCGTTTGCATTTTCTAATGCCTATTTCAAGTGTTTTAATTGTAATGCAAATTCTATCAAACAATGCAAATTTTCAGCTTCATCCTTGTAAGTATCGAAATCTTGATTCTCACCTACAATTTCTTCCCAAAATTTCTTCACGGCTGTACTCAGTGAGCTCCAAGAAGCTATCCGATGCAAATATCTGAAAATTCAGACACAAGGGACAATTATTTTCTATGGATAAGCTCAAAATCACAGGGCTGGGTTTGGTTTGGTTTGTTTTGGTTTGGATAAGCTCAAAATCATTGAATATAAGCTAGAAGCCTTACAATGGGATTATCAGGCAGCCTTGGATCAGTAATGACAAAATTCTTCTCAATACGTTCAAGTGTTGTAGCAAGATCGATACCCTTTCTCATCTCCTTCTTCCTCACTTTGTCATCCAAACTGTCAGGCCGCCCATCGTTGTCACTATCATAATCGTCGTCGTCGTCATCATCCAAAGTCACTCCAATATCAAAATCATCAGTGCTCGGACGAGTTTTCCTTACAATCCTGAACCAAGAAAAAGAAATGTGTAATCGCGCAATGTGATATTGTAGGGAAATGTAACTTCAAGTGCCACTGAAATTTCCATTCCTTAAAGGAAAAGAAAATAGGAGAAGAAGAGTGTAATAGACATTGTCACAGAATTTTTTCACCAAATATATTAGGCAAATAGCATTCTCTTGCCGATCAAAAAAAAAAAAATAGCATTCTCTTACTGAAACACATCTAGAAAGATGTGGCAGTGATATTTCTGCAGAGAAATGTGCATGAAACATACATGCAATACAAACAAATTGAAGAGGGAAAATGATTCGTGAACCATGTTGTTATATAAAAATGTGAAGTATATAATCAGTGCCAATATCCACATTCAGAGGCCCAATGTAGGTGTTCAAGTTGAAAATTCTGCAATTACAGTAGCACAAAACCCCACATATATTCTACATGAAAATCATGTAAAACAACTGATTACGCCTCATACTTCAATAAAAAGCAGAGGTAAGTTCACAACATTTCTTGATTACGCCTCATACTTCTGTAAAAAGCAGTGGTGATGTTGACAACATTTCTGTATCTAAAACATTTTCCGAATGAACTTACGCCATGAAAGACTGACGTGCAGATTTCTTATGTTTCTTTTCTGGCAACTCGCTGATTTTCTGCATGGAGGCTCTGGTGCCGGCGACAGAATGGCGTCTGTCTGGAGCCCCATTTGCAGTGAGGGGGCGGTCTGTGGACTCACTGAGTGCCCGTGGTCTCTTCACTGCCTGCACTAGCTCAGTTACCGAACTAGTAGCCATTTCCTTCTGACGGGCTGCAAAGCAGTAAAAAGAAGGCAAAGATTAATGTTTTGTATCCTTTTTAATGCCAGTCTGCGACGATTACTATTTTTTTACTTTTCTCTAAACACCATCTACAACAAAATAACAATTTTAACCCAAAATGGAAAATTTGATATTTGCATGTGATATACCATCGTATCGAATCAATGATTCAGGCAGGCCATTGGGACGGGTCATCTTGTCCTTGGAACCCTCAGTGTGCTTGCTCACCTCCACTAGCATTCTGCCAAAACAACCATACAATGTACCAAATGAATTTAATTGATTCCAGTATGTATGAAGTATGATTTTTCTCCTCTTTCCTTTTGTTGCCCCACCATGGCATATGCTTGCGTACAATTTTTGCTCTCATTGTGAGCAATTTGGTCCAACTTTTTCAAGCAAGAGTATACTCAAAGTGCTTTGTTTCTCTTAGTATTTGCATCCTGCAATACAGTGAGTTCCCTTGCTGGAAAATTTCAACTTTAGCAGCTATAGTTTGGCATTGATATATTTCGTTTGACAATGAGTCAGTGAGCCATAACCAAATCTTGTTCCCCTTCATTCACATCCATCTTACATATAACCTTGTAGCCAGGGGCGGCTACACCATTACTTAAATTTTCTCTACCATTGCCGGCACTGGATCAATCGTGCAAAGTTAAAATATATAGGATTGTAAAATAATACACACGTACACAAACACTTGAAGCGCATACTCACCCATAACGAGAGTGTGCTTAAGTGTTTTGCGTCCTAATATGAGTGTTTGTTTAAGTATTTGCCTGTGTGTCGGTGGGTATACACTGCAAATGCTTGTGGATGTGTGGTGCTGTTGAAGTTGTAAGCTATTTGAGAATTCAATTTGGGTGACTAAATAATATAACCCAACAAACCAAAATTGGTAAACAAATAAAGGAGAATCTCAATGTACATTTTCCTTCAGTTTATAACATATCTCGTCAAGTTAGAGTTTATTTTTTGCGTAGAACTTTTCGTCATTAACATAATGTATGTATTATGAAAATTCTAAAGCCGCTCCTGTAATACCACATTATTTCACTAATCCCGTTCTAAAACTCAGAATCCAGTAAAAAGATATACACTAAATGCATAAACAGACATGACATGGATTTACTTATCAAGACTGAAACCCTGGAGACCAGATCAGATCAGAACAGGACACAGAAGTAAGGAAGATAGTACATTTCAACGAGTTTGCAACAGTAGTTACCATCACAAATCAACCAGTCATTTTTACAGTGGTCTGGACCACCGTCTCTCCGCAGCCTCCTTCGCCGTTCGGCAGTGGCCTCTATCGCCACCACCGCCACACCACAACAGAACGACGCGAAGACCACCGAGCTGAACGGCCCGACACCAAGAATGCACCACCCCGATCGAACCATCGCGACGCGAACAAGACCCATGGAAAAATCCCTCACTTCTCTCGCAGAAAATTTTACTATCACTAACTCCGTGCCGATACTTGATAGCACGACATCGGAAAGCTGCACCGCAACCAAATCGGACCGACTCCAGCTGAACCATCGCCGTCCACGGCAACGTTTGTTGGGGTGGTTGTGTCGTTTGTTCGGCAGATTTTAGGGGAGGTCAGTGTAATTATACGAAACCTGCTGGGTGGGATGCTTTTCTTCTATTGCTCGGGGGGAGATCAGTGCAATTTACACTACGGCCCCGTTGCCGTTGGGCTAAAATAAGTCAAATTGACTTATTTTTTTATTCTTATTCAATTTTTTTTATATGTGTTAGTTTTTCGTTAATTTTTAGAGAGGAATTTAAAAAGTAAAAAATTACAATCGAAATCTAATTTTTTTAATAAAAATAGAAATAAGCTAGTTTTTTCGTCTTTATTAAAAAAATGGATTTCGATCATAATTTTTTATTTTTTAAATTCCTCTCATCATTACGATACAATAATCCCAAAAAAATTGACGAAAAACTAACAAATACGAAAAAAATTGAATAATGACAAAAAAATAAGCCAGTTAAGCCGAACGGATAAATCAACCTAATTGGTTTTTTTGGTAAAGAATTTGATTAGATGCTAAGCATGTGATACTATGGTTTGAAAGCTCAGCTATTGTCGAATAAATAAGGCCCCGTTTCGCTAAAGAAAGTAAAGTAAGTACCTACTGTATTATTTAAATTAAAGGTGATATATTTGAGTAATACTTAGTGGATCGGGGCCTAAGTATTTTAAAAAATTTCTCACAAGAAACTACTCCTTCCATCCCAAATTGCTTGTTCCTGTGAAAAGTTGTATAACTTTTGGATCGAAAAAATAATACTTTCGAGCATGTTTTTAAGTTTCTTTACACCTAATTAAAGTATTTTATGAGCTCTTTAAGTCATGTAATTACACAGATTTTTTTGTAGTGGGCCAGCAATTTAAAACAGGAGTATTTATTGTGGTCCAGGTAATACATACTTTAGTAAAGTACGGTGTATATAAAGAGGACATGGATCACCATAAACATTAAACTATAACAAGGACTCGTGCCTCGTGAGTTGATGGTCGGATTTAACTCCAACCGCCCCATGTGGAAAGCCCCACAGGCCACACTACGCGTTAGGGGATTCTAAAATCACCAAAGGAGATAAAACATGGCTCTTTTATAGTACCCTTGGCTTTTAGGAGATGTCTATGGTACGAATCCATGAAGAGATTTCGAACTTTCTTTGGTTGGTAACTTACCAATTTCCTTGTATTCCGATTGATCAAAAATAAAAAATAAAACCTACTAATTTCATTTTAACTTCACTGGTGCATACCGTCTAACAAAAAAAAATAAAAATCACGAAAGGACCAGAACCAAATTAACCAACCTCCTCATACGTGGGTTAAGGTGGCCCGCGTTCAGCTACGCCATCAATCCATTATTATCAATGTATTGACAAGGAGGAAAAAAGTTCTTGTGGTCATCAAAGAATGGTTGAAACAATATTAAATATGAGTTGACAGGTATGTAGCTAGGGACAAAGATCCATGTCCGATACCCTCTCCTTTTGTCCCCTGTTGTATCGTGGATCCAACACAATCACATGGTGAAATCTTACCGCATAAGGCATACAAGGATACACATCGCCAACACTATCAAGCATTGAATCTAGGAAAGTGTCCAAGTTTGTGGACAGGACACAGCCCCATTGGCATAAAAGCAAATAATTATTGGAGAATAGGATCGATGCACTCCCACTAATAGTTATAGTCACTATACAAATAAGTAAATGGATCCTTTGGTCAAAAGGGTTTTTATGTTGACAGTCATATTGTGTGACAATAATATACAAACCAATGAGAAATCTCGCTTTACATACTTATAAGTACATGGTTTTAAAATTTTCGGGGCCTAAGACAAACTTGTGAGGGAGGAAAAATATTCTTATAGAGAAGGAAAAGAGAGGTCCCTAGAACATGAATCATGTACCTATTGAATTGCAACACTAAACATTTCCGCTAGGCTAGCGAACTCATTTGTTATATACGTGCTAAATTAAGTAATATATTACACACTTGCCTATATCTAACTGGGACCCTAGTTTGAGCAAAAAATTGGGGATTTAAGTCTGTTGCCTTACCTACCTTAGGTTAGACTCGAACTACATGACTAAATTAATGGGCGACGTGCAAATTTCCACAAACTCACGATACAATGATAGGAACTTGGGGATCCTGCTTTCTCGTAAGGGACAACATTGCCGAGATCTGTGGAGATTTAAATCGAAGCTGTCCAACCGATCATTGAAGAGATGAAATCGGAACCGTCCATTACTGAACTGAGCGTGGACAGCTCGGATGGAGACAACACTCATGTTGCCCCAACAGGAACCCCGGGTTACCATTTTGGGTTTTGGGAAAGGAGAAAATATATGTATATATGTGTGGAGATGAAAGTAAATAAGTACTAGTAGTATATTCAGAAGAAACTAACCCAATAAGTTTAAGGACTTTTCCAGTCTCATCCTTGATAGGTGCAATGGTGAGGAGGTTCCAAAAGGGTGTCCCATCCTTCTTGTAATTGAGCAGCCTCCCACAGTAGTTATTCCCTTGCTGCAACGCTTCCCGGATCTTTGCCACATCTCCCGGATCCGTACCCGCACCCTGTAAAAACCGACTGGACCCAATACCAATATTAAAAAAAAACCATAATCAATACCCAATAATATGAATCCAACGTCTTAAAACCATACGACAGTGGAGTAAAACAGAAGAGAAATGAGAGAGGGAGAGCCCACCAGTTCCTCCCTATGACTTCTTTTGATGTGTAACCAGTCATTTTGAAGAAGCCGGCGCTCGCGTACATGATCGGGTAATCGGGTTTGGTTGCATCCGAAACCACAAACGTTTGTTGGAATGAGGACAATGCGTTCTTTACATCCTCGGATACTCTAGGAAACCCTCTGTCCCTTCCTGCCATGGTAACACAACCACCCAACTTGTGACCAAATTCCTTGAGTCTCCATATGTTTAGCCGGTTGAAAACCACTAACTAAAACAAGTTTTATTTTTTGAATAAATACTTCTTTTTTAATTAAAGGTGATGTATTATAAAAAAATAATATATCTCATAAAGTGAATAAGTACTTAAAATAAAAATCTTAGTGGAACGAAATCTCGTCCAAATTTTCAAATTCTGTTTTCAGAATTCTTTTAAAATAAAACTTATGAACAGAACTTCACTCCTAAAACCTTTTAATGCCAGTGACATTTTTTTAAACTTGTTTAATTATGAGCCAATAATTTGTGAATGTGAAGCAATAATTTTGTGAATATGACGCAGCAGTTTTACCTGTTCCATCATCCGATAAGTCACCGGAGTTCCGCATCGAGTTACCCGAGTCCCTCCTAGAGTTCCCGGGTTTGGTATTCTGTTCATCCCCAGAAGTCCTCACCTTCACCCCCTGTGGCTTCCCCGTTTCGTTATCCGTCTTCAGCACTAGTCCCCACTCCGCCGCCCTTTGTGCCGCCGTGCCCGCTTCCCCAGACACAGCGGTCGACTTCTGGCGGTTACCGTTCTGATCACTGACACCACGGGAGACGGTCATTTTGGCGGCAACACCGGGCGGGGATGGCGGTGGTGCTGGGGCGGTCGTGGAGTTTTCCTTGAGGGCCATCCATGAGGTGATTTCGTCCGCGTTGGCTCTGCCGGAAGCGGAAGAGAGGGTGGGCTCCTCCGCCAGCGGCGGCGCAGGGTGACGGGACGGTGTGTCGAGCCAGGTTTTCCAGGTGGGCTGGGAATAATTAGGAGTGGTACCGAAGGTTGGGTTGGTGGCGGGGGGGCTGGAGTTGTGAGGGGTTGGGTTGAAAACCTCGAGCGAGCCACGCGAGTCTCTGGGTGCGGGTGGAATGCGTGGCGATTGCTTGTTTGGTGGTTCCATCTTATCAAGATCTGCATGGACATCACACACCAAAATCTCAGATGTACATAGCTAGTATGCCTTATGTTATCAGTGTTGAAAATTGAGTTAGTAATATGAAAAGAATATTATAATGTCACTTAGGCTCCGTTCCGGAATTTTAAAAAAGTTCTTATTTTTTAAGAAAATAATTTTAAGCTCAAAAATTATAGGCTTATTGAAATATAAAAATATACAATATAGATCTTGTTTGGAAGATCTCGATGAGATCATTTATAAGATGCAAAAAAAATTGAAAAATTATTTTTCATTTACTTTATTTTTGAGTTTGAAAATGTGAAATAAGCTACTTATTTTTTAAGAAGGTTTTTGGAACGGGGCCTAATACTTTGGTGACCACGTTTAATGAACATGTTTTTAGAATCATGTGGTGCGTCACTACTGTATTGATAAAATGTATCACACTTGTCATGTAGTGAAGCACATACTACGTACCAATGCGATGATGACCCATCACATGATCACCAGTTCTGGTCACCACAACATTGCTCTATAATAATAATAATAAGGGTATGGAATGAAAGAATGATAGTCACTTTGTTTGGTTCTCCTCTCAAAAATAATCTCTCCAAAAATTTTGATTGTTTCATCATCCGTGTTTTTTCATCTTTAGTGATTTTTTGTCAAATTTTTTACTTTTTGAATGTACATAGCGTATATCTATTTAAAAAGTAAATGAGTTTGTTAAAATATTAAAAAAATTTACTAAAGATGAAAAAATACGCAAACCTATATAGAACTTTTTTATCTCAAAACTGCAAACTAAACACAGTGACTATTAAACGTGGTCACCACTTCCACCAATAAAGACTACTTAATTAAATGGTACAAGTAATAACTCTTTAAAACTGCTCAAATTTCGTACATAGTAACAAAATAAAATCAGCATATATACATTCAGAGACACTTCTCTTTTTTTATTTTAAATCTTCCTTTTTTTGTTTACATTTTGAGCATTTTCGTACAAATGTCATCATGTGCATGATGATGACTCGCGTAAAACGACATGTCGAAGATTGACAAGTAATTATCTAACGCCATTGTGGGTGATGCTTCTTTTTGGTGCATAGCGAGCACATCTTATTCTCGGGTGAATAGAGTGGTCCATTTTTCGTGGTGGGACATCAAATTGAGAATTAAGACTCTAGACATGGGACTCGAGAGAGACACTTTTGGGACTATTACCGCATGACATTTGATCATACAGCACGGAAGCGGACATGATAGTCAATAAGAAGCTCTAACTGGGGTATTTTGGTAATTCAAGTTCCTTCACTCACCAATCTTGGGCAATCTTGTGGTGGTCACGGATTGGGGACCACAGTAGAGCTCCCACCACCTCACATTTCGGAGGGCAAATTCGTCAACTGAGAGTCATTCTAATTGTAGCACAAAAAAAAAAAAAAACAGCTGAATTCCTGATACTTGGATTTCACGCCTAAACTAGCTATAGAAAATCTATGGGTAGTTCGTTCATTAAATCGCACAGGGCACTATCTATTTGCTGTCCTTGAGAGTGATGACCAAGTCACATGCTGGTGTTTGTGAGGACACGAAAAGCATCGTTCAAATACATCCGAAATTACTAAAATTCGTAAAGCAAAATATATAACAATTAAAAGTGCATGCGTAGCAATGATTAAGAACTGGAGCGGAAGGTCTTGTTGAAAAATTGCGGGACTAAGGTGATGACGGGAGTCGGGAGAGGAATACAAAGCCTATATTACGAACATGGACGTCGTAAAAAGCTCTAATGACTTGATTTACATTCGAAGTCTTAAGATATGTTGCATGATGACATCCATCATCTCAAAAAAAAAACCTGTGTGTTCCTTGAGCAAGAATTAATTAAGGCAACAGAAAAATCTATGCTCATAAGCGGGGC
The DNA here is from genome assembly GCA_019656275.1 of Rhododendron kiyosumense. NCBI lineage: Eukaryota > Viridiplantae > Streptophyta > Magnoliopsida > Ericales > Ericaceae > Rhododendron > Rhododendron kiyosumense. Next base: position 544,809 of record BPLS01000658.1, read on the forward strand.
AGAGCTGTGTTGGAGCCCGGAATCCTGAGCTCCCGAGTTTTAATATAATACTTGATTTTAAATATTATGGATAACTTTCTCTGAAATCAATACTCCATCCAAGTCTAGAATTCGAAATTTATAAAGGAAAGACCAGTGAAATGGAAGTACCTTAAATGAAGCTGAAATTGCTGAATTTGATGCTTGCCCAGTTAAGAACTTCAGCTTTCCCGTGAGAGAGAAGTGGCGAGAAGGAAGTGAAACACAGAGCGGCTTTTTATGGGGAAAAAGGCAGAGAGAGAAAGAACTTGCCCAGTTAAGAACTTCAGCTTTCCAGTGGGAGAGAAGTGGCGAGAAGGAAGTGAAACACAGAGCGGCTTATTATGGGGAAAAAGGCAGAGAGAGAAAGAACTTGCCCAGTTAAGAACTTCAGCTTTCCAGTGCGAGAGAAGTGGCGAGAAGGAAGTGAAACACAGAGCGGCTTTTAATGGGGAAAAGGCGGAGAGAGAAAGAAGATAAGAGCAGAATGATTGTCGAAAAGGGTTAGGCCTCCCATCCCTGTACCACACCACAATTCACATGCCTCTACCACATCTTCCTGTACCTTAAAATTTAAAAACCCATTAATGAACTTTTAAAAAGCATTTTCAGGAATCAGGATACATAACCCTTTGGTTTCTTCTGCTTCCAGAATCCCCCTCACCTCCACTTGATTTGTCCTATGATCCTAAAACAGAGTGGAATTGATCAAGAAGAGGAGAGAGAGAGAGAGAGAGAGAGAGAGAGAGAGAGAGAGAGAGAGAGAAATGGATTATGGGGGTGCCTCAAAAGCACGTTGGAGACGGCAGGTTATTTACCTACCGGATGGCCTTGCCTACAATGCTTCTCTTGTCTCCCTGTCTCACGAGAAATTTTTCAGTGGCGAGCGGATACCCCGTGGTGCCCGCTCGATGCATTCGAATCGTTCATTTCGATTTTGGACGGCTTAAATTTGAAAAGAAAAAAAGAGAGAGTGTGGGCTTGAGAGGAAAGAGAATGTTTTAATCTGGATCGTCTAATACATTTTTGAACGGCTTGAATGTGCTTGTTCAAACACCATGTCAGCCGGGTGACGTGGTATTCACCTGCCACTGAAAAATTTCTCCTGTCTCACACTAGTGGCAGAAAATGTTCAGAGGCTAAATGTACCTATTACCTTTATCTATTCATTGAGGTGTGACTGTGTTGTTTGGTGTCTTATCCCTAGTGACCAACCATGAACCATGTATAAAACCCGAATCAAGATTCTTTTAAGCGGCGATTTATGTGAAATGATTTTGTCACTCCTTTTTTTTGTTTGTTAATGACACTCTTTTGTAAGTGTATTTTTGCACCAAAAATTCAGTTGCAGATGAGTGACGTTAACAAAAAAAAAATGACAAAATCAGTAGCCCAATTTATTATGCTATTAATGATTACTTATGAAACACAAACTGAAACTCACTGTAGTTCCATTTGAAGATCGAGCCCTTTTGTTTGGTATGTATCAACGTACGTTATCTATGCAACAAGACATAACGATGTACTTTTTTGAACGAATAATGTTTGTCTTAAGATTAGTCTAGATATCCATTACTTTAGATATGCATATGATTTGACTAAGTCTTTGTCGATATTCGATCAATTTAAATTTTTGCATGGATGATTTAAGCATCGAGGTCGATGTAATGAACTGTTTAAAGCGTTAAATAAGATCATGGCAAATTTTGTTTTGTGTCACATAAAAGCCACGTAATGATATTTGGTAGAATTCTATCCCAATCTGACTCAGGCGACAAGCCAGGAAAAGAAAAGACAAACCAAAATTCAAATCCCCAAATAATTGATTTTGCAGCCAGCCAATGAGCACATCGTTTCTGCTCTATTTTTTTTTTAACAGAATTTCATTGACGTTTCTGCTCTATTTGGAACCCCATAAAGCTATAGGGACCGACCGGTCCTCTATTGAAATCGTACCGACGGTCGTGTTGGACCGTCTCCAATCACCGGACGATTGATTCAAACTGTTCAAAGATTCTATAATAAAAAATGAGGGGGCCTTGCACGGGAATCAACAGCATCCGATATGTGTAGGGTACTTGATTCAAACACTTTATTTTTCGTGTATATATGTATATCCCCTCGGGTTTTTTTTTTAGAATTTTGAACAACTCGAATCGGCCGTCTAGTGGCCGAAAACGGCCCGGTGCGGCAATCGGTACGATTTCGGGTAGGGGACCGGTCGGCTAGCAGGACTCATTTGGAACCTGTGGAAGTGAGGAAATAGAAGAAAAAGTGAGAAAAGAATGGGGAAATTTTACTATGCTTCGAACCCTATTTTGCCGTTTTGTCTTCTCTTCTCTTTCAAACCAAACAAGGGGTTTAAAATCATCCTTCTTTTTCCTTCCTTTCCCCATGTTCCAAACCAAGCATTCGTCTTTCGTATGGACCAATTGAATGTCCATAGCCCTGGTCATTCCACTTCAAAATACTCCATAAGATGTACGACATTCAAACATTTGAACCACTCCGTAAAAAAAAATGTTCTCCAACTATTTGGAGTAGAAAAACTGTTCCAAGGGACCATGAGTTATATGCTTCTTGCAAAATTAAAAAATAAGAAACTATAATTATGGGTGTTGATTTTTGTAAATAAAAACCATAGTACATGTTAGGACATGTGTGAATGTTAAGTCCAACGTCGGTCTCATTCCGCTAAGATTTTTTTTATTTTTTGAGTACTTATTTTCCGCTTATGAGAGAGGTTATTCTCTCACAATACATCACCTTTAATTGAAAAAATAAATTTTCTTAGTTGAAAAATAAATAAGTATTTATTTCGTTTAGCGAAAAGGGGATATTGGGTTAAGTTTTAATATAATATTGGATGACTCACTACTTTCAAAAGTATTTTTTAATATTAGAAATGTTGGATCTACGTGATGTGTGGATTCTCATCAGTTACACACTCCTCAACGAAATTGGGTATTGTGCAAGCAGTGACAGGTCAATGCATATGACAAACTCCTAACAAGGGGTATTAGAGTCGATGGCTGACAATCTATAGGCAGACTCTCGTAGCGCCATGAATGGACTTGCATGGAGAACACTTGGTGGTGGAGGTAAATATCCAAGGTGACTTCTGTGAAGCAAGGTGGCTCGATTATAGATGGTTGTGATGGATGGCTCTGGAAAGATGGAGTGCATATTTAAGGTGACTCCCGATGAAGAAAGGTGGCTTGATGATAGAGTGTTGTGATTAGATGGTTTTGAGTCTATGAAATGTGGGTGCAAAATAAGTCTAGTTCGAGAGATAGGGTTTCAGAATAGTAAATCAAAATCAAGGGAGAGTTCAGATGCAAAGAGACAGAACAAGGCTCAACGTATGGTTCACAAATGAGGGAGAGATTTGTTAGAGAATTGTTCACTAAGACCCACATTGCATAAACATAATAAATGCTAAGTCTTAATAATATATTGGATGGCTCACTATTTTACAAGTTTGAGTTTTCAAATTGCTCTGAGTTTATCTGATTCTCCGTTGGTATTGGCCTTCAAAGAATTAGACATAGTGTACGCAATAGCAGAGACTAATGCATTGTATAAATTCTCAACAGTAAATGACCACACATTGCTTTGACATCAACAGGGTCTCGACCAACTTTTGCAATTAAAATGCTCGAATTAGGGTGAGCAAAAAAGTATGGCCGAACTGGTTGTTCTGAAACACTAATTCACCACTTCACCTTTGACAAACCAAAATTTTTCGAATTGCACACAAAAATGCAACCTTAGGTTATGATCATGACTACCGTCAGGAGAGCAGTTGTTTTCCAGCTTTGCTTTTGGAGTTCTGGCAATGCACCCGTGTGCAAGCCTGTGAAACAAATGTTTATTCTTGAGAAAAAAGCTAAATTTGCTTTTGGAGTCCTGGCAATGCACCTCTGTGCAAGCCTGTGAAACAAATGTTTATTCTTGTTTTCATCAACCACCTGCACTCATTAATGCTGTTTTTGCTATGCCAAGTGGTATAGATACTAGTCTGTTGTTTCTAAAAAAAAATTGGGATTTTTTTGCTTGTTTTGGATCTCTGTCATTTCACCTTCTTGATGTATGACAAACCGAAACTTGAACCTGCATGTGGTTGGGCCAGGGCCACGTGAACCACCTTTTTTAACCTTCTTTTTCAGGAAGGGGGATCGGATCCATCTTATCTCTTCACGGCTGGTGTGGGTCACATCAGACAACCAATTTGCGGAAAGGGCCCATGAGTGCCCACCCATTTCCCCGTAGAATTATTTTGGTTAGTGGTTGGTTAGTCGTAATGCCAAAACTGTTTTTGTTTATGTCAAAACTCTAGAGTATAAGCCTTTTGTACATTATACATGATATAAGTCTTTTGTACATTGTACATGATATAAGCGTTTTGTACATTAAAATTTTGGTATCAACAAAAATAATTTTGATATTATCATTTCCCTTACTTTTATAGGAGTATATACTCTTTCAAGTATTCCTGTGAAATTTCAGTTTTATCGGATAACTATAAATGTTTGATCCAAAGTTCATTTTTTTGTATCAGAGTTTGGGATTCTAAATTTTGAATGGAACATTGGACATATGGAACAAGTACTTACATTTATCCAAGAAGCTGAAATTTTACAAGAACACTCAAATTCTTTTTTTTTTAAATGAACAATTTGGATCATTGGCATGAAACACCAAAGTGGGTCCAAAAATTGGTCGGTACCCCATCGGGATGCTTCCCATTGGTCCCAATAGTGTTTTCTGCATTTAGAATCCTTTTTATTTTCACTCCGCTCTTCAGGTTTTACAAAACCACCCTATCTCTCGTATTGTTGGTAACCAGGGCGGAGCGGGGCCGGATATCTATCCTTGTTCCCTCCTCGATTCCCAAACGAAAAATAGAGATCCATGCGAGAATTCGGGGATCCAAAGTTTTTAAAGATAAACATGAAAACTGCCATAGCACATGAAAACAAAGACTCATGGCTTCTTCTTTTTTTTTGATAATAGACTCATGGCTTCTTTAAAACCAAAAAGTGATCACTAGCATTGACTCCCGCAACGTTATCCCATAGTTCCATAGTTGCAACAAAATAAAATAAAAAAGATCAACAATATCCACAACATGATAAAAAATAAACCTACATATATATGGGAGATTCGGGGACGGGGCGGGGAGGGAACAAACTCTTCTCTATATCTGATCCCCGATTAGATCTCCAAATCTCTGATCCGTTCGGAGCGGGAATCAGATGGAATACAAATGGGTTGGACGAAATGGCCATCCCTAGTTTCTTGCAGACTCTCGGTGTAGTTTTCAATAAGTTTTGTCCTAACTAATTCCATCTCTTTATCTATCTTTTTTCACTTATTACCCTAAAAAATTCGGTAAAAACTCTAGCAAACAACCTCTTTTTGAGTCTTGAGAGCAATATGCAACCACTACAAATATCTCATCTACTGTTTTCCTACCAATTAATTTAGTTAAATTTTCCAATACATACTGATTATGCTTAGCCTTGAACTTTATTTTCCATTCATGACGTATTAAACTTTTAATAACCTTTTTAGCTCTGCTCAAGAGAATAATTGTAAAGCCTGGATTTAATTTTGGGGCTATTGATTTTGTTTTGTTTGAGTTGTACGAGCTCGCCTGCCGGGATGAGGCATACACAAGTATCGCTATGGCAGCAGCTCCGAGCATCGTGGTTAGGACTCCCACCCTTTGCTCTTACTTCCAAGATTCTGCATTGATTTCATCTATAGTTTTCATTCAGCCGAACGGATCGAACTTTTGCTTCATTTCCTCTTCTCCTATTGCCAGAACGAGATTGAAAAAACTAACGTAGCTATAAAAATAAAAAACTTTAATCCTCTTGACTCGAACTAATTAATATCACATGATAAACAAATTAAAATCAACTTAAACTTCTAGTGGACTGCTTGAATATTGTGGCCTATACATATTAATATGTTTGATGAGTGGCAGTGAAAACTTCAGACCAAAAAGACTATGGACAGTTTTCTCGTGTAGATAAATATGCAATCACAGTTAAAACAAATATTTTTTGTAATTTACTTTGTTAATGAGTGTGTTCGAGGCATCACACGAACTTTTTTCTTGGTCAAGGTAGCTAGTTCTTGATCGGAGCCATTTTGGCAGGACGTACTAAACCCACTAAAGTTACCAAAAATAACTCGACCACTCACTTTGTCCTAGAAGGGATGATTTGCATTAGCCCATACACTGTCTCATAGGTCAGGATGGAACCGGTCGTTCCCCGGAAACCCATTAAAGGAACCATATAATGTCCTTCATTTTTTAAATTTTATAATTTTCTGTTTTGGGTCCTCACTTTTTTTGTTTCTCTAAAACTCTATAAATAAATACAGTATATCCAAAGGTAGTATGAATAAATGAAATTCAACCAATCAAACAATAAAAGCAAAAGATCTGAGACCCACGTGATCGATGATGGGACACCTATTTGTTTGGCCATGGACGCACATATATACAAAATTGTCCTCTCAGTCTCTTTAGGGTAGAAAACGAAATATGCCTATAACTCAGGGCAAGAAATAATCGACCGAAAACGTGTTTGGCTTTTTTATACAAGAGTGGTTGCATCGCATGCACGGCCTGCCAGACATTGCATGCCTGGAGCTTCTACAGAAATTCAAACACAATCGCATGGTTTTGATCACGAGATGATGTTATGGTGTCTCTAGTTATTTTAGGAACACCACAATTTTTAGCATAATTTCTTCATTTTGAGTATAACTAAAATCAATTACAAGCATAACAAAATTTGAACAAAACATAACTAAGGAATATCTAAAAAACCAACCAAGGCATAATCAACTCAAACAAGACATAACAAACAAGTTATGCCTTGTTATGGTTTTGATATGCTTGTAATGAGTTTTGGTTATACTCATAATGGTTTTGTTATACCAAAAATTACGGTGTCCCTAAAATGACCGAGGACGCCGAAGTCATTCCCTTGGACTATGATGTTTCGAACTCATAAATATAATATAATGAAGATGATGATGCTATAGTGTTTTCGGTCATTTTCGGGACATTGTAATTTTTGGCATAACTTTACAATTATGAGCATAACTAAAACCCATTACAAGCATAATAAAATTCAAATAAGGCATAACCAAAGAATATCCAAAAAACTAATAAAGGCATAACTAAATCCATCCAAGGCACAAACAAAACAAGTTATATATTGTTATGATTTTGTTATGCTTGTAATAGATTTTGATTATACTCATAATGATTTTGTTATGCTAAAAATTACGGTGTCCTCAAAATGATCGAGGACACCGAAACCATTCCCATAGACCAATTGTATCTGGGTCTGAGCCCAAGTACCTCGTCCGCATGTGATAGAGGCGAGAAAATAACAAACATATGTGGCCCATAAACACGTTGAATCTTACCACAATATCCATGCACTTACCGACGGAAAACAGGAGAGGAAGAAGGAAATTCAGAGGTTATTTGGCCAAATAAGCTAAGTAATTTTTTGTCCTTATTCAAATTTTTTTCGCATTTGTTAATTTATCTTTAATTTTTAGGGGATTATTGTATCGTCATGACGAGAAGAATCTAAAAAGCAAAAAATTATGATCGAAATCAATTTTTTTAATAAAGACGAAAAAGTTAGCTTATTGGCTTATTTTCATCTGTATTCAAAAACAATTTGATTTTAATCATAATTTTTTACTTTTTAGATTTCTCTCGTTATAACGATGCAATAATCCACAAAAATTAACGATAAACTAACAAATGCGAAAAAAATTTGAATAAGAACAAAAAAATAAGTCACTTGACTTATTTGTCCAAACAACCCCTCAGGACACAAACGATGTAACGCCCCGATTTTCGGACATGTTAATTAAATCATTTTCAACTGATTAAATAATTCATAAAATTGATATATAAGAAATGAAATTTTATTAAACAGAGTTTAACAGCGAAAACCTCAAATACCAAATCCAAACTTACTTAATTGTCTTACAAACTAACAAAATGAAATAGAGTTTAACAAATGTGATAACACTTATGAAAATTTAAATAAAAGTTTGTCAAATTAACAGAGCTTCTAAGGGTATGGTCTCCAAGGCTCAACAAACTCCCCTTCCTCTGCTAGGAGATTCTCACTCTGGTACGGATCGTCTTGCAGCGGATTCTGCTCTTCAATCTCTTGATTACCTAGCATGAAACACCAGCCCAAGATACGTAATGAGTTTTGAAACTCAGTAGATAATCTTAACCCTACTAATCCCTTACCTTACAATTAGCATATCAACAATATAATAATTCACATGAGGTACAAGATAACAACACATTGTCATTTTTTTTGCTATCCATTAACTTACATGGAATCTAAGGATTCTCTCCACAAGGTCTTTTCCTTCCACATCTACCAACTTTGACCGTCTCATGGAATAACTCATTTTATTTGTTCAGCACCAAAGTTCTAAGTGAATACTATTAAATTTTGTACTCAGTCAGTTGAAAAGGATTTAATTAACGTATCCGAAAATCGGAGCGTTACAAACGGAATTGTTGAAAAGTAAATAAACCTCTTAAACTAAATTTTAATTTACGTAAATAGCGCATTTGGCAGCGCAAAATTACACAAATGCCCTTGTATTAACCTAGTATAAACCGGAAATATTCCAATAGAAAGGACCCGATTGGAAAAATCGGCCAAGATTGGCCAAATCGATTGTAAGACTCAACATCTTCTTATGCCAGGGTCATGGATGGTAGATAAAATAAGATTATATAACTCCATCAGTTTTAATCCACAACCTCAAGAGAATCGACCACTTTTGGGCTTAAAAAGGGCCAACGCCCATTCTATACTATCCTCGGGCCCAAATAATTGGTTAAAAGACCCAAGCCTAGTGTTATCCTTTCCTTGAGCCCAAACTTAAAGGCTGTACACTAGAAAAATCTCTCTCTCTCTCACTCTCTCTCTCTCTTCTGTGGTAACAAAAATGACTAGTACTACTTCATACACAAACCTTCTCTCGACCTCGCCCTTTCACAAGGTAGCGTACAAGTTGCCCAGCTATTCTTTGCCGTTACAAGCACTTTGCTTGCGCAGGTCTACTCGCCCCTTTTCCAACAAAACAAGCGCAGTTCCAAAAGCAGCGATTGCCACAGAGTACTACTACTTTCATGGTTTTACTTACTATTATGTACCCATTTGCTTGTGAAGTGGGTTTTCGTTTTCCGATTGGGGGAATTCAGATTTCTTATGAGAGAGGGTGTGTTTTTGGCAGGGGTGAAGTTCTTCCGCCTGTTCTCGATTCCAGCTCTGAACCCCCGCCTCTTTTTGATGGCACCACAAGGTTTTGCTAGCTCAACTTACAAGTCTCTTACTCTACCTTTTCCTCAATTTTGTACATATATCCATGTGTGTAAGTAAATTCGTGTGTAATTACGTGTAAACGTACCCGATTTCGGGAAGAATTAGGAATTTAGTTGTAAAGACCGTCTAAAATTCAGCCGGTTTAGTTTTGTACTCAATGAGTGTGTTCTTGTTTATAACCGTCCATTGATATTGTTCTCCCAGGTTCACCGTCTTTATGCAGTTGTGTGTTTCCGTTTATGTATATATTGTGAGTTTCTACGGATTGTCTGATCACCCATTCCCTCTTTTATTTCTTGAAGGCTGTACACCTCTTACATTTGTCCATACGCTCAACGTGTTTGGATTGCACGGAATTTGAAGGTTGGTCGAATTTTGTCGTAGTTTGTTCTGCTAAGCTAAATATTTTTTTTCCCTGTTCTTGTTATTGCAATTTGGAATTGGAATATCATATACTTCTGTGGGCAGGGTCTGCAGGAGAAGATCAAGTTAGTTCCCATTGATCTAGAGGATAGGCCCTCTTGGTACAAGGAGAAAGTCTACCCTCCAAATAAGGTTACAATCTCAACCACACTATCTTTTTCCGTGTGCTTTTCATATCTCATTTGTTTAGCCGTCACACTTACTTTTACAGCTTTATAATCCACGATGTTCTGTTTGGTTGCCAAGATAAGTATCGAGTCCCCTGCTCTGGATTCTCATTGAGTCATTGTTATTGGGATTTTACTTATGTTGTAAAAAAACCCAAGCTACAAATACATGAGACTATGACTATTTGCCCGTGAATTCTGGTGTATAGACCCATGTCACGGGAATGGTTTGGTTGCAAAGTTGAAGAACATTCCTTATTCAAAACAACGAGGTGAAGAAAGGGAAGAAAATAAGTTATCGAATAGAATCTGGCCCAAACAGGCCACTAAGAAACCACAGAAGATTTGTAGGTCATTTTGATGTTCCTCGTTGTATTCTTAGAATCACAGAAAAAAAACGTACATCTATCTTAAGAGGCAATAATCACCAAATTTGTTGACATCCTCTTCTTTTGGTTTCTGATATCTGCAGTTTCTTTTCCTTTTTGTCCTTTCCAAACTTAATAGGTGCCTTCACTGGAACATGATAATGAAGTCCGAGGAGAGAGTCTTGATTTGATGAAATACATTGATAGCTCCTTTGAAGGACCAGCACTTTACCCTAACGTAAGGAGATTTTGCCCTTGATGTAAAGCTCAACCTTTTCGCGCTCCAGCGATCTGAATTCTGATGCTCTCTGAATGTCTGCAGGATCCTGCAATGAGAGAGTTTGCAGAGGAGTTGCTATCCTACAGTGACACCTTTAATCGAGCTGTGTTATTTTCACTCAAAGGAGAATCCCTAAATGAAATCAGTAAGATTCAAGACATGCTATGTTTTCTACACATTACGGTCTAAAGAGGAATTTAACTTTTTGTAGAATCATATTTTGACCTGCTCTATTAACCTTTTGTAGGTTCGGCGGTCAATTACCTGGAAACGGCTCTCTCCAAATTCAGCGATGGACCCTTCTTCCTTGGTCAATTCAGTCTCGTAAGTTGTCCAACTAATTTTTCATTGGCTTGCGATGCCATTATGCTGTTCTTGTATTTTAAAAATAATCATCGATAATAACTCGAAAAACAAGTGCAGTTGTCAAAGAACTCAGAACTAGTATATACTTGCCGGGGAAGTTGGTGAATAATTAAACTGACGTGTTTAACATTGTGATACATACCAGCATATCCTACCCTCAAGGCCTTGGGGATATTTGATGCTTCCGATACTCACCCAATTCCTTTTTACTTGGGACTTCTTTATATCGTATTAGATGTTGCCTGCGGAAAAAACTCAAAACCATAAATTTTGTGCTGCACATGCTATTTAATTTGTGATGGAACCCCTAATTTGTGTCACAAAATTTGCACGTTGCAGGTTGACATAGCATATGCTCCATTTGTAGAGAGATTTCATCCCTTATTGCTGGAAGTGAAGAACTATGACATCACCACAGGAAGACCTATGCTGAGATCATGGATTGAGGTTCATTATCTACCCTTTGTATTTTGTGGAGAGTATGGAATTTAGTGGTAAGAATAAAATTGAATCAAGGACACATCAAGAGAGAGAGAGAGAGAGAGAGAGAGAGAGAGAGAGAGAGAGAGAGAGAGA